>OZ023273.1:52146850-52189350 GCA_964007475.1 Hybos culiciformis
CAATAATTTATTTATCTACAGACTCTTTCTCGGGTATATAAAATTTTATTAAGTTAAAAAAAAAATATTTACTCAGTATAGTAAATAATTTTTATTTTTATTTTAATATTAAATCAAAAAGGATTTAATTTGAATAAATCATCCCACCTATTCAATCACATAAACCTTTTTTCTTTTCTTGTCATCAAAAACCCTTTATTTATTTTTTTCATTTTATAATTTCAAATGGTCCTCGACTTCAATAATTTGAATGTTTTTCTTATTTTATAATTTCAATTTATAATCACAGTACAGGATTTTTCTGTTAATTCAAAAGGATTTTACAAATATTGAAATAATTGTTGCTTTAATAAATGGGGTGTCCTTTTGGGAATAAGCTGGAGTATCCGAAATTATTATTATATTCTTTAAGTTTTATATGCAGATTATTTCAATTTGGTTGTTCATCTCAATTTTCCGCTTAAGTTGAACAATAATTTCATTTTATTTTTTTAGGGAGGAAAGGTAAATAATTTTAATGTTCAATGACTTTATAAAATGGTAATGAAAAAAAAGAATATATTCTACGATTATTTTTTTTTTTTCAACGAGTGAAAAAGTTTCCAAACAATACAATATGGTGCCTATCTTTCTTGTTTAGATTAAACACTGGAAGCCTCATTATTTTGACTTTAGATTTATAATACTTATTAATATTAATGAATATGTATAAAACTTTTTCGTAATAATTTATTGTATCTGCATTTCGTACATAGTTTTTATAGACTTTAATAGGAATATTTAAGTTTTTCTTCATAACTTTTTTAAGGAAAGTCATAGAAAATAGGATTATAATATGTCTGTCATTATTTTGATATATAATAAATGTGATTTAATAATAATTGAGAATTTATGTAGTTTTGAAATGCATGTTTCTGTCTAAAGTTAAGCTCAGCTTGAATCAGAATTAGATTTCAGTGTATAAAAAAGGATTTAATATCTATAATGGTTTTCCAATTTTTACTTAAAATTTACCAAATTTTTCTTATAATACAAATAAGAATCAAATTCATGGACATTAAAAATAATATCAATTTGTTAAATTTTGAGGAATTTTGCTATTGGTTTTTTTATTTCAAGTTTTGAAATCTTGTTTATATGATAGTTAGTTTTTTCATATGTTTAATGATATAATTTAAATATGCTTCAAAGTTCTGTATTCCTAGTTTAAAAAAAACTTAATTATTCTTCTTTTAAGAAAAATATATCTTAAATATATTAAAAACTCGCATAGTCAGTCAGTTTAATATAATTAACGCAAATTTTGAACAGTTCACAGATCTAATTAAAAAACAAAAACAAAATGAAATGAAAAGGAAAAGTGTTAATTGCTGCTTATATCGAATTAAAGAAAATTCATTTATATATACAAAAAAAATAATAAAAAACAAATTTTCAAATTATGTATTCAATTCAAATCTTATACTTTTTTAATATGCATGCAATTTAAATATTTAGCACGTATTTATGATACATGTATTCTATATATAACTAGCTACTATATATATATATAATGAAAATGTATTTGTGAGATGCCACTAAATATTTTCTTTTATGTATTTTATAGCGCAACATAATTTGTTATATGGAATATTATTTTGTCTCTCATCTGCTTCAGTAAATTTTCGTATGTATTCTAAAATCACGAAATAAAAGTCTCCAAAATATATTTTCCTTTAAATAATTTGTTTTAACGCTTGCGTATCAATTTTTTAGGTTGCCATAATTTTCGAGAATACATATAAAATTTTAAATAACTAATTTTTCATTCATGAGAAAAAAAATATATACATATTTAAAATAATCACGCCCTTATGTGCAGCCAATTGGAACAAGGGGAACTCATTAGTTTAATATACATAACATATAAATATAACGAAAAAAAAGGAATATTTCTATTCCTGCGTCTATAATTTGATATTTGATATCTAAAAAATATTACAGTGAATTTTTATAACAAATGCACTACTATTATGTATTCAATAAAATCTTTAGGCAATCAATAGAACTTCGAATTTTACGAAAATCTATGCGATTGTCCATTAGAAAATTTAATCATTATATATTCTAATAAAATTTAATTTATTTTTTGATAAAAAAATATAATTACATAAAAATCAATTATTACGAAATAGTACTCAGTTAGTCATTACTGAGAATAAAATCGCAATTTTGAATCACAAAGTCTGAAAAGAATCAGGACAAGAAATAATTTATAAAACTGTCTTGAAAATATCTAGAACTATTATTCAAAATTTATAATATGTATGTTGTATGTATTATACTAAATTAGATGCCTGCCATTTTATGTATATTCTACATATCAAATAAAAAATATTTAATTCTTTTCCTATTTGAGTTCAAACTATTGAAATGATATTTTTTTGATTTATAACTAATTGATATTCAATATTAGTTCAAAATTATGATATACCGCATTTAAAATGATTCTTTAGAATTTCAAATTATATACCCATTAAATTTATTTAAGAATTTTTATAACATAAAAACCTTAGGTACCTATTATTGACGATTTAAAGAAAACATCTTATTGTTTGATAAATATCTTATAACAAAGTTAAGGAACGTTAATTGATATCATATTAGAAGGATATACCCAAAATTAAATACAACAAAATCTTTTTTTATTCATTTGAACAATCTACATTAAATGAAACTAATCCACCTTAAGCATTAAATATTCAAAATTTAAACTAACATTTTTTTTTAAATTTAAACAAGATATTATTTAGATAATATAGTAATACGACTAATTTGTCGTGCAAGTGTTTTCTAAGCAATAATCTATTCTATCCTGGCATAATATTTCTCAAAAGACAATGCTGTTATTTCTTATACATATCAGCCAATATGCGGTATTAAACCTCAAATAAGCTACTGAAATCAAATTTGGCATATCAAGTTACAACTCAGATCAAATTTAATATATCAAGGTAAAGTTCAAAGTGTGCATTTGTACATTTTATTAATTTTCAGTATTGAAGAAAATTTTTTTCATTTTCATTTTTTAAATGGCACTGCAAAGCAACGTGGCATAGAAACTAAAATAGACAAACAAAAATGTATTAAATATGAAGTACATATATTCAATATACATATGAACAAGTATTTTATATGTAATGTTATTTAAATTTTAAGATATTTAATTTTTATCTTTGATGCTACGCATCAATTCCTATAGTTTTCTAATTCTTTGTATTTAATATTTATATAATGAAATTTATCTAATTAAATTATCATGCTAACTGAATGGCTCGAAATAATAATATTATTACTTATGTTGAAAATTATGAAAAGTTACAGCTATACTTTGATGTTGAAGCCAAAATAAAACCAATTTAAAAAATTTTATCACCAAAATATTTGTAAAAACCTTTGTATAACATTATTTGTTCCTGAATTAAATGGAACTAATTAGTACGACACGACCACGGACGGACGGACAATAATAAATAATTTCTTTTTTATTTTGTGAAGCATAACGATAATACATATCCGTTTATCTTAAAATATTGAAAGCTAAAAATAAAAAAAAATACAATGTTATTTATTTTTAAGTATATAATAAATCAGAAATTTGGTCAATTTTGAATTTGATTACTTAGTAAATAAGCTGATTCAAACTCAAATTGAGACAAATTTTTTGAAATCTTTATTTACATAGTGAATTGAAAAAATCATTTCGCTTATATTTTTGTTTTTATCACTTCAAATTAACTAAGTTGCTAGGTGTTGAATAAAATTAAAATAAGCCCACATTATTTTCTTTACTAGGAAATAATAATTCCTTTTATTAATATCAGAATAAAAGTTCTGTTTTTAGGGGTTTTTTTTTGTGTAACATTTATAATACCAGCAATATACAATTTATTTTTCTATTGTATTAAAGAATTTTGTATTATCATATGTAAACGATAAATATATATAAAAACAATTATAATATTAAAAATAGTGTGTACAAAAAAATTTGTTTTAAATCAGAAGTTCATAATACACCTTTATTAATGAAGAGCAACACCTCTTTTTTGAACTGAGAAAGACACTAAAAGAGACTGTGCCACCATTAGATTATCCAGCATCCGTCTCGAAGTGGATTTTTTTTTCAAGAATATTTTGTAGAATATTTCTAAATAATTAATTCTTACTAAAGAAGATGTGTAAGTACTAAGTTACTGTTGTTTTAATAAATTTGAAAAAAAAAAAAAAAACAATTTTCATGTGCCAATTACCATGATTCATCAAAGACTGCAACCCTCTAAATTATATACTTTTTTGAACCGTTTCATAGTCTTACTTAAATTTTGGTAATTAAATTTTGCCCGGAAAGTATATTTCATGTAAAATTTGGACTGCAGGGTATACCTAATTTTGGAAACACTTTTTGTATCATATCATGTAAGAAATAATATTATAAAAACGATTCATCATAATATTTTCTGAGGATGCGTTATAAAATTACTTGATGTCTTAAATAAATTTGTATTGTTGGAGTGCAAAAGATTTAAATCATTTAAATTTAAAGCATTTAGAGCAGCGTTTCTCAAAGTATGATCCACGGAGCCCTAGGGTTCCGCAAGTCAACTCAAAGGGCTCCGCGAATCTCATAATCAAATTTGAAAAGAAATTATAAATTTAAATTCGCTAATAATTAATATATGAAAATAATTTGTTGTTTTGAAACCTAACTGATCACGTCTGCTTCTAGAAGCAAATTCTCACACTATGACATATTTTTACATTATATTACACATAGCGCAAATTTTATAAGCGAGTTTTGTTGAAGTACAAATAATTTAATTTTTTCTTTTTATTTATGAATTTGTAAATACAAAGTAGGTATACAAAAATAAATTACTTTTTGGGTTTTGTGTATCATCGATTGGCACAGGCACACAATTAGTCATTACTGAATCACTGGGGCTCCGTGTAAATTATTATGCCTTTGGAGGGCTCTGCAGCTCAAAAAGTCTGAGAACCGCTGATTTAGAGTGTTCTGAAAGAATTTTCACTGTAACACTTAAATTATTAACTACAAAAAAGATTTCGTTCATTCTTATTAACTTGTAAAGTAATTCGTCTGTTTATATATTTCTTTACTATTTTCGACACTCTCGTAGACCCACTTTTCGTCATCACAGCGAGCTGAAATTTGGCACACAGGTTCGCGTGACAATTGAAGCTATCAAAATTTGAAGCGGAATTTCCATGGAAAACCCGGAAAATCGGGAAAAATAATTTGAAAATTTGATACAAATTTGAGTAGTGATAAATCCGTTTTAGGAAAAATGCAAAGTTTTCTGATTTTTCCGAAAAAAATTTCCGGAATTTTCCGACTTTTCCGGAAAATTTTCCGGTAAAAAAGTTTTCTAAATTATGCAGGATCAAGTTTCCTATCAACTGGCATCATTACTTTCTCTCCGACAATGGTGAAAACTTGCAGAAAAAATCGAAGAAAATTCATGTAAAACGTTTTTCCGGAGTTTTTCCGACCAAGGAAGCGTTTGAGCATTTTGCAACCTGAGACAAAGTTGTAGAGCGAAATGAGTTGCATAAAGTTGCTTTTGCAGAAAACTCCATGGAAAACTCGAAAAAGCGGAAAAATCATCGGAAAAATTTTCATCGATATGATTAGTCATAAAATTGTTTTCAAACATCCTTGCAGCACATAATAACAATTTAGTTAACGTGAAAAAGGCAGAAAATAAAAATAAGTTAAAAACGAGTTTTCCAAAAAACTGAGGCCAGGCCGCATGAAAAAGTAGAAAATAACTTTTTCTTCACACACAGAGGTGGACTCAGATTTTTTGATTGGGACATTTCTCTTGAATATTCTTTCTCTTCATGAATCAAATCACTTACGTTCCAATCAAAAAATCTGAGTCCACGTCTGTGTGTGAAGAAAAAGTTATTTTCTACTTTTTCATGCGGCCTGGCCTTAGTTTTTTGGAAAACTCGTTTTTTATATGATTATTTTATATTTTTGACTTTTAACATTTAAACACTGTTCGATAAAAATTTTCAACTTCTTTAGTCAAGTTAATCTTGCTCACAGTATAATCTAAATTATGCATTTCTCTCTCATAAAATAATAGTAGATTATTGTATATGTTTACTAAATTTGTTATTAATTTCGAGTTCTGTATACACAAAAACACATTGACACGAGTCAATACTAAATTGACAAGTGTCTATGTGTTTTTGTGTAAATACAGAACGAGTTGTATAACAAATTTTGTTAACATATCCAATATGCTGTTTTAATGTGCATGTGCAAGGTAGTTGCAGTCTATACATTTACAATGAAAAAAAAAAAAAAAAAATTTGATATACACATTTTTTTTTGCATTTTTTGTTGGTATTTGTCTGTATTGTAATATTGTGAGAACATCTAAATGATTTCATTATTTACGCTGATGCATCTAAATGATTTCATTATTCACGCAGATGCAACTAAATGATTATGGTATTTTTATGTGAATGTGTTAGTAAAACAAAATAAAATACGTGATAATTATCAATACAGGCATACCTCGTTTAGCGCTCATGATGCGTTCCTGAAAATTGCTGAAAATTGAGCGTTAACAGAAACAGCGTTAAAAGAGGTGCTATTTACAGGAAAATACATGGTTACGTTCCTGACCAATTTTTTTTTTGGTACTTTATGAAGTGAAAAATAAAAAAAATTGTATTTTTTTTTGAAATTTTTTTTTAATTCATTTATATTTTTTTTTTAAATTAGAAACTAAATTAGAATTCAATACATAGTTATAACAAAACAATAAAACTATTTGTATCACTATTTCGAATGAACAATTAATACAAAATTTCACATTAGGATTCCCCGAATTATAATTATTTGATGATTTTTGATATTTAGGATTTCCCGAATCATAATTATTTTTGAAATTTTGAAAAAGAGGGATTCCAAGAATTATAAATATGAAATTAGAAAAAAAAAACGTTTTAAAAAATATTTTAAAGTAGAAAAAAAATTTTTTTTTTCAAAAAATCAAAAGAGCGCTATAGCGAAACAGCGCTAAATCGAGGTATGACTGTATATGGAAAGAATTTTATTTAGTTTTACTAATACCTTCACATAAAAATACCAAAAAAGACTGAAAAAATGTTGTGTGAAGCTATAAATCTTTCTGTATTCTTAATCTATGATAATACGTAAGTCGAACATAGTTGTTTCTCTACCAATATTTTTAGTTGTACAATTTGATGTACAATTTGTGATTACTTAATTTTTTACTAATTGCTCTTGATAAAATTAACTTATAGATAAATAAATTATCATCAAATGATAAATTAATGATTTAAAAATCATAATATTATTAATAATCTTTGAATGTATTAAAGTGCTGATGACGTATTATTATATACATTAGACAAAACGTTGGCGTAAAATTAAAAAGAGTTTCAATGCTACTGTTTTATAATCAATTAAATTTAACACACAAAAAACAAAGTTCATTAAAATATCCGAATTTTTTACGTACTAACATACCTAATGAACGTATCAATTAATTCACGGTGACATTTTGAATGTAATAAATCATTTGCTTGCATAAAAAAAATGATTGCTTGCATCAGCTAAAAAATATGCCTTTTCCTTATTTGTCTTTTCTTAAATATGTATTATATGTACATATTTTCAAAAATATATTATACGAATTAATTCAACCATTAAAAGATGTCACTTCTTGGTTGCCGCACGTGTATAATTTATGAGCTAAAAAAAAAGCAAGGAAATTTGATATTATTCACAAATTCATTTGTAACACTAAAAATTTTTTAAACATACGTAAACAAATGTAACCGCAATATTAAAAACAAAAAAAAATTTTTAATTTTATGCATCAGAATCAAAAGATTATGTTTTTTTTTTCTAATTTAAAAAAAAAACAAATTCTATTACTATTCATTCTCAGTACGGATGTGAATAATAAATTAATTATTATTTCAATGTTAAAGAGGTGCGTTTATTTGTCTTGTACTTGTAACAAAAAATAAATTAAACTTAAGTCTAACTTATACACATACTCTACAATGTTAGCTCTAAATGTTCCAACGACCTGAACAAATTTTTGATTCAAATGTTTTTTTCTAGAAGGAATGATTATTTTCTTCTTAATATTATTATATTTGAATCAAAGTCCAAACAAATTTTTAAATATCGATTAACATACATGATATTCTGTTCGAATATCATGATTAGATTATTATATATACCTACTACTATATATATGTTACCTAAATTAGAACAGATTTCATTTTTCTTTTTTTTAACTCCGCAGGGCCCTACGAAATTAAAATTTATTAACGTTATTTATTATTTTTCCTGTCATATGTTTTATTTTATTTTTTTAATTATTACATTAAATCATCATTAATAACAAAATTTTGTGACCACATTAAAAAATTATTCTCATTATTATTATTAATTTTTTTATTTTCTACTAATTATCAAATTTTAGCTTTTGGCATCTTCTTAAATGGATGTAAATTTGAATTACGCTTTAAATTAATTATCTTTTCATATTTTTCTTATAATTGAAAATTTCGTTTAATAAGTTTTTTTGTATATATGTATATAAATTTCCCATATTATATTATACATTATATCCAATCAATGTCATAACCATAATTATGTATATACATTAAAATGTGCAAATAAAACAAAAACATTTCACACTCATTAATGATTTATTTATGTTTTTTGTTACAACATTAAATATCTTTCAGATTCGAATTAGTTTCGCCTCCTTAAGTATGTACAAAAATGAATAACATATTATAGTCTCAGCAAAATTTTCTCGTTTTAATTAAAAAAGAAAAATCCATATTGAAATATTTTTATACTTTTAAAGAGATTTTTTTTCGTCACTACGACATCAAATTAAATTATTATTAATTGATGATGACTGATGAGTCTGCTAGTTAAATGTGTGTGCAGCATATTTCTTTTGCTAATAAAAAATTAAAAAAATAAATGTTACTTTTGATAAATTATTCCAATTTGCCGAGTTTTATAGTTTTATGTCAAAAGTAATAAGAGTTGCATTAAATTTGCGGGCCACCCAACAATTTTTTTCTCATTACCTAAAATATATTTTTTTAAATAAATGACTGTAAATTAAGAGTTTATGATTTCCGGTTGCCAAATCATTCAAAGTTTTACATAAATACATAGTGTGGTATGAATAATTGTTTTCGAAGTATCTTTAAATCAGTTAGTAAGTTACAACCTAATATTTTTTGTTCTTATTATTCATATTTATTTTAAAACATAACATCAAAACTTATCAATCTAAATCTAAAGGTTATTGCTTTCGGTTAGCTTAGGTTTTTGGTTTGTGAACTACTTAAGATTTAAATGAATATAGCGTTTAAATAGCCGGTGCGGAGGTGCAGTGCTAAAGTTAATTTCATTAAAGTATTGTAATACCGGAGAAGAATAAACTTATTAAGCTGTTTGCTCAATATAATTAAGTATATTCTTTAAAAAGGATTTTTTGTTATTTTTTTACTTTGATTATTTATTAAAAATAGGTCCATCTTGTATTTTCGAATATAATAATTATGATAATTTATCTTACTGTCAAGAAGTCAATAAGCGAAATAAATGTTAAAAAATTATGCTTTCTTTATGTAATATATAAAATTTCCATGTCACAATGTTAGTTACCGTACTCCTCCGAAACGGCTTTACCGATTTTTACCAAATTTTATATGCGTATTCAGTAGGTCTGAGAATCGGCTACTATCTATTTTCCATACCCCAGGGACCTCCCCCGGGGGCGGACTTCAAAAGTTCGTCCGATTTCATTAAAATTTTTTACGTAAAAAGAGGAAGTGATTACACACAAATTCCGTAACAAAAAATTTGTTGACCTCCTACCCAAGGACTTCCCATTGGGGCGGATTTTGAAAGTTCGTCCGATTTCATACAAATTTGGCATGTAAAAAGGGGAAATAATTACACACAAATTTCGTAACAAAAAATTTATTGACCTCCTACCCTAGGGGAGGATTTCAAAAGTTTGTCCGATTTCATTTAAATTTGGTACATAAAAATGATTAAACACACGAATTTCGTAACAAAAAATTTGGCCCCCTCTTCGAATATATAGAAATCAATTTCTTTATTACTAATAACTACAAAATATTAAAAACTAAACCACTCAACCGATCGTTTCGAAATTTACACCGTCTCTTTGTCTCGGGATCGTTATAGGCTATTTTAAATTTGAATGGCACCCTACCCAGAAATCCCTCTGCAAAAGTTCTTCCGATTTCATTCAAATTTGATTCTTAAAAAGAGGAAATGGATAAAAACACAAATTTGGTTTGGTTTGAAAACCTGTTTAAGGGAAGGATATCATTCGATTTCATACAATTTAAGTGTTGAATAAGTAGGAATGATAACATAAATATTAATTCTTAGATATTTTCCCAAATTTATAAAATAACTAGCTCTTATAATTGTTCATCAATCTGATAACAAAAATTTCACTTAAAACGTGTGTGCGGGTACAGCTAGTATTCTTATAAAATATTAAATTAAACTCTTCTTAAAATTTCTCATTTCAAAAATTTGACTGCTATGATGTGGATGTAGATACTGTTATGGTGTATGAATTCCTTAATTAAATTTCTCGCTAAATGATAATGAATGACTTATTAGACTGAAAGGCGCTTTACTATCCTGATTTTTTTTTTTTTAACATGCGTACGAATGGGAAATCAAAACATATGGTGACCCTTAATTTATTAAAAAAAAAATTAATATATGTTTTAAAACTGACTTCGTTAAAAGTATATCAAAACAAACAAAATGTATTTCTCATTTTAACACCAGAGGCATGTGAGTCGTACGTTCAACATTGGATGTGTACAAGAAAGATGTAAATGCCGATCAAATACTTTTAAAACCGAATATTTCGTTTATTTCCAATTAAAGGTAAGAAAAGTCGAAAGTTTTTTTATGGCAGTATCATTATTTAATTTATACTTTGTACTTTAATACACAATTTCCTTTTAAATTAGCCAATTTAGCCCATACATAAAGGATTGGTAAAGGATTGGTGATTTGTTCTCAATCTGTCGTACATAACATATTAGAATCAAATTAGACTGACATCGAAGTATAATACGCCATTATTTAGTTATTCCCAGAATTTATGTTATAGACTCGAATACTATGGGAAAATAATTTCAAGTGTTTATGAATGTTTACATAGAAACCTGAAAAATGGTAATCAAGTTATATATTTAAAAAAAAATTACACCCACTTTTTTCTAGCTATTCATTCAATGTCATTATACTTAAAAAACATTAATCGATAATTAATTATTTGCCATGTTCAATTATGTGAGAATAAAGTATTTCAAAATCCAACGAACGTTTCTCAAGTCGTATACTATACCGAAAGCATGATTTTGTTTTGAATTAATAATATTATTATACCTCAATATTATTATACCTTAGAGTATCTTAATAGATAAAGTATTGAACACTTTCTTGTAGAATACAAATACTATTTACTAAGAAAGAATTTTCAGTCATTTGATAAATCTTATTGCTTTTAAAATACGTTTTGCTGGCGCTTTTCTCTTAAAATTAATACGGAAGATATGTAGGTAAATAAATTTTATATGAAATATCAAAAACCATTCAAAAATTGTACAAGAGGACATCGCAATAATAACAATTAAAAGTCTTTCAAAATGACACAAATCCGTAGAACAATTATTTTTAATACAATTGTGTTTGCCTGTCAACCATTGGTAAAATCCCCTGCATAGAGTTTGACAATAAATACATATTGTTTTCATTCTCTCGAATAAAAACATTAGAATGCTCAGTTAGCGGAAAAAAATAATTGGCAAAGTTGATAAATTGAACTATGCAAGAATTTTCATTAAAAGAATGACAAAGAAAAATATGTATACTATTCTCCGATTATCATAATTGAGGGTTCTTATATATGATATAATAATATGATATAATAATTAAACCTGGAATGTTATGAGTTACTAAATTTTGTTTTTCGTATTTTATTTGCAATGATGTGTTATGCGATTAAGATAAAATTAAAATAAAATAAATTTTTTTCAAATTGTTAAGTACTTCCCATTTAAAATTAAAAAGAACTGGCTATAACTGAATTTTCATTTTCTGTCGGTCCTTTTGTTCTTCTGTTCACGATAATATTAATAATTATTTAACTATTAACAGGCCGATTTCGATCTTTTTCATTCAAGAAGCTATAACTTTCATTTTTTCATATTATTTAAGCACTCAACTGGCTAAAAATTGTCATCCTAAATCTGATAATTTAGAAGTTAAATAAAATCTTTAAAATTCAAAGTGAAAAAATTTATTTTACAAAAAAGAAAAATTGCTCAAACAAAAAAGTAAATAATCAGAAGTATTTTTAAAATTTATTAAATAAAAATAAATAACAACTTATTCCTTTTGAATAAAAAATACAATGTGATGTTATCTTAAAAATTAATTAAGATATAATATATGTATATGTATTACGCTTTATCGTTCTTAAAATGAAGCATAAAGCGCATAAAATTACCCCCAGATTATATTAGACAGTAAACTGTCCGGACAGTGGATCATTGTATTAGTTTTTTGTATGTGTTTGTAGGGAAAAAAAACCGGACAGTAAATTGGGTGTCTTTTTTATTGTCCAGATTTTTTATATCAGAAAATTTATTATTTTTCATAATTGTCACTTTTTTTTATAATGTACAGGAAAAAAAAAAAAATACGGCATTTATTTAAGTTTTTTATTAGCAATCATAAGTTTTTTTTGTTTTTTAATTTTTTCCCGACTGTACTGTCTTTGTCACTGTCTTCTCTGTTGTCCAGATTTAAATCCGGACAGCAGAGAAGACAGTGAATTTAAAATGAATAAAATAATAAAAATTCACCAACACATATAAATACTGTCTTCGTCAAGACAGTTTTACTGGCTAGTATAATCCCCAGGTAATGCACAAATATGTTAATTTTATGCGTATGAAAAAAATTATCGTTTTTATTACTAACATTATACTCTTTTTTTTCGTTTTCTTTATTAGTGTTTTATTTTGTAAATAATGATGTGATTAGAAAATTATAGCAAAAAATTTTAGATTCTTACATTGAAAATAAAAGAAAAATTAAGATACATTGATATCATTTTGTTTATAAACATGTTGGTTATTTCATCAAATTGTAGTTTACATAAAATTATGCTAAATATAATATTTTCCGATATATTTTAAATGGTTTGATTAATATAATTTCACCATAACAGCAGCCTGAACCCTCACTGAAAGAAATTATTTTTGAAGTGAAATTATACAATATTTCTTCCATTGGGTTTTTTTAATAATTATAAAGTATGTAAAAAATAATTATAATATAATATATGTAAATACTGTATAATACAAATTAAATCAAATCAAAAAGTCGAATCATCTAATTTTTTAGGAAAAATAAAAAATATTGCATATTAATCTATTAATAGTTAGTAAGCCTTTCCTTACTTTTTATGTGAAATGGATACAAATATTCAATAGATATGCAGCTTGATATTTCTTTTCTCATCATAAGATCATTAGTTTTTATAATATTCATTCGTCAATCAAAAGGATAATAGTATATGAGTTAGTATTTCGATATGAAAACACAATTTAAATTAGATCAGTTTCACGTAGGATTTCAGTAAAATCACGGAGAGGTCTTCAAATGTGGTTTTCTTTCAACCCAATCGAAAGTAGCTTAAAAACTGTGAGTACGGTAAAATTTTTGTTTCCCGAAATTCGGTCTCGATCCGGAGCTACAGCCACTTAAAGTGCCAAAAACAGTGATTTTTTGCTCCCATTTCCCAGCTTAATACAGATCAGATTTCACTGGTCTTGGTTTTAAATAAAAGGTCTCGAAAAATTTGAATATGTCTTTTCATGATTTTTTTAATTGTACCGGATTCTGATCCTTAATCTGCATTTCAAGCTTCTTATTTCTGTTATTTTGCTGAAAAAAAAGTAAACAAAACAAATTTATTTTTAGAATCTATATATTATAAGTTCCTTTTTTGTATGTTATGAGTTCTTGATAGAAATTAATTTTAATAAATACAAATTATTTGCAACAAATTTGAAAAAATAAAAATAATAACAAATAACAATAACATTAAAATAATAAGTAATATTAATATCGTCCATTTTTTCAATCTTGAGTTCAAAAAAATAAAAAAACAATCACAGGTCTAGTTCACATGTACATATAATCTGAACCAAATTTAATTTAATACTTACCTGTTTGGAGCTACAACTCCTTAAGTTTAAAATTTAAAATTTTACCAGCAGTAATAAGTTCAATTAGATCTGAATTAAATTTTTTCATAATTTCCACTCATTATAATTATACAACTTGTACCTAATTACCACGAGAAACGTTTTCTGTTAAATATTTCTAATTTTTTTTTGTAGTAAGTATTACTTCTGACGAAAAATTGCCATTTTCGATATAAAAAACAAAGGAAATAATTATGAAATAAAATGTAAAAATAATTATTTTTTGTGTGTAAAGTTAATTTTTTAAGTTAATACAGCGAATAATTAACATTTCCTTATTGAATTTAATTTAATTAATGAAAAGAAAAATATTAAAATTTTTTACAAATTTTCAAAGGTAAACATATTCTATAGTCCCTTTAGATAAAAAACAGCTGTTTTTAATATTATTATTTCTTTTTTAAAATTAAATTTTTATCAATATTTTAAAACATTTTTTTTGTAATTTCAAGTCGTTTGTTTGTAAATTCCTTAAAAGACATATTCAAATTTTTCGAAACCTTTTATTTAAAACCAAGACCAATGAAATCAGATTTGTATTAAGCTGGGAAATGGGAGCAAAAAATTACTGTTTTTGGCACTTTAAGTGGCTGTAGCTCCAGATCGAGACCGAATTTCGGGAAACAAAAATTTTACCGTACTCACAGTTTTTAAGCTACTTTCGATTGGGTTGAAAGAAAACCACATTTGAAGACCTCTCCGTGATTTTACTGAAATCCTACGTGAAACTGATCTAATGTACTCTACACAATTTAAATATATGTGCTTGTGCACAGTAAAGTTTTTTTTTATTTAAAGTAAAAAAATATATCTTTTTGATTATTTTAAGTAAAATTTTCTTTTTCATTGAAGCTTATAATTTCAGTAAATACATACTCTCACTATACTTCCAGAAACGTAAACAAAAAAAAAAGAAACATAAAACGAATATTTTGAAGGGTATACGACTATAAAACAAATAAATCAAAATAAACGCAGACGTTTTAAATAAAATACAACAAGAAAGTAAATATATTTTTTCTTTAAATATCAAACTTTCACTTCAAAATTGTATATATTTATATATATATATATAATATATACATATATAATATATACATATATAATATATATATTACACAAAAATTCAAAATCCTCCCCTAAAATTGGTGTATGTATATTTAACAAAAAATTAAATGGCAGTAAAACATGACGACGCGCTCTTAATGTTATTGCAATAAATTTTCATTGTTTACCACAATTCAAAACTAATTTGTAAAGTCAACAAATCTGAATTATGTTAAAAAAAAAAAAACTTAAACATTTTTATAACATAATTTAAAACTCAATTATTGTAAATTAATAATAAATTAAGTATGATGATATTGGATGTTATTATTATATGCTCTTATTTTTATTTTTTAACTTTTATACACTAATATTTACTTCCAGGGTATAGATACTCATACAATGTGGCTCTTCCCATTTTCTTTAGGTTTTTGAAGTTCTAAGACAAAATAATACATGCAATTTTTTTGTGGAAAATAAAATTCTATTTATAAATTTAAAATTATAGAAGAGCAAAGTACATATTGTTAATTGACACAGTCATTACTCGTAGCTTCAGTTGTTTTGTACACATATAAGAATCAAATTCTCAACTTTTAAG
Organism: Hybos culiciformis; assembly: GCA_964007475.1. Classification (NCBI taxonomy): domain Eukaryota; kingdom Metazoa; phylum Arthropoda; class Insecta; order Diptera; family Hybotidae; genus Hybos; species Hybos culiciformis. Next base: position 52,162,923 of record OZ023273.1, read on the forward strand.
TGGCGTTTCTTTTGATATATGATAGTTGACTTCTACACTCCTCACTTTGACATAACTGTTATAGGCAGTGGACTCTGTCCTCGTCATTCAACGATATATAACTTTTTTTTTTAGACTTTTCAGATAATAGATTAAGTCAGAAAAATTTGAGAGATTACGCTGAAGTTGAACCTTGACTCAATTTATGTGCACTGCACATACATATGTATTTATTCGAACAGTATTGAAAAAAAAGTATTTGAAACTACTTTCAGGTAAACGAATAGTTACAGTACATAATCTGCGTTTCAAATCTCATATTGATCCTTGGCAATAAAAAAATTGAAGGTTATTATTAAGCAAGGATTGATGAGTTTACAGTATAAATGAAACGTTGACCTATTAATAAATGTTTTATTTATCGACTCTATATGGCAAAAATAAGGAAAAATTGAAATGCTTTGATCAAAAGCTGATTATAATCGTTCGAAAGAATTAAAATAAGTTTGAATTAAGATGTTAAATGGTTTCAAATTTTTAATAATATTTGTCTTGATAATAACATGTTTATACAAACATTATTCTATATTATTCTAATTGGTTACTTAAATTTTACTATCTAGCCAAAACAAATTAGTTTACCCTGTATTTATTTAAAATTATATTTTATGTAACGTATGATGAATATATACATTCCCTTATAAACCTTCGGGATATTATTTACTTTAATATTTACACAATATTGCATTGAATTGTAATAATAATAATTAAACGAATAATCAAGATTTCTTTTGAATTATTTAATAAAAAAAAAAGTTAAAAAAAAAATATTTATTTACCTTTTTTTTAACCAAAATTTAAACAAATTTTTCCTTAAATCTTTAGGGATTTAAGCTGATTTTAATTTTTTTTTATTTAAAATATGTTTAATATTTTTGTGAACCCCTCTGTAAATATACTCAGTTGAATTCTGTTCTCGAATTGCAAATTTGATTACAAATTCAAAAGTTATTACACTTAAATTTTTATAAAAAAAAACTGCAAATCAATAATAAGTTATTAGCGAACATGGGTGTTAAACGAATAAGACGATCAATACTGCGATAGTGGTTTTAGCTTGTGAATAATAATATTATGAAGTTATATCTTTTGTCACGGTAGGTATTAAAAATTCTAAACATAAAAACTATAATCATTTTTTGTGATTAAAAAGTAATAATATTTAAATTAGTCCTTCCTTAATTAATGTACATAATATACATAATATAAATGTAATTTATTCCTTATATTTTTTAACTTCTTTTGCAAGTCGATACTTCAGCTCAGGGTACAGTATAGTGTAAATACCACATAGTTTTATATTATTAATTAATCATAAAGCAACAAAAATATAAATAAATCTGGAATAATAACTCAACATAATGTCTGATTATTAAACGTACTTAATAATATGAATATTTTGTATTTATTTACCTAAGCTTTTATATTTCCATTTTTGAATTTAATTTTTTTTTTTCATCAAAAGTAAAAAAAACGTCCTTTATATTTTCTGTCTGTCGCGCTTATAGTACTTGGACGATTTCGATCGTATTAATGCCAAAATACGCAATCCGGTTCAATTTTAATCAGCCAAGTTATGACGAAGGATTGAACTTATTGAAATGTTTTTATTAGTTCACTTTGTTGTTCGGTAAAAATTTTGTAATCAATTTTTCAGGCACTTCTAGATGAGATAGAGGCTTGAAAATTGGAGCATAGGTCAGAAATGGATGACAGACAATGCAACATAATGTAAAAATTTTTGTGGTCGACGATTCCATCCATGGTTCCAATGATTCCGCAATCACGCCGCTGTAACGATTTGGCTGAAATTTTGAACTTAAGTAGCATTGGGATCCGAGATGGTTATAGAATATGTATTAAAAATTTTGATCCGACGACCAGTCGGAGGGGCTACTTTAGAAGCCGGTTTTGAAATTTACGTATATTCCAATAAAATGTTATACTAGCGTTGGATCGAAATACCTGGATTAAAGACATCATCGCAGGGCCCCCATCTGAGGCCCAGGACTCCGGGGAGGGGGCTAAAAAACAAATTTCGAAATTTAGGCTAAATTCGATTGACGACCTCATACCGATATCCCTGAAAATTAATTCTCACGAAAAACGTGGGGCGCCTAAAATTGAAGACTTTTATCAATATTGTTTATCACACGCGCCCCACGTTTTTCCTGAGAATTAATTTTCAGGGATATCGGTATGAGGTCATCAATTATTATCTGACTATATTTTTACTTTTTAGTTATTTTATTCCGTTATAAAAACGTTGTTTTTAAATTTTTTTTTATTTATTTATTTTTTTTATATAAAATTTATATTATTTTATAGTTTTTTAAAAAGTTATTATGGTTTAGTTTCTGATGAAAATTAGTATGTGGGAAGATAGATGTCCGTAAAAAGAATTTTAAAAAAAATGGAGTCTCTGATTGTGCCCGAGGTTTCGGACTGGAGGCTGAAAACGAGTGAAATGGCCCAATTGAAGAAACCTAAAAATAACTGTAGCTCCGATTGTGATGAAGGATTCGACTAGGGGCTGAAAGCGGATATAGAGAGCGATATTAGAAAAATTAAAAAAAAATATTTTAATTCGAAATGTTGAAAACAGGCTCCATACTTCATTTATGAGATACTGTTCTACATTTTTAATTTTTAAGATAATTTTTTATTCTTATACATACGATAGTTCAAACAATGTTGACACCTAATTTCAAGAGCAAATATTTTTTTTTACCACTGGATATACATTATGGCTTGTACTGGTAAATGTACATATTTATAGGTTATAATGAAAAACTTATAGTATCATAATGAAATCAATTAATCAACCATGAAAAAAGCAGTTAAATTAAAATTATCTGCATAAAGAACCCTATTTTCCAAGGCATATTAAAATAGATGAAAAAAAATATTCTTCTTTGTAGAAAATGCTCTAAGCCATTCTATGTTAAACAACATACTTAATTGTACAATTATTGCACATAATATTCTTATTCACATATTTAACCCTTAAAAATAAAAATCATTAAATGCATCCCTTTTTTTGTAAAACGATTAAAACTTGCTATATATATAAAAACCTTTTCGAATTATGTTAAACAAGTTCAATAATAGAACAGGGGTGATAATACTAATAAGATTTTATGTACTAAAATAAAAAGTGTTTAAAAAATATTAATGGACTATAAATATGGCAAAAAATGTAAATAAATTTGAATAGTTTATTTAATTGTTCTCAATTTCTATTTTCTATTTTCAAATGTCTTCTTATTTTTCCCGAAACTCTTTCTTACTATACTAAGGCTTTTTTATTAAGTTTTTGATGAAGGTAACAACTATACTATGAAATGAAAACCTTAAATTTAAATCGAAATTTCACTTACATTCGGAAACTAAATATTAAAATAAAACGAAAAGGGTGCACATATGTCCTTTTTTTTTCTTGAAAAATTTTTAATTTAATAATTTATTATTTAGTTTTTTAAAACCTTATTTTATCACTGGTATCATTACTCCAGAGATTTAAGAATTTAATGTACCTAAATTGCACATGAAAATGATTCTTTGCCGTAAAAAAAGAAAAAACATATTTATTTTTATAAAACTCGCTTCTTTTATTTAACATTATGCATATTTAATATTCCTAACATTTTCATATATAAGATTTATATTTTCTTAATTTATGATTTCGCTTTAGTTTTAAAGAAATTAAATTAGTTGGAAAACTATGATTGATTGCAAAAGTAGTTACCTCCATTAAATAAACTTGATATGAAACCCTTTCATTATATGTGTATCTAGAATTTCATCACTATTTTTTTTTAAGTTGAAAATAGATTTTTACAAACGTATTAATTTTATCCAAATACTTATACATATAAGTATAAATTATTCGCTGTAAGCATACGACATGGAATTACAGAAAATTATTACAGAAAATTAGATAGTTTAATAATTTATCTTTAGAATTAAGACAATTGATTCGAAATCGATTTGAATTTATTTTCCTTATTCTCTTATTCAAATTTAAACTTAACGATATTTTCTTGATTCGAATATACAAGTCGAAGGCGGGTAAGTTCAACTATTTATTAATACAGAAGTTTATTGGGTTATAAGCATCGAATTTAGATGGGGTCGATGGAGTCTCTAGTGGTCACATCCTCTCTGCTGGATAATTATAATACTTTATATGACATCATCTAAAAGAATCTAATAAATCATTTTAAATTTTAAAAATTGCATTTTTTTGGCAACTTGTTTAATATATATTATGCGTTATTACATTATATATTTTTGTTATTAAATCTAAATTTACTAAAAATGTGAATAATTTATACGATTCCATAGGCGATTACTGATTCACACACTGACTAAAGTGTTCCGTTAAACTAAACACTTTGATAGAATAATGTAGTTATCGTATAGTGAATGAAAATGTAACGATTACACTTGAAAAATGAAATGAATTTATATTATTGACAAAAGATTTATTAAAATTTTTTTTTCATATAACAATATTAAAGCAAGTAAACATTATCAAATTTTGTAAAAATCAATTTAATTTGATTCAAATTTTTTTAGTATGTAAATATACGGTGGCATAAAAGATTTTGTCCGCAAAGAGTACATACTTGAGATTGATTTAAGGATGCGAAATGATGAAAATATTGGAAAGTGGAAATTTTTATTCACACATTATAATAAGTTACAAAAAAAAAAGATTGAAATCTCTAGAGATTCTAACTCTTTTTTATTGTCAAATATAATTATGTTTAAAAAAAATACACATGAATAAATTCTTAGTTCAATTAGTTTGATACCCACTCAAAAGTTCACAATACTAAAGGATGGTATCTTCTTGAGTTTATTGATATTATGGTTTTGAAAAAAGATTAGAAAAAGTTCTTGTTATTTATTTACAATCTCTTCAGATGTGCTATGCATGCTACCCTGAATTGTGAAACTTCCGACTAATCTAAAAATTTCACATTTTGAGTGTAGTGTAAAGAAGATGTACTTTTCTACCTTTTTTATATTTTTCATGATAATAACCCAAGTGAAGTTCCTTTCTTATGAATCTATTTTTCCATTTGGCATTACAATTTATTGAAAATTTTCTAAGATATGTGTTTTCTAAATAATAAGTTTTTTTTTTCAATATAAATAAAATGTTATAGAAATAATATTGATAAAATTTTAGGAAGTTTGAAATTAACTTGTCACCTCAATTCGAGAAAAAGATTTATCACTATACAATTTAATCATATTATCAACAATTCGGTCATTGGTATGTCATTAAGGACTTGATTCCATGAAAAAAGTTTTAAATTTTTTTCGGTATGGTATGTATCTACTATATGAAATAATTTATACAATACAATATAACTAGACAGAGATAATATTTAAAAATCAATTTATGGCTTCAATCAAATACCCTTATCAACAAATAAACACAAAAACAGATGGACCAAAAATAAACTTTTTCAAACAAAGAGAAAAATAGCAGAAAAAACTCACGATTAAGGAAGAAAATTAATTTTCAATTTTTCACAATTTGGTAAATATTTTCCGGAATAAATGAAAATCTGATAATTTTCAATATTTTTCTTTTATAAACAAATATAATTTTGATGATTGGTTAGAAATTCATTTTGTTTTGTCTAAAATGATAATACATCTTCATCATTATTAAATTAAATATTCATTTCTTTTTTGCTGTAGAGTAGAGGTTGGAGATTATTATCGAATTTAAGTTTTTTATATATAAAATCCCCCTCATTTAATTTAACACTTAAAAGGGTTTTTCTTCAAAAATAATTTTAGAATACGTAAACACATCTACATTATGTATATTTTATAATGAAAATGTTCTTTTACATCATATTAAATAGTAAACCTAATATTGAGGTTTTTGCTTGCATGTAAATTTGTAATGAAAACTTTGAAAGTATATGTCAAAATGTATTAAAAAAAAAAATTTCTTAGAAATACTTAGCATTCCTTAAGATCTCACAGTAAAATTTAATAGAGTTTCCATTTCCATAAGGTTTCTTTTACGTTGCCTTGTCGTTTAACTTATTATTAACGTTTAAATAAGAACTTGATGATAACGATTTATCTTCTTCTTCTTCTTCTTATAAATAAAAATGAAAATTCTCTGTTTCTCTGTTCTCTGTCCTCAATCACGCCTAAACCGCAGAACCGATTTTGCTGGAATTTTGAACTTAAGTTGCATTGGGCCACGATATGGTTATAGGGTACTAGAAATTTAGATCCGAGGCTCCGACGGGGGAGCTATCTTAGAAGCCGATTTTGCAATTTAGGTATATTTCGATAAAATGTTCTAGCGTTGGACCTGAAAACCCTATTTAAAAAACTGGATATTGGAAGGCCCCCAACCGTTGTCCCAGGGCTTAATTAGGGGGATATACAACAAGTTTAAAAATTTTTAAATTTTAAAAATAAGGAACCTAGAGACCCCAGATATAGGGTACTAGAAATTTTGATCCGAGGTCCCGACCGAGGGCTACTTTAGCAGCCGATTTTGAAATTTAGTTATATTCGGGAAAAATATTCTAGCGTTGGGCCCGAATCTACTATTTAGAAGACTGGATGTTGAAAAGCCCCAACCGTTGTCCCAGGCCCAGGGCTCAACTGGGGGATTATACAACAAATTTCAAAATTTTTAAATTTTGAAAATAAGGAGCCTAGAGACCCGATTGGTTATATTTTTGATCCGAGGCACCGGGGGGGGCTACCTTAAAAGGCGGTTTTGTAATTTAGGTATATTCCGATAAAATATTATAGCGTTGGACCCGAATCGACTATTTAGAAGACTGGATGTGTTAAGGCACCGGGGAAGTGGCTATTTAACAAATTTCGAAATTCTGTTTTTTTTTAGTGCACAAAATCTGGATTAAAGTGTTTTGATATTAATATAAGTTCGGGACTACCGTGCGAAGCCGAGGATTTCGACTAGTATATTATACACAAAGCAGTTTAACATTTTTTTAATACGGAAAATTTCTGTTTCCTTAATAAAGTTTATCTGCTATTTTTTTTTCAAGTTTTTGAAGTAAATAATTATTTAACGATCCTGATTTTAATCTGGAATTTAAATAAAACAACTTGTTTTAATTTTAATATAATATTCAAAAATTGTTCTTTTCTAAAGCACAAAAACAAAAACATTCATCAAATTCTTTTTACACTTAAAGTACATTTTCATAAAAACAAGCAACATATTATTATTTATATTCATATTATAATTGTAAGTAGCTATTAAAAGCAAAATATTGCTTTTTTTTAATAATATCAACTGAGCTCTAAAGCACCAGACCTATGTTTTATATAATTATAGTAAGGTAGACAGATGGGAAAACTCCAAAACTATAAATCTAGAAACAGTATTCTATATATATACATATTACAAAAACTTTATCGAATAAGATGAGAAAGCATTTATAGCAACAAAAATGTTAAGCAGCAATTAAAAATTTTAAACATGAGTTTGTAATAGATAATTTTTGAGTAACACTAGATTAGACTACCTCATCATTTTCCTAAAAATAAATCTTACTTTTTAATTTCAGCTTATTTGCTTATTCAGATTCCCAGTCGTTTGTTCCAATTAATGTAATGTGTTGATTTATTGATCGACCGATGTCTCTTATAAGCTACTCTTTCGTGTCCAAAAGTAGATTTATCTTTCCCTCATTTTGTATTTCTATGGAATTTTTTTCACGGAAGACAGAGAACTTTTTTAATTTTAAGAATCAAGGATTTACAAACTTAGTTTTTACACTTCAAAATATTTTTATAATATTAGAAAATTAAGAGAGAACAAGAATTCGCAAACTTTTATCAAGACTATGTTAAGATTAAGAATTGAATTTGACCTGTACCTGTACCTAATTTAAATTTTCGCATGTCTAGATTTGCGGTATCTCGTAAGAGTTGTTCTAGAAATATAATTCAAAATATAAAATTTCTTGGGAGTTTTTTTTGTTATAACTTAAAAATAAAATTATTTGTATTGTATTATATTTATGAATATTAGCGAATAAATTAAATAATTAACCATCAAATAAAAAACATGTTACATATATTAAAGAATAACATTAAAGTGAATCAAAATATATTTGAATTGTATCATTTGTATCCGTGAATTAAAAAAATAAAAAAAGTATCTTAAATTTAAAATATATATCATATAAGAAACCTAGTTTATTTTCCTCTGAATAATTTAAAGTTTAAACATTAATGCCATTAGTTTCAAAATTTTTGATGACTTAATAAATTAGAATATAATAATTTAAATATATATATAAAATTATATACATATTATATATATATATACATATAATTAATACTTTATAACTATAATTTTTATCAAATTTTAGAACTCAGTTGACGATTTGTGCGATCTTTATTAATGGAAATGTTTAATTTTTGGAGTGTTTTCTGCAATTAAAACCTCAAATCTTATAACTCGTCATAGCTTAGTTATTATTCACGCATAGGATCCATACACAACATTGTAATTCCAATATCAGGATTTTAGTTTTACAAAGTTTAATCAATTATGGTTATAAGATTTTAAGATATTTTAATTACAGAAGTAAGATCTAATTGGAATAAAATTTATTTTCATAATTTTTTATACTTAATGAAGGTTTGTGGTATACAATTTAAAAATTCTATATCTTATCACAATCAATGCACTCAAAATAATTTAAAAAGCAAAATACACTTTCGTTGATTTAAATACTTTACAAAACTTACTAAATACAAGTAACTATGATATCGGGTTTTTATATTATTTTTCTAATAATTTTCTACTTTTTTTCAGCTAAATATTTTTCAATATACGTAATGGTTAAATACTGTTTAAAAATTGTATCATCATAATTGACAGAAGTTAATTTACAATGCAATTAATTTCGTTTTGCATTTGTTTGATTTCCATAACTCTTGAAGAATATCACTTGGAGGACGATCTGGAGATGACTTCTCTTCAGGAGAGTTTTGAGCAGTATTTCCACTCTGTAAAAGATAAAAATGAGTGTAATGTACAAATATCTTGATTTTGTTTTGCGACAATGAATAATATGGGCTTGCAGTTTTTTTTTATAAATTAAGATAAGTTTTTTTAAAAATAAAATATGAAATTGAAGGTCTTCTATCGACTGTTTTTCTCTACTCATACTACATAAATTGATACTTATAAGCCGATTTAAAAAAAATAGGTGAATCACGGAAAAAAAATTGTTTTTGTAATTTTTCCTACCATTCCTAGTTTGAGAAATAATTATATGCTAAGTTTCAAAAATAAAATCAATCGAAAATTTTCTTAATTAAATATTTGATTACTTTCAATAAAGTATATATATTCTGCGTAATACTAAAAATAAAATATAAATTAACCAATTCGAAAAATAATGGCTTCATTTTGACAAGATTGGTCAATCATGCAACAAAATTTGTTTTATTGTTTACCTTGGTGGAACTTTTCCTCGGATCTAAATTCATACCAAAAGTTTGCATACCCTTAGCAATTTTTGATAAAGGACTTGTTAATGTCTTCAACTGCTTTAAAGTATTATCATTCTGTGGTTCCTTGAAATTCAATTGTAATTCACGAGAACTTAAAATTAATTATAAAACAATTAAAACAACGTACTAATTTTGGGAATAATTAATAAATAATACTTTGCTTGCAATCTGGCTGAAGAATCATCAATTCGTATTTCTGGTGTAGGTGATCGGGGACAAACTGGAAGCGCATTTTCTAATAAACTGGATGGTAAGGTAACATTATCAGTAACAGAACTAATCGAAATTGTTAAAACATCTTCGGATAGTTTGGCAATATTATCTTTATTTTCAAGTTGAACAAGTTGATGACTATGATCATTTACTGAAAGTTCATTGCTTGATGCCATAACAATACCTACACTTGGCAAAAAATCATTTTTATCAAAGCCTCCAGTTGACACAATAATACTGCTGTCTTTTCTTGGCTCGTAGATACTATTTTCTTGTTCATCAGAATCTGATGAAGAACCAGATTGTTTCACACCGCCGACGGTAAAAACTGGAATTTTATCTCGGCACCCTTCGATCGCGTTTATTGTTTCAAGTTCATCAGTTTTTCTTTCTGTACCTTTGGTTTTACTTTTATTTGGATTGAATGATTGACCAATTTTTGTAAATTGTCCAGCCATATTAGACAAAGCTTTCGAACTTAGTTGAACTAATTGTGATTCCGACAAATTTCTTGGCATACCCTTAAAAATTATTAAACAAAATTAAATGGTTCATCAAGCAAAAAGGAGCTAATATAAAATAAAAATTAAAAGATTCTATGTACTTTTGGAACATCAAGCATTGGTGTACGACTTTTTCGGCGCTGTAATATACCACCTGAGTGAATAGGTACATTCTTTTTGCCAAAATTATCTAATGCAATGCGGAAGTACTCAACAATGGACATTAGTGATTCTAAAACAACAATAATGAAAACAATTTTATAAATCATTTTAAAAATAAATATACCCATTATTTCTTCTGGAGTTTTAATAACAACCGCAACATTATTGAAAAAGCGTAAATTTGGTGAACGAAACATATGAAAATATCCATCTTGTTCATCAACCAAATAATTTAGACGTAAACATAAATGAGCTGGTGCTGGACCTTGAAACATTTTCGATTGCTGAAACATACCCAGTTCTATTAAATTGATATGATCAAGTAGAACCTTTTCAAATCGCGTTATTTTGTCTAAATGCGAATCATATTCGGCCACAAAATAGCAATCATTTGTTAAAAGTAAAATTGAATCAATTTCAGTTTCGTTAATATCACCCGTACTACAAAAATTATTTGATACATATTAGGTATTTATGATAAACTTAATAGCAAAATGTAAAACATTGTTATCTTACTTTGGATCTGCATCTATAAGACCCCAAGAACCCAACGGATAAAAATCTGACCCCAATAGCATTTTACGACAATCTTCCACTAGCAACTTTGCGTGCTCTGCACCTTCCAAAACATCTTGTTCGTCAGGGGCCTCTTTCTGGCCCCCTAATGCGTTTAAATACTCTGCTGAAATATGATTTCCTAGCATTAAATCAATTGTCGCTTGACGGTATGTGTCCTTGAATCTTGCCAGATAATAACTGAATACAAAAATATTTTATGAGTAAATATACTAAAATGGTTTTTGAATTATTTCAATATTTCTAGTATTTAGTCTATTAAAATCTTAAATTTATGTATTATAATACACAGTAATATAATTAAATAATGGGAGGATTATAATATTAATCATATATTTTTCTAAAATATCGACAATAATTTTAATGCGTGTGGTGGCGTTAAAATGTTTTATTACTTTATACTGACAATTACAACATACAAAAGCTAAGAAACTTTTTTCACATAAATTTGTTCTTTATCTGGATTATAAGGTATTAAACTTATAAAAAAAATAAATCCACAAATTGTTCAATGAATTTGGGTCTTCCAAACTCAATAACAAATAAGTCATTAAATACACTACGCATGTAAAGATATAAATAAAAAATTCTTACCGATTTGCTGAGTTCATCCCATCTTTTACCATCCCAGTCAACTTTCTCTCACCAGTACGAGTATAATCTCCCTGTAATATTTGAAAATTTTAACTTTATAGCTATAAATAATTGAGTAAGTATTATTAGTAAATAAGTGCTAGGTATATATTCAAAAAAATCAAAGTGTTTTCCAATACTAAAGTTTATTATTATTGTTAGAAACTTACTTTTAAAGCATTTGTACCAGCATATTGTCTGCTAATAATATCACCGTTATTGGCCCATAAAATCATAAAAGGTGTCTTCATTTGTTCAGGAATAGGAGAGTACGGTGGCGATAAGCCTAATTTCACTAACTGTGATTCTAATATTGCTTTTCCAATTGCAGTTTGGACTACATTTGTGCGATCTAAGCAATCCATACAGTTAACACGAAAAACTGACCGCTGATCACAAATAATACCACGTTGATCTTTCCAATGAAAACCCATAGATCCAGCTTCTGGTCCTAAAGCCTCAATTAGAGCAGACACATTTTCGAATCGCATTCCTCTGCTAAAAAAATTAATAAATTAATTTCTTTAATAACAATCGATTGAATATTTGAATGTTAAAATTAGTAAATCATTTGAATTCGTTAATGGGATTTTATTTTTTCCAAACGAGGTCAATATTAAAAATTTTATGAATATCAAATTAAATTACCAGTATTCGTGGAAATCAAAAGTTACGTAAACTAAGTTTTCACTATTATATTTTAACACATGATGTGAATATGCCTCCGCAATAACCTTTTCTTTTCCAGTTTGTTCCACTAAATTAATAATACAAACAGTTTTGTAGATTGATAATTCTTGCTCAAAATGTTTCTCGAAAGCAGTTTGTGTTATACTTTCGTCTGGAAATTTAATGATAAATAAAATCAAATAAACCAATAAAAAATTAACAACAATGAAAATAGAAGCATTAACTACCCAGACGGTCTTGAATAAATACTAAAATTAATTTTATTCTGTTAAGACAATGTTTTTAGATAACGGAATCTCAAGTATCTCAATATTATTTAGCCCAGGTAAAGGGGAAAATCCGGGGATCCCCGATCACTTCATTCTAATCCAACCGACCCATTTGAGCATTAAATAAAGCTTCATATTTTTTGTACCTTTATCTAATCTAGGTGGAGGTCGATATTTATAACCAGGTTGACTCCAGTAAACTGGAACTGATCCCCTGACTTGAGTAAACGATAACTGATGATGACGAAAAGACAAAATTTGTTCAGTTTCAACGTAATTTGCACAATAACCATTTTCATCAATACCACGACGTTTATATCTACAATTCAGTTTTTTGATTAATGATAAATATATTTTAATTCTAATATACAAAATATTTCTTAAATTCAGTTTTTTTGACAAATAAAAAAATTTATTGTTTCACCTTGTTCCAGCTCGCAGACGAGAGCGACGTGAAACCAAAGCTAACGTAAAACATTCATTTCCAATTACACATTGCTCAACTTGAATAAAACCTTGAATTATTGGGAGAGTCCAAGTTTTGTCCTGAAAAAAAGTTATTTTTAGCTATCTGGTTTTAAGTCTTTAATCATGATGAAATGATTTATAATAATAACCAAGCTACTGGCATACTGGATGTTTTCGGGAGTAAAAATTAAGATTTTTTAATTGTATATGTGAAAATTTATGTTTATTTTAGATTTGATTACAGAGATGACTAATAGGGCGGTCCAGAATCAAGGCGATTACAACGGATTACGAGCGTAATACGAGCATATTCGATCTGTATGTAACAAATTAAATTTTATTAAAATTGGTCCAGGTATCAAACATTTCGTACGTACATACAAACATTAATGAGCATATTTGAACATATTTGAACGGAATAGAGAATAATCGCAGCTTGTTAAATTCGAAGTTTAAGCTTTCTACTGTGATCTGAGAACACTATTGGATTAATGGAAATGACAAATGAAAATTCTACCGTATTGAAAATTCTACCGTATTGAATTAATCAATTTAAAAGACATATTATAGAAGCTGAAGAACTGCATTTAAACTCACATTAAATTTGGTAATATTTTCAATCATATGTTTATTCCAGAAGAAACGTTCATCGTAACTAGTACCATTAGAATTTTCTCTTCTTTGCAAATTGTTGGTTATATCACTGTCAGGACAAAAATAAAAACTATCTGTATCGTCAAAAATTTTATGTAATTCTTCACTTATTCGTTTCTCAACTTTTGTTGGATCTTTAATGCCCACTGATGATTTAACCTGGCTTGAAGCAATAGCAGCTGCCTGTTGAGTTGTATTTTTAATTGTTGTTCCAGCACTTTTAACAGCCCCCCATGTCTTATTCATCAATTGATTAGATTCAAACATTCGAGAGCTTCTTGATGGCGGAGTATTTGTAATTCTTAAAAAAAAAAATACATTAGGTTACAGAAATTTTTATTACATTAAGGTTTTGGCTAAATAATTTCACAAATAAAAAAAATATGTAGGTCTCATTGGATACTAAGAATTTTTTTTGTTGAATCCTTTATATAATTTAATTTTAAAAAAATATTTATTTTTAACAATCCATACAACAAATGGCTTCTCGATGTGTATTGTATACAATATGAACCCAGAAACCATTTTTAGTATGCAATGAGACATCTGATATATATTTTCTGATAAAATATAAATAAAATAAACAGTAAGACTTTAATGTTTATGTTCTGAGATAAATATAAAATTTTGAAATACAGAATTTCTTTGAAAAATTACCCTTCAATTGCTAATATTTAAGGTATAAAATTATATTACCTGCGTCGAGGACGATAAGCATAACAAACAGTTCCGTTTCTAACTAAGGTACCTACCCTTTTCTAATTTTCTTATGAAAATTAGTATTTTCTAATATTAAAAAAATTAGTATCGTTTTTGATCTGGCTTAACGAGCACTGATGAGATAAATATAAACTCTGAAATCATCATATATAACTACAGAACACTAAAATTATAACACTGATTTATTATAGCTTATGGCTGATTATCTATTAGGATATTTTTCGATGTAACTATAAAATTAAATTTGTTATTTACACACTAAGTTCTTAGACATAATTTAACCCAATGAATAAGTGAAATAAAAATCAACAATATCATGCTCTCATACTTCAATAAAAGTTAATTTACATTAATGTTTTTATGAAAAATTAAGAAATTAAATGTGTGTGAAAAAACGTACATTTATACTAAATTTCTTCAATTCAAATATTCTTCTACCTTGAATTATTATGGCGAGAACAAGCTATTAGCTGCGTATCTGGTTCATTCTCGCTTAAAATGCAAATACTTTTTATTCTGTAAACCAAATGGGGTGGATACAATACTCCAACTGGATGAACTTCTTTAATTATTATAAGATGTGGCTCATATACTCCAGGAAGTGTAACTGAACCAACTATTCCATGTGTAACTCCAATGCATTCAATATCATCCACTGTAGATAAGTCCCAACCTTAAATGATACAAATTAAATAGGGAAGACATTAAGCATATAAGTAGGTACCAAACAAAATAAAAATCTACATAAAATGTATAGGTAGGTAGATGGGTAGGTACAACATCTAGTCTGGGAAATAAGAATGAACGATATGAAATTGAAAAACAAAAATATTGCAACATTACTCATTTATTCGCGAAATATTTTGACGCATAATAAATTTTTGTGAATAAGACAAGCTGTCGACAATATTAATTTATATAGAGTTTTTTCTTTGTTTTTAATTGTTTGCCATGGCCTTCAATATTCTTGACACTTGGCCAAGAAAAGAAATTTCAATAACAATAAATGCCGAAACAATTTCTATATTTTTTACTGGTTATGTAGGTACACAAACTCTAGATAAAAACTAGGTCATCAA
Source organism: Hybos culiciformis (assembly GCA_964007475.1). Lineage (NCBI taxonomy): Eukaryota > Metazoa > Arthropoda > Insecta > Diptera > Hybotidae > Hybos > Hybos culiciformis. The sequence goes on from OZ023273.1 coordinate 52,178,484, forward strand.
GGATTTAAGGCTTTAAGAGGCGTAGGAATTTAATTAAAAAAAAATTAATTAGGTAGCTGAATGGCTGAATCACAAATTTTATCTAAACAAAAAAAAAAACAAACAAAGATTAATTTTTCAATCGCCCATTTTTCAGTTTTTTTTTCTATTTCAATGAAACCATATCAGCTGTTTTTTGTTTATTATTTTAAAATTTTGTATTAGGTACTTAGGTAGATATTTATATTTATTTTATTGAAGCAAAAAGGTAATGCAATATGCAATGGGTGCAAAGGGCAAGAAAGGCAGGAAGACAGACGAAAAATATTGTAGATACGTAGCGTAAAAAAATTTTAACAAAAAAAATCAATGAATTGAAAATTATGAATAGCTAGGTATATGAAGAATCAAAAAAAATTTAACATTTTTAAGTGTTAACATTTCACACCTGCTTTAACTTCAAATTCAGAAGTACTTCGATGCCACCATAAACTTTTTTCACGCTTCACAAAAATATAATAATTATCGGTTTGGAATACTTCCATTATTATTTTATTTTAATTAATTATTTAAGTATAATTTTTAAAACTAAAAAAAAAAAAAAAACTACACCAAAAATATATAAATTTATAAAACTTGAATCAATAATAAGCAATAACAAATTAAAAAAGCTGCCAGAATCTAGAATATGTTATGTAATTATTGGATCACAAAATAAAGGTGACATCTACCGGTATTAAAATACAACCAACAACGGGCAATTGAAATGTTTAATTTATCGAAATATATATGTACATTAAATAAAATCTCCGCAGATGTTGTCTTTGTTTTTATTTATTAATATTTTTAAATTTAAATATAAATTAAAATCCATTCATCATTTTTTTTACACAAAATTCCAAATTCTAATAATCTTGGAAATTTTGAAATTTTATTCTCACCTTAACGGGCTGTCTACATTAGAGATTTAGAATCGCGCGTATTTATGAATGTATTCAATTTTTTCTGTTTCATTTATTAGTATTTGTGTGTGCTCAATATGCCACTGGGTTAGATTTACAGCATGCGATTTTTATACATTTTTCCAAATTGTACCATTTTACTTGACTTAAATGTCAAATTAATAAAAAAAAAGCAAAATTTGTGAGAAATGTCAAAAAATACGCATGCTGAAAAATTATTCAAAATCAGCATGCGTATTTTGCTGCGATTTTGGATTTTGTATAAAGATACACGAATACATTTAAAGAACAAAATCGCATGCAGGAAAAATACGCTAATGTAGACACCTAGTAATGTGTTCATGTTTCAAGGCAAGCCGAGTTTTGCTTGCAACCGGCTTTCCGGTTAACCGAGGTCTTCTGTAAATTATTTTGTAAACAGTGGTAAACAATAATACTTTGTTTTGATTTTGAAGATGATTTGATGATTTGTTTTGACATAATAATTTATAAATTGATATAAATCAGAATTTTTGAACATTTCAGCTTGACTTGATTATTATTCTTATTTTGTTATATTTAATCTTTGTGGTTGATTGTGCATTTTAATTAAAATTTTTTAATAATAAAGAAAAAAAAAACTATAATAATTATTAAGAAGAAAACAAAAAAAAACAATTTTAAGGATTTCAGTTTTGAAAAAAAAAAAGTACCTAAAAAAATGGGGAACCAATTAGTTGGAATAGCACCCTCACAAATATTTCCAGTCGAACACTATTTTTCAAATGGAGCTTTTAATGACAATTTGGTTTTCGATTCAAGGTAGCCTATACCTATATCTAACTAAATTTTCACAGTAATAAATCCGTTTTTTTTTAGCATGGGAAGTACCAGATTTTTTAAAGTGGCGAAAGCGAAATGTGATGAAGGTTTGGTGGTGGTGAAAGTTTTCGTTAAACATGATCCTACTTTGCCATTGGAAGAGCATAAAACACGACTTGAACAAATTAAAAAATTATTGTCTAACGCAGTTAATTGCCTTCCATTCCAGAAAGTTGAGGTGATTAGCAAATTAATATTATGTAAATTAAAAAAAAAAAATCAAATATCACTTGAAGTTGAAGTAACGAATTAAGTAAGTAAATTTACTTACCTACTGATTTTTTGGCCAACTCAACAAACCTTTTATTCAATTTAAGTAAAGACTTTGGATTGTTAATAATTCTGATAGTTTGAATAATGTATATAGGATGCACCTACACTTACCAAGATATTTGAATGAAAAGTTTATAGGTATATATTTTTTTTAATTACAGCTAACTGACAAAGCGGGTTATATTGTGCGCGAATTTGTAAAACATAGCCTTTATGATAGAGTATCAACACGTCCGTTCTTAACAATTTTAGAAAAAAAATGGATTACATTTCAAATTTTATGCGCTCTTAACCAATGTCACAAACAAAAAATTTGCCATGGAGACATTAAAGTAAGGTCTTATTGCTTTTCTTCTTGCTTTTCTTCTTGTTTTTATTGAAGATTAATTTTATTTAAATGAACTATTTTTTTTTAGCTTGAAAATATTTTGATAACGTCGTGGAACTGGATTTTGTTGTCAGATTTTGCTTCATTTAAACCAACTTATTTAGCTGACGATAATCCTGCTGATTACACATATTTTTTTGACACAAGTCGTCGTCGAACTTGTTATATTGCTCCAGAACGGTAAGCAAATTATTTTTGAAGCTTATTTAATAAAAATAAATAAACAAAGAGTCAAATTCAATTATGATTGTTATTTATCGTATAATTCACAAAAAATAATTTTTTTATTTAGATTCGTGAAGACGTTAACAGTTGAAGGAACACAAGGTCTTGATTATCCGTTAGTTTCGGAATCAATAGTTATGTTGTCAGGAAATCTTCGTCCTGAAATGGACATATTCTCTGCTGGGTAAGATTTTTTTTTATGTATTCTAAACTTATTCTAAGCATTTTATTTTTTCAAATTTAAGGTGTGCTTTGTTGGAATTGTGGACAGAAGGTACTGCACCATTTGAATTTTCTCAGTTATTAGGATACAGACGAGGCGAAAAAGAATTAGTTAAAAAACATTTACAAGGTATTGAAAATGATAATCTTCGAATGTTATTGTCATCAATGTTGGATTTAGATCCAAAAAAACGAAAATATGCTGAAATCTATTTGGATGAAGAACGTGGAAATTTATTTCCAGAATATTTTTATTCATTTTTACAATCTTATTTGCAAATGTTTTCATCAACACCCATCATGTCGCCCGATGATAAAATTTTACGCTTACATTCTGATATCGAACATTGTATTAAAGTACTAACACAGCGACCAAATCTGGATTCAAATTTAGAGGAAAAAATGGATTTGGATCGTTATTTTTGTATGCCAGAGCAAGATGGTTTAATTTTAATAATAACAGTAGCCACATCATGTATTCGTGGACTACATCATTGCAATACGAAAATTGCTTGTTTGGAAATATTACAAAAGTTATCTGAATACACAACTTCGGAAACAATTTTAGATCGAATTTTACCTTACATTGTAAGTTAATTTTGTTATGAATATTAGTAAGCATTATATTGATTTTACATTTTTTTTTGTTCGAAAAATTAATAAATTATTCATTGTTATTTTTAGTTGCATTTAGCTCAAGATTCTTCGTCTCGGGTGCAAGTTCAAGCCATCGATACATTAACTTTTTGTTTGGGCTTGGTTAAAGAAATACCCAGAAGTGATGCAAATGTATTTCCAGAGTATATTTTGCCAGCAATTTCTTCTCTTTCAACCGAACCGTCTACTATAGTCAGAGTATCTTATGCTCGAAATATTGGTAACATTTTAATTTTTTTTTTATTTTTCAAAAAGATTACTGATTTTTTATGTTTTAGCTAAATTAGCTAAGACAGCAGTATTCTTTTTGGAAGAAACTCAACGAAATTCTCCAAATGATATGCCAACTCGTCGTTATGAAGCTGAACTAAATGCTTTACATGAGATTATTCAACAAACTGTTTTAAGCTTATTGACAGATCAACAAGCTGTAGTAAAACAAACTTTAATTGAATCAGGAATTTATGAGTTGTGTGCATTTTTTGGAAAACATAAAGGTGATATTATTCAGTATTCTCAGTAAAAAAATTTGTTATAAATAATTTTAATTTCAGCCAATGACGTCATTTTATCTCACATGATAACATTTCTTAATGATAAAGAGGACAAAAATTTACGTGGTTCGTTTTTCGAATCCATTATTGGTGTCGTTGGTTACGTTGGATGGCATTCGTCTGATATTTTAATGCCACTTCTACAACAAGTGAGTTAATATTTACATTAAATAAAATTATACATTATTATATAATTATTTTTTCAGGGCTTGAGTGACAGTGAAGAATTTGTGATTGCTAAGGCCATAAGATCAGGTAAATGTAAAATTCGATTCATTTTTTTTAGAATAAACATACACTGCACTGATTATAACTATTAGAAAAAAAAAAGTGCTGTTGTACATTTTTTAATCTAATTGAAATGCAACATTTTTTTTTTCAGCCACGGCTCTAGTCGACTTTGGGCTAATTCAGAAGCCTGCTCTTATCGATTTCATTTCTGAAAGTGCTTGTTATTTAATTCATCCTAATTTATGGATTCGTCATGAAGTTTGTGGCCTAATATCAACAACGGCTAGAAAATTAACAGCTATTGATGTACAATGTAAAATTATGCCTATCATCCAAAAATACTTAAGGACTCCATTGATTCAAGTCGAGAAACCGGAAATATTATTGGATTGTTTAAATACTCCAATACCTAGAAATATTTATGACACGGTTATAAGATTTAACGATATTTGTTTGTTCATTAAAGCACTTGAAATTCGAGTTGAAATTCGTAATAAAATGTCAGCTGGAAGCCTACCGCAATACGAGGATATGGGAATTACGTTGAAAAATCTATTTCGACGTTTGAATTCAGAAGGATTGAATGAAACCATTGAACTTCAATTGTTGGACTTGAAGTCAAATTTAGCTAAGCTTAGTAAAAATAAAATACACGAACCAAAATCAACAGCAAATGGAAGAATCGTTCTTAATAAAAAGAAAATTGTGTGCCACGATTTTCATCTAGGAAGTGATAAGAGCACCAAAAATGATGGAAATCTTCGAAAACAAAGGCGACCAGAGGCTGCAAATGATCTCACAGCTAATGCTGATTGGCAGCATATATTTGGATCTAACGCAGCCGATAATCCGAATACTGCATCATCATCTCCAGATTCGGGAGCTATAACACAAAATCCAACATCTAATTCAGGCGGCACAATACCCACAACAACTTCATCCCTTATTGAATACAGTTTACCAGAAAGAAATTATTGGCAAGGTAGTCAGTTAATTGCTTAATGTATTTCTATTCTTTTTAAAACATTTAATAATTTTAATTTCAGAAAGGACATCAGCATGTAAAACTGAATTAGAAAATCTTAAAACAAAAATTAAATCAAGATATTCTAATTCAAATCAAAATCTTGATTGTAACCGTCGTTATTCATCGATTCCCCCTGGTTGGAGAATGACTGGTAAAAAATTTATTTTTGATTACTTCGTGATTAAAATTTATTATGTACTATTTTTAAAGGAAATTTAATCGCCCATTTGCATGAGCATAGTGCGTCTATAATTAAAATGACTAGTTTGAAGCCTTATGGCCCGCTTTTTGCAAGTGGCAGTATTGATGGTACAGTTCGACTATGGGATTGCAATAAATTAAATGGAAACCAATCTATTAATAGATCGAGACAGGTTTATCAAGCAAATACTCCTATTTATTCGGTAGCTGCATGTGATAGTGGTCAATCATTAGCGGTGGGAGGCAAAGATGGAAGCCTTTTGATAATGAGAATTGATAGAAATTCATCAAAAATGGCTCTCCAGCAGGCTTTGCATTTGGATGGAAGTGTTAATGGAAGGTAATGCGTAATGGCTGTAAAATATAATAATTACGCTCCATTATTATAATAATTATAACTTTTAGACATTAATTACATTATACTCTTTAATTTTAGTGGTCGAGATGATGGGCCAGTTGTCGATATACAGCCTTTTGAACAAAGTTCTCAAAGTGTAATAGTTTATGCAACTCTTTATGGTAATATTGTTGCCTGGGATATTCGTATGCAAGGCAGTGCTTGGACCTTACAAAATGAATTAAAACACGGTGTTATAACTTCAATTTGCGCTGATCCCACCGGTTCTTGGTTGGCAGCCGGAACAAGTGGTGGGAAACACATTTGTTGGGACTTACGTTTCCGTTTACCAATTGCCGAGGTGAGGCATCCATCTGATGCCTGGATTCGTAGAATTGCTTGTCATCCAACTGAACCGTCTTGTTTAATATCAGCATCTCAATCTAATAATGAGGTGTCTATTTGGAACATTGAAACAGGACATCGTCAAACAGTTCTTTGGGCAAGTGCTGCTCCAGCATTGTCAAATACAAGTGTAAATAATCCATCAACGAGCTGTGGCATTTTAACAGGAATTATTGATGAGTTGCCGTTTGTAATAACTGGTAGTTCAGATCAAAGAATACGTTATTGGGATTTAAATTCACCAGAAAACTCAATGTTGGTAGTACCGTCTTCGAAGGATAATCTCAATGATATTTCATTTATATATGAGTAAGCTTAAATAATTTTTAGATAAAAAAGTTGAAAAAAATTAAATTCAGAGTTTAATATTTCAACTTCATAGTAATTTGGGAATATTTAAAATAACCTGGAATTAAAAAAAAAATTATGACAATTTAACATTTATCTTTGTTTGAAACTTTTCGAAGAGCTAAACAATTTCGATATTGTTAATTTATTCTAGCAATTAGGTTTTTACAACAAAATTGCGTCACCTAAATAAAGTTGAACAACCTATTTTTCTGTAGATTTTTGGTTATTAAATGCATTTTTTGAATCTGCATCAGTATTGTTTTTTAACTTTCTTGTAAGGCTTTTTATATAAAATAACAAATTTTGCTTTTTATTTTTAGATCTAGCTTAATAGATGGAAGCAGAGTTATACAAGAGAAAATAGTAAGCTTATCTGGTTCTAATGAAAATATGACAATACGGAACACTGAAGAGCCTCCTAGATCTGGACCAGAAATGCCGTCATCAAGTCATAATGATGCAATTACAGATTTATTAAAAACAGATGCGTACGTAGTTTCCTCATCCAGAGATGGCGTCATAAAAATATGGAAATAAAATGTTCTATCTTTAAGATAAATTTATATTTTTTTTATTTATTTATTAATTTTTAAGTTTATTATCCATTAAAATTTCATTTATTAAAATATAATAATATTATAAATTATAAATAATTAAACTATAAAATTATAATAACGTTACACAAATATTAATTTCAATTAACCTTATTCAAAAAGTAGTAGATCCAAATAGGTTTTTAAGCTAATTTCCAAAATTCTTTTTAATAACTCAAAATATTGTTAATTTTTACTGTAATAGGCTAATATACATAGGTATTACACAGATAAATATTTTACAATCCAAAGCTTGTATAATTAAATGTCTTATAACTTACTGTTTTGATATTTCTTTAATCATAAAAAAACTTGAAATTATTTTATGAAATTTTACAAAAATCTGAAAAAGAAAAATTTTCGGAACAAGTTTGTTTTTGGCTTGATTGACCAATGCTTAGAGAAATTACAGAAGAAATTGTTGCATACATAACACAGCATTTGTTTTTTTTTGGAAGTCATCTCATTTACGTAATTTTCTTGGAAGACGAAAAATAAAATAGCTGGTTGCGTTTTTATATAATTACTACGGTATTACATACGGTTTGCATCCAACTAAGGAAATTTGAATTCTTTTTATTTACACATCGTATTGAAGGAAAAGTTTATAAAATTAAGATAGACAAGAAATTGCTAAAACGGATAAAATTCAATTCTTTTTAATCATACATCTTGCTTAAATGAAATTATGATAGACAAAAAACTACGAAAATCGGGAGACCCCGCAGACCGGATGAATACGTGCAAATTAATCCAATAATCACAATCTAAAAGTGGAAATGTTGATTTTCAAATAATATAAAATAAAATTCGTTACTACATTAAAAATTAAAACAGTCTTTTTTGAACAATATAAAAAACACAAGCTAAAAAAAATAGAAATGCAAAAAATACTAAAATCTTGTCAGTGCATTCACGTCTACCATATTTTTTTAATAATTTTCCAGACTGGGTTATGGTTCCAGCAGTACTATGTAATTCATCTTTTGTACCGTCAACCGATTGTGATGATTGAACTAAGGTTTCTAATGTTAAAGCTGACTTCTGTGTAGTTTCTGATAAATGTCTTGAAATTGACAACATTTTGTCGGTGACATTATCTTGTTGTGCAACTAGACCAGTTTTATTATGTCGACCACCCCGTTGCCTTAATTCATTATTAGATCCTTCTCCAGTCATTGATAGAAGCTCATCTCGATTAGCTTTCTCAATTTCCAACATTGTTGAAATATTTGCTTTACGGAATGATTGAAGTGTTTTGGAAAATTGTTCTCGATGAAAATCAATTTCTTTCAGCAGTTCTGGACTATTTTCATCTTTAGCCCAGTCATCAAATATTTCTATTAATTTACGTAAAGCTGACAATTTTGTTCTGCCAGCCTCATTAAGAGTTTCTAATTCAAAAATTGATCCACGAAACGCAACAATATCCTAAAAAAAAAAAAGATTAAAAATGAGTTTAAGTAAGTACGCATACCATATTGAACTAGGCAACAGTGATGCCAGATTGAAAATTTAAAAATCCCTACAGCAAGCAAAAAATTTCCCTATTTTTCCCTATGTTATATAGATAATTTTCCCTACATTTTACCCTACATTTTTTTTTTAAAAAATACTGATATTTAGTTTTTTTTTCAAATTTTTTAAATAAAAAATTGATTTTTCATGTTTTTTTATGATATCTTTTTTATTTTTATATATCAAAAAATTACAAATTTATTTTCAGTAACATTTAGATTTAGCATTAATTGTATAAAAAAAATAATCATTATTATTAATTTTATAAATTTTACTAAACAAAAAAAAAATCATTAAAAAAGTTAGGAACATATACTCTCCTCAGAAATGAAACAACGTATGATATTTATACGTCATTATTAGATAATAGCACCATTCGATTCCTCGTACTTGATTTTATAAGTACAACTATTTTGCAATATTCTTAATGTTGATTAAAATGTGTTTTTTAGATGAAAATTTTACGTTACTTGATATTTTTCCATACATTTTTTTTAATTTTCAAATCTTTAAACTCAATTACTCGAAACTATACTTTTCATTATACAGCGTTTCATTTCTCAGCAGACGATATATACTTTATAGTATTAATTATATAAAAAAATAAATATTGCATTTGTAATTATTAATATTTGCAATGAATTTAAGAAAAAAAATATTGGCCAACCAACATGATAAAAAATCCCTACATTTTTTAACATTTGAAAAATCTGTCCCTTTTTCCCTACAGTGTCTTTTTATGACATAATTTCCCTACATGTAGGGAATATTCCCTACGTCTGGCATCACTGCTAGGCAACTATCTTTTAACAACAGACTATAACTTTAAATATAATACGTTGGTGCAGTTAAACTTACACCTACTTATCTATATCCTTACAGAATTTATAGGCCGTGAAAAGGTTGCATTATTTATGAACTTTTACGATTGGTTTGATGTATTATAATATATTAAAGTATTGGAAACAAGGAGACAACAAACGATCCGAAAATATAAAAATTAAATTGCGACTCGATTAACCAAAAAGGAAGATGATTAAAATTCATTGCTCACTATAGATAGTTCACCTACTGCAGAAAAAATGTTGACATCGTGTCTTAATTTTTTAAACTTCAAATTATTTTTTTAGCAAAATAAAATCTTTATTTGTGGTGCAAAAACAAATTAAAAAGAAAAATAATTAATCCAACTTTATTTACCTGAATTATAGCTTTAACATGAAGATTATTATCAAGTATATCTTGACGTATTGAAGGCAAAGTAAATTTTTCCATTTTTTATTACAATTAAATTTTTATATTAAAATTTTTATATTAAATATTAAAATCTTGAAATTATGCATGCAGAAAAAGAAATATACAAGAAAATTTCCAACAACAAATTCTTATTTTGATTTCATTCGTCATCTGTCATAAATTTTTAGTCGACCCTCTGGGGGATTATTTTCGAATGAAATGAATTCAATTTTGCCACACTGACATAATATAACTTTCCAGGACAGTTAATAACGGTAGGTACATTTTTTTTAATATGAAAATAAAATATATATAAAATAAAAAATACATTCACTAAAACTAGGAACCATAGAAATAATAGGAACCCACAAAACTAAAAAATAAACATTATTCATCTGTCTCTCGTTCTCAAAACTTGAAAATTCTGTTTTGAAATGAAAGATTTAAGAAAGATAAACTTCGTATCTACTCTAGAAACTAGTAAATTGATTTCAACGATGTTTAAATAAAACATAAATGCACCTGTGTACATAAAATAAGTGTGAAAAAAAAATTTAAATAATAAATTTATTCAACATACCTAAATTAAGGGACAAGTGAAATGTTTCTTAAATAGGTAGGTATTACTGATTTTTATTACTAATATATTTTGCAAATTTGTCGATATACCTCTACCTTCGTTATGTGCATTGTAAATTAAAAATTAAATGATAATTTTACAATAATTTTTATTCAAAGTTTTAATATAACATCTAACCAATTTGTATCAGTGGATATTCAGTTTTTATTTAATCATTTTGTCTAATGAAACAAAAAGAAAATGTTGTATGATAGGTATGCATATTTT
>OZ023273.1:52191256-52228992 GCA_964007475.1 Hybos culiciformis
AAAAAAAATTTCTGAGCTCAATTATTGCAATATAATTTTTTACTCAGTATAAATTTAATATTTAATCAAGCTAGATCAAAATATTTAGCTAATATCTCGCTAAAAATTATTTAAGTATATTTTTTTTTAATTAAATATTTCCTATAAAAAAATATATTTAAAAAATAAATTGAAATAATATAGGTGAGAATTTCATTAAAAAAAAATAAAAATTAGCTTTCAGTTTTAATTGACTGTGTAAAAGTTTATATTATTTTAATACATTTACTATAATATAATATATTAGATTCATATTTACTATAATAAATATCTAATTTCATTCATAAAAAAAATAATTGATTAAAAAAAAAAAATATTGTTGAGTTGTATAAAAATGAAATATATGAACGTGATACGTGTAATATTTTAAATTTCCTTTTTTTTATGAAAATAGAAATATCAGTGAAAGGTTATTTTTATTTTTTTTTTAAATTTAAAAAATGTATAAATTAAAAATAAAAGTTAAAATACCGAAAGCGAATATATAATAGTCATTCATAAATATAAAAAGAAATCATAATTTTTTAAATAAACTAAATTTGAAAGCAATAATAATATGACTATAAAGTAAACTGTACCGGCCTAATATTGGTTAAAAGTTTGTTATAAAAAAACTGAAATTTTATTCAATTATTGAATTCAATTACATATAAAAAGAGCAGTTTGAAGTTTCTAAATTAGATTAAGTTTGAGTTGTATTCTATTTTAACATTAAACATAGTTCTATCTTTACTCTATAGGATTAAGTATACTGAAAAGTGTTAAGCTTAAAATATTAATATATATCCGATAATTTCCAATTCTAGTGTATTTTTTAATTGTTATACAGTATGAATTCCGGGCGTAGCAATGTATATCTAATTTATGATCAAACCGTTTTATACAATAAAACACAACACTTTCACTTTGAAGAATTGCATCGAAAATTTTTTTAAATTTGATTGAGACGAAGACTTCTACATTTTACCTTTGAACGAATAATTACCATTTCTATAATTTTTCATTAAAATTTGCTTAAGAAAATTCGCCCTATCCTGTCGAGTTGACATTAAAAATAAAGACTCTTTTAGGAATTTAAAAAACAAAATTTTCCAATATTAATGTGGGCTTGTATGTAGTATTTAAATAGAATTTTCATTATTTAAAATATTTTTTGTCAATTAAGATCACCATCATTAAGATTAAGGTATATGATATATTTATTATTTATTTATTTTTTCAAAAATTGTGTTGATAAAATCAAAACTTATTTGATGCGACGAATGAGATGAATGAGAGGTCAGACCATTAATTTTAATTTTATCCATTCATGTTCAATTTTAGATTATTGAACAATGGTATGAAAAACATATGCATGTAATGTGTTAATTTATAATTAAGTCAATAAGTTAATTCTCAATTAAATTAATAATGAAATTTTAATTGGATGATAAACCAATGTATATTTCATAAACAAAGATGTAATCGATGTATGAAATAGATATGTAGAATATTTTGAAATAATAAGGTAATAGATAGACGAAGGGCATGAAGTGCAATGGAAAATGAGGGAGGGAGTCAAACAAATGTTCGACAGCGTCAATTTTAGCTAATTTAAAGATTAAAGATTATAATGAATGATTATAAATAAATCAGAACTATATTAAATTGAATTTAATTTTTTAATATTATTTTAAAATTTTTTAAAATTATTTGAAATTAATTCAATGCGATGCGATTTAATTTACTGGAAATGATAATTTTTTCGAAAATTTACATAATAATAAAAAAGATTTTTTTAAAGCTTTCTAACAAATTTAGTGCGTGGTTGAATGGAATGAGAAATTGAACAAACCATAGGTTTTTGTTATTCTTGGTAACAACCGTCCAGGTTATATAAGGCAAAAAGTGTGCTTATATTTTGTACAAAGAACAAAGTAGATCTGCAACTTGACATTTGAAAAGATTTCCAGAAAAAGCTAAAAAAAAGAGCTAAAAAATTGTATGTAGGTACAATCAAGAAATAAAATTTATAAAAGTGAGCATTTAAAACACTGTTGTTTACCAATGCATCTCTTCACTGTAGGTACACTTCACTTCACAACATAAATTTTCACTAAAAAAATAATATTTTCATTAGTTCAATGTACCTGCGACAACAATTTATAATAATTATATGTTATTACTTTATTTATTGAAAATGCATAAACAAACAAAACCCTTACAAAAAAATTTTTTTTGAGCTTATTAAGCAAGAAAAACGAAAACTTTGATCAGTTCCATTTTTTGAACTTTAATAAATAAAGAAAACATTCTTTCAAAATATTTTTTTGCATTTAAAGTTAATTATGACGTGTTATAATTAATGTAGGTTAGAAAATGACTCAAAATAATTATTATTTTCATACGAAAATCAGTTTTTCTTACATTGTTCCATAAATAGATTAGAATAGAATTTTCAAAATATTTTTTATCATGGCGATGCGACGTCTGAAGATTAAGTAAACTATTTCTAAATTTACATCATTAAAAATAGGAATGCAATTGCATTGAAATTGAATTTGAATAGGTTAAGATTTTCGAAAAAATAACATATTTAAGTGAATATTTATTTTATATCCATTTCAAATAGTAGAAATATTTTCTAATGAATCTCATCCTTAAATAATTTAGACATTTAAAATGATTCGTAACTTTTGATTATATTATATTATCGTACAAATATCTCAATTATGATCATAAAAATGATATTAAATGTTAAGCACAGCAATTGGGTTTTTATCTTGTATTCTACATTGCTAACCATTGTGTTTAGGTTGACACTCCCAAGCCAAGTAGAATAAAAAAATTATTTACATTAATTTATTTTAATCAATTTTAATTGAAAAATGACACACACTTTACAGACCAATTTTACAGAAAAATGAAAAAAAGAATATTTTTCTTTTACACAGATTTAGATATTTTTAAAAATAAGTTTTAACGTGAGGGCAAATGGTGTAATTTATTAATTCTGAATGAGAGTATTTAACTTAAACATATAAATAATCTTTATTAATTTAATTCACAATTATTGTTATTTTCTTGGAGGTCAAAAATGTTCTATACTTAGATGAAGAAATTTTATTATTCACATTCATTCGAATGTAAACAATTTGAAAATAAAGAATTATGATATGTACATTAAAATTAAATATATGATATATTATTTATAATCTATTTTATTGAAAATTTTTTTTTAAATATTTATATGCGTACTTCTACTTATTATTATCAAAAAAACATTTTTAAAGGATAATAATAATTAAAAGTTATATACATTTCATGCTTGAACAGTTCAAATAAAGTATTGAAGGATCATTACTTGTAAATGGAACAAGAGCTTTTTCCGTTCAGTCTATTTACTCTGATGAGTATATCATTCAAAGATAAAATAGAAATAAGAGATTTAATAAAGTCAAAAATAAACTATTCTCCTTCATTTTTTAAAACTAACAAATATGATGTGCTTACTATGAAAAAAAATGAGAAACAAAAATTAAATAAAAATTTATTTCTTATCAAACAAGGTTGTTTTATCAATTACATTGATTATTACTATTATAATAGTTAGGGTTAAAATATTATTATAAAAGTTCAAAGTCAAAAGTTTTCTAATTAGATTATTAGTTGACATTGAAAAATAAAATTGATTATTTTATTCATTAAATTCGACTATTAAATTTCAAACATAAGTTTACGAATAAATCCCAGGTGGCAAATTCTTCCTTCAGTTTGCGATTGATAATTTTAACGTTCAATAAAATAAATCTAGAATTGGTTTTAAAGCATGAAATAAACTTTATTACGTATATTACGCGGAAATTGCATGTACATTAAAAGAAAATAATTATCTAAAACAACATCTTTATGCGGGTTAAATCATTTAAAACAAATTATTCCACAGAGATCGAATCAGGCGTTTCACTATTACTAAATTGATTTTTATCGGATTTTAACTTCTTTGTTCCTGTAAACTCCAAAAAATAAAATTATCTAAAATTTCTCTGGATTAAAAGCATAAAGATTTCTTTGAAATTTGAATTGTGTACAATCTTAATTCATTTTTTCCTATGATCAAAAATAATTCTTATCTTTTTGTAAAAAAAATGCACAATTGATTTATTTTATAGTATGAAGAGATAAAGAAAACGTAAGCTTTCTTTGGATGCTCCATCAAACTCATGTCATTTTGTTTTTTATTTAATTTTAGAACGTGAAGTTGGATTTTTATTATTTTATCTGAAAATACATTTTAGTCTCTTTTGTTTTTTAAAAATGCTTTTAAACATTAGAATCCACCTAATTATTTGCTTCCAATATAAAATTGGTTTTGATCACTTTTAGTCATATACATTATATCGCCTGTTCAGAAATGAAACAACGTATAATGAAAAGTATAGTTTCGAGTAATTTGAATTTAAAGATTTGAAAATTAAAAAAAACGTATGAAAAAATATCAAGTAGCTTACATTTTTCATCTAAAAAACACAATTTAATCAACATTAAGAATATTGCAAAGTAGTTGTACTTATAAAATCGAGTACGAGGAATCGAATGGTGCTATTGTCAAATAATGACGTATAAATGTCATACGTTGTTTCATTTCTCAGCAGACGATATGACGTCAAGTGTCTGAATACGCAGTATCAGTAGTGCTTCGATTAAAAATATTCATATATTATTGGATAAAATATCAATTCGTGCAAACCTCACGAAAGACACGAAAAATAAAAATATATTTTTTAAAAATAAAAATAAAATAAATTGAAATTTTAAAATTATAAAATGATTACTTTTTTTTAAACGTGCGATATTTTTTCCCTATAACTACAAAACACAAATTAAATCTGTTTAAATATTGTACGAAATTAATAGATAAATACGAAAATACCATATAAGTATTAACTGCGAGTAAAAAGCTCAGTTGTCATATTCTAACTATTTTTTTTAGATATATTTTAGATACAGAAACTTTCTCCTACATACAAAGTAAATAAAACCACATATTTATAAAGTAAATAATAATTTTTATTTATCAAAACTAGCATGTGTTTTTAGTTTGAAAAAATATTTAAAATCCTAAACATTAATAAAAAAGAGTAATTTTAATCTAATTAAAAATTTTTTGTTGAAAATGTAAATGTAAGCTTTACAATATAAGTAAAGTAAAAATTAAATTTTTATCTTTTATTTTTAATACGTAATATCAAAATAAAAAATTTTAAAAATTAGATATCAGGAAATACTATCTATACAAAAATATCAACATTGATTATAGCCATCATGTAATGCAAGCGTTTAAGTAAAAAGTGTTTAGCTACATGTACACGGCATTAGGGGATACATTTCTAAAGGTCAAATTTTACGAAGGATTTTATAAAATAAATTGTCATTTTGTTAGAAAACATTCATAATCTCTTTTACTTTTGTTTCTAATAAAAAGCATTAATGAATACCGGCACATTCGTTACGGTTATCGAAATCGAGTTTCCACGGTTAATGTTTATGTCTTAAAATATATCTCATACTAGATGTATTAAAAATTACAATTAGTTAGAAATATTATTTTGAAAAATATAGAATTTTATAATTTATTATATGTACCGATTGTAAATTAGTTATTTACAAAAATTTATTATTTTTCAGATATAATTGTAAAACATTTTATAAGTTAAAAAAAAAAGTACCTTATCAGACAAAACTCAACAAAGATCGCATTATGAAATACTTTGGAGGAATAGAAGGGTAAAAACTATTATTTCATAAGTTATATTATATTTATAGATTACTTGTGCCAACAGAATGTACATATTCTCGCCCCTAAAAATATCTGAACTGCCTAACAATATTTGCTTTAGATATAAAAGACTAACTTTAAATTAACCTGATTTTACTTGTAGAAAAGCGTTATTACAATCTTTTTTTTTTTTAATTTTTACATTAATAAGAAATTATTTTTTAATAACAAGTGCTTCGTTAATAACTTTTAAGTAAAAAACATTTTATTTCTCTCAGCGAGCGGCATAAAAAGATAACGATTGTCAAGGTCATTATGAAACTTTCATTTAAGATATATTTTAGAACGTGCATATATATAATATATATATAGAATTATTTAAATTTTTTTTTAACGAAAGCTTATTTTTTAATTTGTGGAAGCTAAATTCATACATAAAAATGATTTTTCTGATTGTATAAAAAATATTAATCTCATTTCCGTTTTAACACATTGAGGCTGATTATTTATTAATTATTTTATTAATTTTGAGTTCCAACTAAGACCTTTTATTATTTTTCGAAAGTTGAGGAAATATCTATATAATTTACGTGCAATGGGATGAGGGCTCTGATAATTTATTATATCCATTTATTTTGACAGTGGCGCAACACACTCAAAACTTTTAATATTAAATGAAAAAGGTGAAAAAATGGTAATAATTACTGGATTAGGAACAAATCATTGGATAGTTGGTATACCGGAATGCGCTAGGCGAATTGCTGGTATGGTTGAAAGAGCTAAAGATGAAATTGGATTATTATTGAACATCAAGTTATATAGTTTAGGCTTAAGTTTGAGCGGATGTGAGCAAGTAAGTAAAATATTATATCTTTTTATCATTTACTTTTCACAAAATTTATTAAATTCTGTTCAGTAAAAAAGAACAGATTCTATAATGACAAGTGGACTAGGTATATAAAAAAAAATCTATATCTTTGATTCATGCACAAAATGTTAAAAATTTAATAATCTTTGATGATGAAAAATCAAAGTGTTATATATTACATAATATGCTTTCTTAATGAGAAAAATTCATTGTTCAACAGAAATTTTTCAATTTTATTTTAGGAAGCAACTAATAGAGAACTGGAGAAAGAATTGAGAAATTCACATCCTGATACATCTGAAAATTATATTGTTTGCAGTGACACTATTGGCAGTATTAGCACAGTTTCACCACTAGGAGGAATGGTGTTAATAAGTGGAACTGGATCGAATGCCCTTTTACGAAATCCAGACGGATCTACTTTCAATTGTGGAGGTTGGGGAAATTTTTTGGGGGACGAAGGAGGAGGTAATAATTGTTTATTTTTTCTCTTTCATGTGTGAGATGCGCGTGGTTCTATTTTGCTTATTTGATTTTCGTAAAATTACTGCTATACAAGTATATAAAATTTAATAAATACCATATTATAATTATAAAGTTTTGTTTTGTTTTTAGCTTGGTGGATATCACATCGTGCAGTCAAAACTGTATTTGATGATATGGATAATTTTGAAAAATCACCATATCCAATTCATATTGCTTGGGAACTTATTAAGCAGCATTTTTCTGTTCAAACAAGATCGGATCTATTAGATCACTGCTATGCCAAATTTGATAAACCATTTTTTGCCAGTTTATGTAAGAAACTGGCAGCAGCGGCTGATAATGGTGATGAACTATGCGTTTTCTTATTTAAAGAAGCTGGACGTAACATAGCAAGAGCTGTGCATGCCTTATTGCCGAATGTCGATGAATCTCTCGTGATAAATAATGATTTGACTGTTGTTTGTGTGGGTTCAGTGTGGCTGAGCTGGCATTTATTATGTGATGGATTTTTAAACGAATTGAACTCAAAACCAATTAAATTTTGTATTAAACTGGTCACATTAAATAATCCAATGGCCTTTGGAGCTGTTTACTTAGGAGCCGATGGTATAAATTTCAAACTACCCCGTAAATACGAGGAGAATTTCAGATCATTTCATTATTATCAACAAAGTAGCAATTTTATTTCTGTTAACAGTAATTGTAATGGAAAATAAAGTAGAATTAACTAACTGTATGTTTGTGTATAATTTTTGGTCGTACTGTTGCCTATTAAAAGACTTCAGCATTTTTTGGAATAAAAAAATGGGAAAAATATCTTTGGAATGAAAAAGTACTGAAGGAGGAATTCAGTTCTTGTTTTCGTTATAATTAAATTACATAGTTCTGAGAACAAAACATAAAATGTTACAAAAAACATTAAAGTTTTTAATAATATTTTAATATGTATTACTTAATTACAAACCATTTTTTATAATATTTTAAGGATCTTCTGGCTGAACAGTTACTTTCAGTTGCTTTAACCCACGATGTATTGTCATATTTAAAAGTTTTTCATTTTTTGCTAGAGCATCATAAATATCTGTTGAGTTTTTGATTTCGTTGCCATTTATATGAGTAACAATATCTCCAGGATTCAATCCACCTCTAAAAAAAATATATGTATATATTTTATTGTAGTACTAAATTTTATTTTTCTCAATTTTTATATTTTCAAGAGTATTCTAATTCTATAATGGATTTAAAAAATTTAGATATTTCACAAGGAACAAAAGAAATCACTGCTACAGTTATATCAAAATGTTCTTACTGATGAGCTGGTGATCCAACTATCACTTTCCACACTAGAACTCCATATTTGATTTTATCTGGAACAGTGTGACTCCTATGTTTTAATTCATGCAAAATGTCTTCAGTAAGTGTTAACATTGTAATTCCCATGTATCGTCGCTGTCCTTGTGAGCTTCGATTGGGCAAACCTTTTGTTCTTCTTTCCTTACTTCGTGCCAAAAATTGTTTAGCGTAATCAATTGGAATTGCAAAACTAATGCCTTAAATTAAAAAAAAAATTATTTTTGAGTTCCTTAATACAAAAAAAAAATGTTTACCAGCTGTGACTTTCATAGAATTTATACCAATAGCCTCTCCTTCTAAATTTACTAAAGGCCCCCCAGAATTTCCAAAAGTGATGGCAGCATCTGTTTGGATATAGTTAATATCACGACCTCGTAAGCCTAATTCTTGTGATGGTCGCTGGGTGCTTGAAACAACACCAGATGTAACAGTATTGCTGAAACATACGTATTAAATTTAATGCAAATATGAACGATACTTAACGTTTTTTATTTATTAAATTTGTTTAAATTTTATTATTAAGGAATCGCGGAAATTAGAGCAGTTACGGAATACAATATTAAAAATAATAGATTTAGTTTAGTGAATGTAATGATTGCAAATATGCTACCTTAGAGCTAGTGGTGAACCTAAGGCAACAACAAATTCTCCATTACGTAATGAAGATGATTCTCCCAATTTCATTGTTTGCAAATTATTGCATTCAATTCGAATAGTTGCTAAATCTGATGCATGATCTACATCTTCGACAATTCCCGAAAATGTTCTACCATCTAAGAGTCGCACTTGAACTAAGGTGTGTGGTTTGTTAATCACAACATGGGCATTTGTTAAAATCAAACCGTTAGAATCAATAATGAAGCCGGAGCCATTTGAAGCCGTCATAGGCTGTCCAGTGTAATAATCAAAACGTCGTGTATCTTTAATTTCAATGTAAACCACTGATGGAGCGCAAACTTCAACTACATCTAAAATAAAATTAATTAAGTCGTTAAGATTAATTTTGTATTCTATTCATTTTAATAGTGAACTGGTAACAGAAAACGTTATCTATTTAGTTCTAGAGCCCAAACCTATCCAATCCAAAGAAAAGATAATATGGTTGTAAGTTGTAAGCATAATTTTCTTTCGAAAATGCTCCCTTGAGGTTTAAGTCGTCTATAGCTTGAATTTCAGATCTTAACATATACTTAAGTTGTTAAAAAAAATTAGTTCAAGTACCTACCTGCACAATTTATATCTAGGTAGGTATAGGAATTCACCTCTTCACTCACCTGCTATAAAATTATGTTGATTACGACGACCACTTAAAGTAGGAAATGTCTTAGCAAACACTTTATATCTGTTATCATTGATGAAATAGTTGAAAACATAACCAGCAAAAATTGTTGAACCTACCAAAATACTCGTAACCAATTTCAAATTTTTTGATTTGTATTTTTTATTATTACTATTATTAAATGTTCGCCAATTCCAATAGGGTTTATTTGCAAAATTCCTTAAGTTAAGATTTTTTAATTTTAGTGTGTTATGTAAAATATTATAAGGCAACATTAAAATTTTTATTTTATTTAAATTTTCAAATTATTAAATATGGATTTTGTTATTGGATTTTTGCACAAGACCACAAGATAAATTAGTAAATTCAATTCAAATTAAAAAAAAAAATAGTTTTATTTATTTTTTTTTTAGTTTTTTATTTACTTTTTTAAAGCAGCTGACGATGACGTTTCATAAGCGCCATCTTATATAAAAATTGTGAATGATATATTCAAAAACAAAAAAGAGATCGAGAGTCGTAGGCCGGCGAAGACAATTAGGAGCTGAAAAGAATGTTGGTTGATAAAATAAAAATTTATATTTATAGTTTGGTTAAACTTGACGTAACGCACGCGACGCAAATGACGTAAGAAATATTAAATGTATGAAAATATATGGACGCGAACAGTCTCGACGTTAACGACTTTAATGACGCTAACGTAAAATTATTTGGTCATTAACGTTTGCGTCGCACCCGTCGCGTCGTTTTGCCCAGGCGGTTATATTTTATCATCCATGAAATTTAAAAAATTAATTTTCTTGGAGCAGGCTGATAAGAAGAATAAGAACAAGAGAATTCGTCTATGCCTTTATGTCCGTGAATGAATTTAATTTAATAAAAGCTGAATTAAAATAAGAATTAATAAATACAAAATGGGCAGGTCTTAAGTGCTGTCTCCACTTCACTGTCAAACGTGTTTTACACAGGAAAGTAGTTTCGTTCTTCGTTTAAAGTAGTTTTGTCCATATAAAAATTTGAAGTTGTTTGTAATAAGTTTTGCCCAGGGATCGTAATATCTATATATTTATTATTTGAAAAATAAAATAACTCTTATTTTCGGATATTTATAAAAATATATACTTATTTTTTGAAATAAATATAAAACTTTAAATAAATATTTATTTTCTAATTTAAATTAATATTTATGAAAAATAAATATATATTTATTTTGTTTTATATTAATTTTTATATTTTTAGAAATAAAAAGTTAAATGCGGTTTTTAATTTTAATATGTTAACTATTCCTGTCCTCAATATTGACACCAAGATGGTTGAAACAATTTTTAATATTGTTTTGTATTACAGTTCTGTTAATTCTTACAGATTTTTCTGGTGATATTTATTTTTAAAATATAAAAATAAATATATAAATAAATATATATTTT
The DNA here is from genome assembly GCA_964007475.1 of Hybos culiciformis. Lineage (NCBI taxonomy): Eukaryota > Metazoa > Arthropoda > Insecta > Diptera > Hybotidae > Hybos > Hybos culiciformis. Next base: position 52,202,467 of record OZ023273.1, read on the forward strand.
TATTTTTAGAAAATAAATATAAATATTTATATTTATATTTTCAAAAATTAATATAACTCTTAAATACGATCCCTGGTTTTGCCCAAAACTAGTAAAATTTGGGGGTGCCAGCCATGCAAATTCACAATTTTTTAAGAAATTTGCACTCAATATGGCACACTTTTTGTTGGATGGATCAAAAATTGGAAAAAAAATACAAAAAATCAACCGGTTGTCAAAAATATGTAAATAAAAATATTTGTAAGCAAAATATAATTTATTATTTGAAAGCAAAATATAATTAAAATATTTGAAAAATTTGAAATATTTTATGAGTAATAATTTTTTGTGACTATTCATTTTTATTTTTATTTTTTTTATTTAAAAATTATGAATTGGAAAAAATTATTTTAAATTAAATGTTTTGTTATTAAAATATTATTTTGTTTACTTCAATATTAAAAGTTTACACATAATTTTTTTTTTTTCGTCATGTCAAAGTAAACATAGAATGCGTAGTGTATACGCTTGTAGTTTTAAATAAGTTTAACACTACTTTAAACCTGATGTGGAGACAAGATATTAGACCTTTAATTTTTTTTCTAGGCTAGTAGAACATACAAAACCAAAATTTTAAGAGCATTGAAAGCGAAAGGGCGAAAATTTGTAATGTTAAGTAACTACATAATTTTTAACCCAATATCTGGACTGGGTATATTTTAATTTGATTTTATTTCTACTCAATTGGTAGAATCTTCTGATGGCAAAAGCTTATCTTACAACTTACAATTAGCAAAGTATTATTATTTGTTTTCATTTTATATTTGTATTTTTCGTAACTACTTGTGCCTACAATATTGTCCCGTGGTTTCACTTATGTTCTTATATTTTTGTAGTAGGTAGGTAGGTACCTACCTTTTTCTGTTAATTCAATTAAGTAAACTAATTGAACCATATTTATTCTTTGACTTTGGCCGGGTCGTTTGTTTATATAAGTAACTTCAATTAGGAAAGTTTTTCATAGTTATATTGCTTAAAAACAGTTTACCTTACATAATTATTGCTTGGACTTCATAAATGTTAATTTAAGCATCATCATCACATGCATATTCAGTATGAAAGTCTTGAATGTTTCAATTATTTAATTATTCTTTTAATTTCCAGCTTTTCGTTAAGATGATCTCACAGCTATGAGTTTGAGTAGACCGTAGACGTATTTGGTTTACATATTTTTTGATTCATTAAAGAATTGAAGTATGTACCCAGATGTGTAAATAAATTATACTTATATTCTAATTTTCCTTCTATTTAGTGATTTTTTGAATCATTTGAGATAAGTCATTTAACCCTCAATAATGGGTTTTTGTTTCTGATTATATAGTTTTTTAACAATACATTTTCTTTTTTAACTAACTTTGAATGAAATATAAGAAAGGGACTGTTCACATATTACGTAACGATTTTTTTGCCGTTTTTTAACCCCCCCCCCATAGTAACAGATCGTAACAAATTCCGAAGACCCCTCCCCTCCCAGAAGAATAACATAACAAAAGTTAAACACTTTTTAAATTACTTTTTAAGTTACGTAATTTGTGAACAGCCCCAAAGCAATTTAAGATATTTGAAAATTTCGAAAACTTAATTTTCACTAAACTTTTTCATGTTTTTTTCTATTAAGGACAAATAAAATTCTTTTTAATACTGCAGTTGCAATTTGCAATCCACATAATAAATTTAAAAAAATTAAATAGAATTAGATTATAACTATAATTTCAATATCAAAGTATTATAAATTTTATGTCAAAATACAAAATACCTACTTTAAATTCAAAATATTTAAAATATATGTGAATGGAATTTTTAGTTTTAGATATTACTTGTATATTGATATATGATATATGATGATAATTACATTTTTTGATCATATATCACAGTGGTCGCAATTAAATTTTAGGTATCGTGCCAAAAACGATGATTTTCCTCAAACCATTATTTCAGCATGCCGAATTTATTCCATAAAATAAAATTGAAATGTAAGAAATTAATATGTAGGTACTAATTCGTTTTTATATTAATTTTTATTTATTTCATATAAAAAAATTTAAATATATTTAATCAAAAGAAAACAAAAATGTTAGATATATTCTTTTCAATATCAAAAATTAAATTAAACAAAACATAATAAGAATTAAACAACGAAAAATAAAAAATATCAAAAAGTAAACAATAAATAAAAGTTTACTTAAATTAGTAAGGAACACAATATTTTTTCTACTGTTGTCCAGTATGAGATCTTTTTTGTATGAATTGCGACGCTAAGAGGTCTATATTTTGTATGTAATTGGTTACTTTTAAAGCAAGACAAGCCACGGAATTGTCACTAGTAATTCTGTTTCCGGTTTTGGTTAAAATTACATTTATTTGATAAAATAAGAATTAGCAAAAGTAAGTTGAAGGAAATACTGTCAATACAGCTATTGCTAGCTTTTTTAATGATAAAAACTGATTTGGGAGATTTTGCCACAACTTTAGAACTTCATCGTTCATGTTAAATGTTATATCATTTTCTCTTAATTGATTTTCGACCATTATTCGCAAATCGACAATTTTTTTTTCATATTTTATCACGCGTGCCAGCAAAATTTCGAGGCCACGTAATTGCGATCACCGATATATCACGACATGTCACTAATTGTTCGGCGGGACAATTTGCGGAAAAATACTACGTCCCAACTATAAATGTAAAAATCGTCGGAAGAGATATTATTTAAATTTTATTTTAATTTAACTTTTTGTTATAAGTAAAGAATATAAGTTAAATTAAATGTTTTTTTGGCATGTAAAAAAAATTCATAATAAAATATAAATTTATTTGATTCCTAATGAGAAGTTGAAAAGTTGGTAAACCTTTTAACTCTTTTTTGAAAATTTGTAAATTTCATACAGAATCTTTTTTATAAATTTGCTTTTTGGCGGGATTTTTTGTGCTAAAGCGGGACGTCGGGACAAATACCTTTGGGCGGGACAATCCCGCCGAAATCGGGACGCCTGGAAGCCCTACTAATTGCAGCGTTGAATTCGTGTATATAGGTACATTTGTTCTGTTACTCTCTGACGAAGCACAATTTTCATAACTAAAATCGAACATACCGTATTAGTACAATATTTTAAAAATGAATGTACCTACATGTACTCACATGTATGTACCTAGCCACCCAATTGTTTAAGTTCTAATGACAAAAATTATCCAAAAACGCTTTTTTTAATTTGATTGGATACGGAAAAACAACTAATTTAAGTATTTTTATTTACCATGATGATTATCGAAAATCGAAACAAAGATAAAGAATAGAAACATAAAACATAAAAACAAAAGAAAATTACCTAAACTTAAAATCAGAATAACAAAATAAATAAAAAAAAAATTAAAAATAAATTAATAGTTTTTGACGCAGCTTACAATTTAAAAGTTAAGAAAGAAGAAAAGTTATAATATTTGTTAGGTCAATCGGTTAAATTTTTGTATAGGATTTTTAAGAGAAAATATTTCACCAAAAGAGAGTCTAAGGATGTATCTTTTTAAAATTTTATGTATTTAGTTAGGGAGTACATAATATTCTCAAAAATAAAATTGGGAAATATCCTTAGAAATGAACTTTAAAGAACTTTTTTTTCTTTGCTAAATAAATATAATAATATTTCAGTTAGTCAATAACAAATAGTGAACTAATAGAAATCTCCCAAAAACTCTGGAAAATCGTAATTTTGTCGATAATGTTTAATGTATAGATATTATATGTATGTATCTACACATATATCTATGTTCTAATGTTTGTTTTATGTATATAACAAAATATGTTTAGATACATACATTATTTTTTTTAAATATTAAATTATCAGATTTTAGGTAGAAAAAGTGAACTTTGTGTGTGGCCTACATTGTAAATTAGAAAAATTATTTTGTTGATAATTTAATTACTTAACCTGTTAGATTTATTTACACACAATAATGATATTCGACATTACAATCGCTTCAATAATGTGTAAAACATACAAAAATAAATTTATTTTTTGAATATTTTAAGTCATTTTTGACTTTTTTTTAACGCTTTGATTAAATTACAAAACAAGGTAAAAAAGTCACAGGTAAATTTCTGTGATGAGAATAATAATATTTTAAGATTTGCTATTGTACTACAATCACATCATTAAAATTTTACAATTTGACAATATTTTCTTTGAATTGAATTATCTATTTTAGTTTTCTAACGATGTGAAAAATAATCGTGATAGATTTTTTTTGCAAAGTTCTGCGTTCTACGTTTTGTTATTAATTTCTTTTATTATACGTCTATTGCATAAATTTAAGTACTTATTCACTATAAAACTATGAACATTATTTTATCAAATTAATTTTATGATTGCTATTTTATAAAATTTCGAGACAATAATTTTAATGACCAATGAACTTATCGGAGTAGGAGACAATTAATATGTCTTTATTGTTTTTTAATACACTTAACAATTGATTTTAATGAATATACACAGTTTTATTGACAATAAATCAAAGATAAATATATTCAATAAAATATATAATACATAAAACATAATACTAAAACATTGTTTTCAAGCAAAAATATTTAGATACATTTTAACACTGATCTTGAGTAAATCCTTAGATGTATAGTCATATTATAATTTTATATTGATTTATCTCGAGTATTTATATAAATATATATATATAAAACAAAACAAAAGCATATTCTCTGATAACTTTCCATATAAATAATCTATATTATAGAAAACTTAAAATAAAAATAGATATGCTTTTGAAAAAAAATGAGGAATTTTCAATATTATATAACTAATATTAATATGCCAAAAGTAATTTATGAGATTTTAAAATCTGCTAAATTATGTGAAGATAATTTCTTTTATAAAAATTAATCAATTTCTCTTTAATAATGAATTAAAAAAGGTCTCTAAACACTTGGTATGTCAAGATAATATGAAATTTTCTTTAATTTGACTTAAATTATTAAACAAAAAAAGGTCTACAATAACGAAAAAATTTTAAATACATAATTGTGTTCTTTGAAGAAATTGTTATGAAGACAAAATTGATTTGAATGAAAATGGTCTAACCGAAAATATTATATATATTATTTTTTGAATATGTTTGGAAGTAAAAAAAAAATAATAAAATGTAAATAGTAGTGTTATGTATTTGATATTAAATAATCTAATAAATATCTAATAAATAATATTTTTTAACTTAAATAGTGTAGCTATTGCATTGCCAATCCTGACACTCTGACAGACAAATACAAGTTAAGTATTATACCAAATTTTATTTGAAATAAACATTTATTATTATTATCATTATTATTATTATATTATGATTATTTATTTATTTATTTATTAATTCGTTATTATTACAATAGTTCCTTAATAACTAGAAATAATATTAATAATTTTACAGAGTTTAGCTAATTGAAGCTTATCAACTGAATTAAGTGGCTAATAATTTATTATTTACATTTATGTTTTAACATTTGAATTATAAGGGAAATTAGTGTAAAAAAAACCTCATGAGTGCATTTTTTTTTTTTTTTTTTATGATTATTATTATTGTATATACTCGTATTAGGAAAATAAAAGCCATAGGATGCTCCTGAATTGCAACAAATTTAGTCATATTCTAGATTTTAATTTAACTAAACACACTCTAAAAAAAGAGTTATAAATACTCTTAAACTGAATTATGTATTAATAGCTAATATATTTAAATTCATTATTGATTTGTGTATATTATTTTGTGTATATTATTTTGTGTTTGTTTTTATTTAGTATTTATTTTAAGAATATTGTAAATGAAATTGCAGAGCGGTTTTTTTTAATGGGGTTAATTCGTATAAAGAATTAATTTGTCTAGATCTAGACTGAAGTGAGTTTACTAGTTAGAATTTATATCATTATGGTATCATATCGATATTTATTCAGACTTCTATGTATTATATTATATAGGTGAGTGAGTGTACTGTGTGAGATCTTAACAAATAATTAACAAAAATTTTTTTTAACATTATAAAACATATAACATATAATTATATATGTATAATATATAGATGTATTGTATATAAACTACACCAATTCGTATCGTTATTTTTAATAATTTGAATTCAGAAAACATTTGTTACAAAAAACGTGATTCTTCTTTTGATTAAAACTTATTCGTTCAAATGTTAGAAAATGATAGAAAATTTAATATTTATTTTGAGTGATGATAGTGTCAATAATTTAATATAAAGTCAAAGTGACAACAAAACGTACTGTAAAAAATTTATCTTTAGGTAGTAATTGAAGTAAAATTATCTTCCCGCGTAAATGATGATGAAATAAAGTTAAAAGTTTTCGAAAAAAAAAAAAACTATAGGTATAATAATGTGTTAACTTTTTTCTTGCACGTAACTTATAATAGTAGGTATACATTTATTTACGTTTATTTCAAAACGTTATTTAATGTTCATATACTTACTTTTTTTTAATTAATTATTCAACTTTTATTTCATAAAAAAAAAAAGAATAAAATAAACAAAAACTTGAAAAATAAATTAAGTTTCTCCATGGTTTCTCCCAAAATTGATATGCAGGAATATTTTTTGTAAAAAATTTAACGATTAATCAATTTGTTTTTGTTTTTTAAGTTTATTTAGTTTTGTGCCTTAAAAAAATAGTACCAATTTTTTTCTATATACATATTTAGAGTTAGATCTCTGCGAAGCCAAGTAGGTATACATGGAACATGACTGATTATTAGGTTTTTTTTTTTGCTAAGATTATTTCTTATTTTGCGCAATACTCTTAAGATTATACTTAAATGATATGAAAAATATATAATTAGGTTAGGATAAATCTTTGGACATTTATTGAAATTCCCAAGGGTCTTTTCGGTGACATTATATTTATATAACACTATTTTTATACATATAAAAATATAGGTATAATAAAGTACACCTTTTATATTTTGGAAATTCAGAAAGGATTTTTATTATTATTATTTTATTTTTCTTTATTAGGTAAGTTTTGTTGTGCTTCGAAAATTGTGATCTTAATAAATTATTTGGCTTAATGTTATCATCCAAAAATAACGACCAATATTTTAAGTTTCTAATTAGTTTAAGACAGACGGTATATTACGTTTCTAATAGATAATAGAAAAATATAGGGAAAATTTTAATTTTAGAATTTCATTGCCTTTTATTTAAAATGATATGTATTAACTGAAAATATACAAAAAATGTTAAATTTGGCCTTTATCTTTTATCTTTTGCTGCCTGCTGAAGCTGAATCTTCGCTTTATTGGTATCTTTACCCTTACTATATCACTCAGTTTAACAGTCATTAGAGTATATAAGACTGTTATTACACGAACTACCGTTGGACTCTTGAAATCAACTAAAATGTTATACTCAAATTTTCTACACAATAACAAAACAGAAAATTTGATTTCTTTTATTAATTTTTAAAATAATTATTGAGTAAGTATTAACAGCCTCAAAATTAAATAGATTTTCCAAACTCTAATCCAAAAATAAAAAACCATGTCAGTGGCATAACTACAAATATTGCGCCCCTAGGCGAAAATAAATTTGCGCCCAACCACCCCAAAAAAAGGAACCAATAATTTTTGTTTTATTTTTAAAAATTTATTTTTTAATTTTTTATAAAAAAATAACTCTTCAGTTTTCGTCTATTATTCTAATTATCATATAACTGGCGACTCTACAACGCCGTTTTGAATGAACATTAAACTTCTTTTTTAAGTCGGAAACAACTCACGATCTTTATAGGGTGTCAAGTTTCAGCTGTTATCGACCAGATAGCAGATATAGATATCCCTGCATGCTTAAATTCATTTTTGAAGTAATATTCTTAGTGAGATTTTGAATTAAAATAAATAAAAACTTTTTTTGTGAAAAATCATGAATTTTGTTGGTAAAATGATGACAAACGGTGCGCCCTTTAACTTTGTGCGCCCGCAGCATTTGCTGCGTTCGCCTACCGTTAGTTACCCACTGAACCATGTGTGTAACACGTAGGAAAACCGTTTTTTCTGAAAACGGCCTGTTTTCGGCTAGCGTATAGATCAAAAATCCATGTCTAGTTCGGAAAAAAAAATCACTTTTCCCACCTTGTTGCACAAAGCTATTATTTCGTAATTGAAAAATTAAAATTTTTATCAATTATGTACGTAGTAAAAAAAAAGTATAATAAAGAAAAATTTTAATAAAAATAATTTTTTTTGTGTTTCTTTTGAAATGCAATTTTTTTTATTTGTATTTCTTGTATTAAAAACGAAGAAGAAGATTGTTATTTGAAGTACATAAAAGAAGAATTATTTTTTTCTTATATCAAAAATTTTCATTTCATTCAAATTAATCTGTTTGCAGCAATCCAAAATATTTTGCTTTCAAAATAAAGAAAAGTGGTGTTTTTATAGTAATTAAAGACACACATAACTAAAACAAAAGTGATATAAAAGAAAATAAATAATAACAAAAAAAAAAAATTTTTTTTCCTTTATTTTTATTTATTCGAAGAAAAATAGTGCGCAAATGAAAATTTTAAGATTTTTAAGCATAATAATTTTGTATGTAAAATTTTAGAAAATAGTAAAACAATAAAATTTCTTTCTTCCCAAAAGAGTCCTTACAGTATTATTTATTTTCTAGCATTACCGGTTTTTTTATTTTTTGGTTTAATGTCAAAATTATTACCTACTATTTATCCAATCATTAAATATCTAAATATGTTGTTTGTAATTTATAAGAATTTTGGAAAACGAAGTATAAAGCTCCACAATCTAAATCCTTGTAAACAATCGCGAACTTACCATTTTTGACATCTACCTGCATTCACATTCACATACTTATTTTCATCAGAATCAATTAAAAGTTAAAAAAAGAACAAAAAAAAAATATTAAAATCTTATCCTTAACCTGAAATTGAAGTGTGATATTCAAAAGATCGAAACAGATTTAGCATTTTAATAATTTTAAACAAAGTCGATAAACGGCCCTTTTTTCACAGAAAAGAAGTTTTATGAAAGATATTGTGAGATCCTTGTCAATTATACATAAAATATTCTGAGTAAGTAAATGCAATTATTTAGAAAATGTTTTTTTTTTTGTATCGATTAATAGATTAAAATTGAAGTTTTTATGAATAATTTTAATTAATCAATCATATTTAGAAGAAAATTTATTTAATTTTTGGAAATTTGAAATTCTTGAAATGTTATTTATATACAAATATACGTTTTTGAGCATTAAAATCATAAATAAAAAAATTTGGTGTTTATTCATATACATATAAATAGTAAATAGTTCATTGTGTTTGTTTATATAGCTTTATTTCTTTTTAACGTGCAATCAGATAATTAGATCTTAATTTTTGACCTAATCTAAAATCTATTGTGGTGGGGGATGGAAATAAGGCCGCGGGAAATAAGGCCGCGACGTTTTTTTGCTAGCCGCGAGGAATTTTATGCGGTCTTATTTCATTTTTCAAAATGAAATAAGACCGCGAGGATTTTTTCGCGGCCTTATTTTATTTTTCAAAATGAAATAAGACCGCAACAAAAAACCTATCGCGGCCTTATTTCCCGCGGCCTTATTTCACTGCACATAACTTCATTTCCTCAGTTCGTGAAATATTTTGCATTTACATTATTGCATATAGAAATTTCAGTAAAATCGGTTGCAATTGAAAGGATTGTTTCAGACAAAGCTTCTGAATTATACATTATAATATTATAACTATCTATAAATTAAATTGTATAAAAAGAAAATAAATGAAACTAATTTTCTTTAGGATATATAATTCAATTTATTTATTTTTATTTTTTTTTCTTTATAATATAATAAACAGATAAAATTTTTAAAGAGTTTTATAATTTAAAGATTTTTCCTAAGTTAACATTAACAGAAAATTTATTACTTTTAAGTTGTTTTTTTTTTTTTGTTTTACTTATTTAAATAAAGATTTTTTTTGTTTCATTTATTATTTATTTTAATTTATATAATATATAATATTTTATTTTTTTTATTCAACTTCAACTATATAACAACAAAATCATTCATTCAATAAAAAGAAATCTCAATGAAAAATAAACAAAAAAAAAGTTAAGTAATTAGAATTTTTAGCTAAAGTTTTCATAAGTTTTACATAACAATTAATTTATATATATAGATATATATAATATTTTATATTTACAATCAGGGGAATTTACATAAGTATAAAATTTATAAATTATATAATATATACATAGAGATGTAAAATGTAATTAATTATATTATATACAGGGTGGGAAATTTTTTATTTTAGTTCAATTTTCTTGTGATAGTTGAAGTTAGGAAACTATAGTTGGACCAAAATATGTTCAATTTAATTTCTTTTTTCTTGTTTAATTTAAAAGATTAATCAAAAGAATTTTGATTATTGACTTTCTTGTTATATGTTTTTTAAGTATACTTTTTTTTAAAAAATAATTTATATTAATGTTTAACCAAATATAAAATAGTTCAAAGTAAGTGCAACAACATATAACTTTTACAATAAAAAATAAGCATAATTTTTTATTATTTTTTCAATATCGATAAAACACATTTGAATTTAAATTTTATAATATTAACATTTAAATACTCTTGAATCTTAGGATATATGTAAGATTTAGAATATTTGAAAGAAACTTTTTTTATCTGTTTTCTAAAATTTTACCATTGATGTGATTTTTGTTAAGAGATTTAGGTCTAGAAAAAGACAAATAAAATCAGTTATTGGGTCTAAAGTAATTTTTGAAATTTAAAATTAACTTATTTAAACTGGATAAAATAATAAAAAAAAACAACAAAATTTGTTTTAGCTGATTTTCTTTAATTTTAGATTATTAACATTGATAGCAATATAGTACAATAGAAATCTAACATACTGTACACACTATCAAAAACTATACGTACAATCAAAAACCATTCTGTTATGCTTTTTGAAAAATAAGATCTTTTTATATATTTCTCTGCTTATAGTGAAAGCTATATATAAAACTATATATAAAACTTTTGAGTTTCTATAAAGGAATTGAATTGTTATCTAACTTTTAACACCGATCATCGAAATTTCAATAATTAAAAATCTTTAACAGAAAATATATTTCTTAATTTGCTACTTTTTTCATCATAATTATCATTCTATAGTAAAATTGAAAAGAAGAAAAAAATCATATTTTTCGATATTTTTATTCTCTTTTTAATCCTTTCCTATCGGTCACGGTCATAAATTTTTTTATATGGTGGTACCTATATTTATAGAAATTAGATTAAGAAAAATTAAAGATAAGGTTTAGAACCTCTGAATTTTCTTTTTGTTTCTTTTATTTTTGAGTATAAACTTAAATTTTTTTATTAAAGAAGCTTTGAACGTGATAGTAATATTCTATATTATTAATATGTATAAAAAAAATAAAAGGGATAAAAATTATAATAAAATATTTGTATTTTCATATATTATTATTATAAATTATATAATATACATATAGATATTTGGGGTTGTTTTAATAAAAATTATTATAGAATGAATATAGGACAACAAAATTGTAAACAAACTTAAAATATCTTATTTTATGATTGTATTTTATGTATTATTATATTAGTCCAACTATGCCTACCTAATCTACATTTTAAATTTTCATTACGTAAACATATTGAATGTGTATTTTTTTTTTTTTTTTTACTTTTTTGCTTTATTTATTTTTATTTTTTTTTTTTATCTTTTTGTTTTTATTTTACATAATTTTTTATTTTTTTTTTGAACAGTGATTTTATAATTCCATACATGTAATTTTTTGAAAAATAATAGTTATATATATAGTAAATTTTCTATACATAAAATTTTAATTACAAAAAATTATTTTATTTACGATTTGTTATATAATGAATAATGTGGTCAATTATTTTTATTATTTATTATGTTTATTAATAAAAATATTTTCAGTATTTTAAATTCATTAATATTAATTTTATAATATTTTTTTTTTCACATTTTTAAAAATTGTTGTTTCATTTTCAATTTATTTAGAATTTCTGGTTTTATTTAAAAAAAAAAAAAAATTCGTAAAAAAAAGAAATTATAATCTTATATCTATAATTATAAGAGAAAGGGAAATGTATTTAAAAGCACCCATATGGAAATTTAAATAGTACACTCAAATTTTTATTTATTTCTTTTTGTTCAACATTTTTCTTTAGTTTTGTATTCTTCTCATTTGGAAAAATTCTTTATAAAAATGTTTACAAGAAAATTATATTTTAAAGATTATTATTTTTTTTTTTTGAGAAGTATACTTATAACAAAATTTGTATAAAGAGTCTCTTGAAATGAGCATAAAATATACAACAACTTAAGAAAAATGTAACAAATTTTGAACAAAATTTATTAAAAATATGAAAGTATACTATTTAAATTTTCCATCACTAATTACCATTATAATTTTTTTATTTTTAATTAAAATAAATATTCAGAATATAATTTTAGTAATCAAATAATTCATTGTTCTAAAATTGGGAAGACTTGAAAGCTTTTAAGGTTGAACTTTTTTTTTTTTTTTTTCAAATTCCTACTTTATGAGACATCTTTTATGAGACATCTATGGATTTTGAAGACTGTGAAAAATCAACAATTTAATTTGTTTAATGTTGTTTTTATTTCTATTGACATTTAATATTATTGAACATGGTCTACTACAGGATTGAGAAAAGAATTTCTATGCTACAATACTTTTTAAAATCGGACTTCAATTCGCAAATCGAATCTGATTTATTGAAATTATAAATGTTTGAAAAAAAAAAGTAAAAAAAAAACCGTTTGCGTTAATAATTACTTTTTAATACTATACATTATACAATATACATCCTTTAAAATAAAATTGAAAAAAAAAACGAAATTTTATTGTTTGCAGAGATAAATGTTTTGAAGTTCTTCAACAATTATTTTTGGAATAATTATTAAAAATTTTTTTTCTTTGAGTAAGTTATAAAAAAAAAAAACCGTTTTCTTGAAAATTGTACAAAAATTGCCCGCCGGGCCTTATGAGTTATTAAAAATCTTTATTTATTGTCAACCCTTACTGTAATTAGCATGCTTTAACAAAAATCAAATAAGGTTTTTTGTTTTGATTCTTTGTAAACAATTATTTTTTTTTCTTCATTGCCAATATGGATGTTATACATAGTACATTTATTATGTTTATATTTATACATTAAACAATCTAAAGCTACTTTAATTTTTTACTTTATTTTTTTTGGGTGAAAATTGAGACAAAATAAGATTTTCTTGAAATAAATAAGAAACTGTTTTTATGTACACTTTATTCAGAAAATAAAAATTATCAAATTTTTTATATTTTTTTTTGTTTTTTGTATTTGTTCTTTGTTTAATAAACACGTAAAAAATATTATTATTATTTTTTTTTTTACTCTTATAAACTTTTACCTTCGACTTAAGGTTCATTTAATTTTGTAAACAAACATTTTTTTTTTTTTTTAAATTTTTTATTTCATTTCAGTACCAAGATCTTTTCTTGTTTTTGTAATGGTCGATAATAATGTAAAATAAGTTTTGTTACATCTTATTGTTCAATGTGTTAAATAAAAACAATGATAAAAAATATAAAATTTCTCTGATGAGTATTGGAAAATTTATTTTTTTAATTTTTTTCAGAAAAAGAATTTTTGAAGTTACCATGTTAACATATTTTCTGTCCCTTAGTTACTTATCTCCTTATACTTAAATTTATATACATTTATAAAAAAAAAAAAAAATTAACGCCATTGTTTGGACTTGGAAAAAGAATTTTTATGAAATAAATGTACTATAATAATAATACATGTATACAATAGAATTACATTATATAGTATATACAATACTATAGTACATTCTTTCAGTACTTAAGTTTCTTATTTTTAGAAAACCTAAAATTATTAAGAAAAATCCGCAAAAAAAAGGAAAAAAAAAAAATTAAAAATTCTACATGGTACGTCTGTTCAGCTGATTTTACATTTGTTATTATTGTTCATAAATAAGATTGAAAAGGATTTCTTTTCTTATTATATATAGTTTAATATCAAATATAAATGGAAATGGAAATGTAAAAATAATAAAATGAAAATAAAATACATATAAAAAGAATTATCTCTGAATATAAAAGGATACATATGTGGCTAAGCCATTCACGCTATCTTTCAAGAATTGTTTTTCAACTAAAGATATGTACTACTTTATACATACATACTTATAGTATTAATATAATAAATAATAAGTAGTAAATTTTTTTTTTTCAAAAATTTTTGTTTAATTAATTTTATCAGATGTTCATGCAGAATATTTCTATATTATCTTTAATTAAAAATTAAATTAAAATTTGTTTAATGAATGGAAATAGCTTCTTTAATAATCTTTGACCAAAAATTTGATAGAATAATTAGTGAGATAATCCAACCTTAAGATTATTTCAATTAATTTTCTTTTTTTCAAAGTTTTCAATTTCATATTGTGTACATTTAAAAATTAAATGATTTTTTAATTATTTTTATAGTTAACATATATTATGTATATTTATTTTGTTAATTTCAGGTGGTATAGTTTTTAATTTTATATTCATTTAAATTTATATTTCCATTTGTTGTATTATTATATTATGTTTACTAAAAAACACTATTGAACCAAAAAAAAAATTAATTCATCTTGTTATATGCATGTATGTTTTATTAATTTACAACTTACAATTATTATGTTTTTTTTTTATAATTTTTAATTTTTTTTTTTGTTTGTTTATCTAATTCGCATAATTATATTATATTCTGTTTTTTAAAATCGATTTTCATTTTTCTAAATTATAACCTACTTATAATTAAAGGAAATTTTATTTGCTAAAGATAATTTCGAGATTTTAAAATTTAATTATATATTTGCATTAACCTCTCAAAATTTGGAACTTCAAATAAAAAAAATTTGAATTAATAGTATTGCTTGAAAACAAAAAAAAAAATATTCAGCGAGTTATTGTGCATGAAGATAATCTTTAAATATCATAAAATACCAAAATAAAATTATTTGATATTTTATGATGAGTGCAAAATTTTGAGTGGCCTAATCTTTAAAGTTATATAATTTAAAAATTTTAAATTTATTATTTCCAAAAAAAAATTATTGAGTTGTATGGTAATTTTTTTTAATATTTAATTTTTTTACACTTTTTTTTTATTAAATTTTCTGTATTCAGCAATTTCGATCATTTATTTTTACCTGTACATTATAAACTTCATAGTAGCGCACATATTTAACTCAACTTTTATTTAATAAGATTGGATCCGTATAATTCATATTAGGAGTTTTATAAATTTATAGTATTAGTTTTTTATTCAAATAGACATCTGGGCTCACAGTTATCTATTTGAGTAAAATTACTTAAAGGCTTATTTTCATAATTGTCATAATAATCTTAATTTATAAATGTATAAATAATGTATGTTTGAATAATGCTCTCAAAATAAATTTATTTACTGGTCTGTTTTGATTAATTTTTTTGTGTTTCACTTTATCTTTGATTTAATTTTTATACTTTAAATTTTAATTTGAGACCATCATGAAAAAAAAAACTTGTCACTTTATAGAATCTAAATTTGTTTTGTTTTATAGTTTTGCAGCAAAATAAATAATTAAATTGATTTGAATGCACTGTATCTTATTAGTCTCAACTCAATTGAATTCATTAAATTTGAAATATTCGAAAAAAAAAATGTGTTTATATATAATAATTCATTTGATTTTGGTACAGATCTTGATATAATTTGATTATTTATTTTTGAAGTTATACTTCTTTAGCGAGGTATTGTTTTAAAATTTATGTGACGATAAGGGAAAAATAATTCAACAGATGCAAACAGAAAAGCGGTGATGTAGCATGTAGGTATTAACCAAAATAATAGCGATACTACACACCAAAATAATAGCGTTGTAATGAAAGTAGAAAAAATGTGGTAAAAAAATTATTACGAAATTAAAAAAAACATTAGTGAATAAAAAGGGAAATTTTATTCAAATTAAAATTTGATGAAATTATTTTAAAATATTACACATAAACAACCACTTGGTAAATGATGTTTGATGTTCTTGATTTTTGAATTTGTTATTCAAAAGTACTAATTTAGCCCAAAAAATGTTTTCCTTTCGTCTAGAGACCCACTCTAGTTTCTCAGGTTTGAATTAAAGCATTAAATATGATTATTTTCAAAACATGAATAAATTGAAATTTTCTCTATAAATCTTCGATTGCTATTATATAATTTCAAATATTGGAATTTAGATTTGGATCGAATGTTACCATATAAATTCAAATACTGGAATTTAGAATAGATTGTTATTATTAGAATAATCGTTTGCACACAGACACAGCTACCTAAATTTACTAGGTTTTCTGATAATATATGTATAAACAAAAGCAAAAATTTATTAATGATATTAATTTATTAATGATATTAATGAAAAACATAGACTATTTGATTCAACTACATACTCGAATTATAGAATTTAAGATTCAAACCGATGTGATGATTTATTTAATTCTAACCAGAATTATGAACCACTAATCTACTAATCCTTAAAAAATAGAAATTCAGGAAAGACAAATTTGTTATCGAATATATTTATTGCATTCCAATTTCGTGCATTTAAAATTTTTCGAATAATTTATTTTTGATTTGAATAATTATAGTTAGGTATCAATGATGTTTATAATGTTCACATTTTGCATAACTATATTTGTTTACGCTTTAAAGAGCTTTTCATTTGAGAAAAAAATATTATTAAAACTGTGTTTGACAAATTTGTGGTAAACCATATTGTTTTACGGCACCAAAAGGTCATTTTATTTATGTACGAATGCCATGTACGTATACATATATGTTTATATTTACGAACCACTAATATGTTATGTTTATTAAATTTATTGAATAGTCCCGTGTTGTATTATTCTTAATCAATGAAAAATGCGAAAAGAATCTTATTTATCAATACAAATAAATACATGTATGATATATACAAGTTTTCATATCATAATATACATATGTGCGTTGATTTTATTCCAAGGTACTTTGAATGTTCCCAGAATAAGAAGTTTTAATGAAATTAATATTTCTGCAAAGGGCTTATGAGATTGTCCTCTAAGTATAATGTTGAAAAACAATTTTTATATTTTTTTATTTTTGTGGAAATCCAGGATATGTTTAAGGATTATTTACCCATGTTATACAGACATGAAATATAATTTTAATTAAAATATTGTTCCCTCATTATCTAAATTATATAGTAGGGTCAAAAAAATATTCACTGTCTATTTCTTATTCAACTCATTGACTTTTTTTTATATGCGAATGAATAGCTTAACATAGGTAATATGTATGCCTGACGTATGTACATATATATCTCTATTACGTATCTTAATATTAATTTAGAAATACAATAAATAATGTATGTTACATTATGGAGATTATATAAGTTTTCTATAAATATGTATGTAAAAAAAAAAAACAATATGATATAAGGAAAAGTTTCCCTATATATATTTTTATTTAAAGGTTTTTTTTTTTTATTTTTTTCATTACGTTGATTAAGACTAATTAAATTAAATTAAAGGTAAATAAGAATTGATTTTGAAACAAAATGAAAAATTATGTTGACGAAAAATAAATATAAGCCACCATCACCGTATTGTTGTTATTTGTGTACCCATGTAGTGTGAACGTATTTTATATATTCTGTTAATTTGTAATAATTAAAAAAAAAATTTGTTTTTAAAAGATAAATAAATAAATGAATTCTTTTTTCACATATAATAATCTTGAAAATTACTACGAGTATTATTAAAATTATTTTAGTTTTGAACGTATGAATTACTTTTGAAAAATGTTTAACTATCCTTTTACACAGAACTAAACCTTCAATTCTGAATCGAAGAAATTTAATGAAATTGTTATTTTTACTGGAAAATTATTTCGGATTTTTCATCGTGTTTTTGTTTTATAAGCTGTATTTTAAAGATAATTATAATAAAAAATTCCATCAAGTTTTTCGATATTTGAATAGTCAATTGTCGTATTTTGTTGTTACATACGAATTATTTGATATTGAATGTAAGTAATTTTAATATAATTTATGTTTTATAATTTATCATAAGTAAAAATAACTATATTATACTTATACTTTTAAAAGTCTTTCTAAAGTGTATTGTTTTACATTTTTACATTGTTTATTTTCTACGAATAATATTTTCCTTTAATTCACTCAATCTTTTCAATTATCTTCGCACTTAATATATAACTTTGAATGTTGTATCTTGAAAATACACATAATAACGTTTTAAGATAAATTAAATTGGAATGTTATGTAAATAAGCAATTTAATTGTTTACGACAAGTTTCACAATAATTATTAAAATAAAGTAACAGTATAAAAAATAATAGTATGTAAATACATATTATATTTTGTTCATCATTTATAACAAAATACAACTATGTGTATTATAATATACGAATGTACGTATCTATATGTATTATTTCGTGCGAAAATTTTCATAAATAATCTAAAGCAGTATTTCTCAAACTAGAAGGAGCGGCTCTTTTGGGAGCCGTGAACATCTTGAGAAGGAACCGCGAAAAGTTTCCCAAAAAATTGGAATTATAACCACCTATTAATTATAAGAATACCATTTACATATAAACATTGAAATATAGATATTAAACATCAGATTAGTCAGGTTTAGAACTTTGTGTAAAACGACATCGAAAATATTAATTATCACAAATAAAAGGTTCTTGAGTATAATTAACTTTGAGAAAGACTGTGTATTAAAAAAAGAAACATCAAGCTTTTTCAACCGTAGCTTGCTTTGGAGCAAAATTTATAAAATAAAGTTCGAATCATTTTGGTTTTAAAACTTTATATTATTTAAAAAATAGTTTATTTTTGGAGAGCACAATGTTCACAAATTCGTGAATAAATATTTACAAAAAAAAATTATTCTATTAACTTAATTCAATAACTAAAAGTCAGAATATTTTTTAATAATTCTCTAAAAAATAAAAAGTACATAAAGTACGTAAAGAATGATATATTTTTATAATTCCTTTTTTGATATTTATGAACCATGAATATTGGCAATTATGTTTTTATTTTAAAGATTTATTATTAATATAGAGAAATAATTTCATTTACAGATCGTAGTAGATATTTAGTACAAATTCTTGTGTCCTGGAGAGAAATACCCAATACACCTAATAAACAAATAAACTAATCAATTATTGATAATAATAATTTGGCTCTGATAATGAATAGAAATGTTCACAAAACTATACGTTTATTAAACTGATGTTTAATTTTTAGGTAATATCAAATCATAATAAATTATAAGTTATTTTGGTATTACTACATATATGAATTTTAAATACGTCACATAAAAATATACAACTTAACCTCATAAAGTAATAAGCTCACAAAAATAGTTCAAGTTATAAAATTAAAGAGAACAGAATATATGTATTTTAAATTCGAGAAATTTAAATTAAAATTTTATTCAAGATATAGCTTTATATGAAGGTAGCACCATATTTTCGTTGTTTTTATATAATTAGTTGTTTTCATAACTATAATAAGTAATTAATATTTATGACATGTATAATACTATATGTACGAACTACATAATAATAATAAGTGCTTTATGGAAAAAAAAACTTTTTTTGAATATAAAATGTTTGATATTAGAGTACAGTTAGTTGCAGTTTAATAAAGTGTAAATAGAATTTCCGATTTTTTTTGTTCCTTTATTGATGAAAATGAAATAACATGGAAAATTTTTCCTATCCATTTTCCTACAGATTTTGATTGTCTTGTATATATTTAAAAAAATGTATTTCAACTGATGAATTATATTGTTATTATAATATACTATTATTTAAATGTATAATTTTGAAAGAGCTGTTTTTTAATTGTAATTGTTGTAGATAAAACAAATCAAAAAGAAAAAAAAATTAAAGTTGCAATAATTATAATAAATAATTAAATTTGTCATCTAAAAAACATAAAAGTATCTACATTATATTATAATATTAATTAAAAATTTTATTTCTATTATTTTATGTTAAAAAATGACAAAACAAGACAAACAATTTTTGTTTACTAAATTAATGGACGAAATTAAACTTATATAGTTTTCTTTTTCTTTAAATTATTACGTATTTGTGAAAATTACTATCATGATATAACAGTTTGTTAAAAAAAAAAAATTAATTTAACACATTAGTTAAACTTTATTTATGTTTTAATATGAGTATATAAGTTTTATAATTCTATATGCATATACTCGTACATATAGAAAATATACATTGATAATATTGATATATTATTTAAATGTTAAATTATTCCTAGCTCTTATAAGTTATCTTATACTTTATAATACATACTTAATTCCATATCTATTTTTTTTTAATTTAATGTTTAAATATAAATTATATGGTTTTTATACATGAACAAATGTTATAAACCTAAATACATATTTCTAATACAATAATAATTAGATATTAATCTGCTTTTTCTATATTTAAATTTTTATGATTAAATGTTTTAACTAATAAAGTTGTTTTATTTATTTATTTTTTTTTTAATTATCTTAGCGAAACCTTAAAAATTCTTAAAGTTTAACAATATTCGAAATTCTTATCTTATAATCTGTGTTATCAGCTTTTAATTCTATATAGGAATCCTAGATTTGAATTTAATATAAATTTATATTATATAATAAATTTTTTATTTCATTTTATTATTATAAACTAGATAAAAAAAAAAACTATGAAGACTTGAACAAAAGAGGAAAAGAGTGAAATTATATTATAATCAATTGAAATTAAATATTTAATTCAATTTGTTTTTTTTTTTTTTTTATTTGTTTTTATTTATTTTTTTTTATCAACAATAGTGGAAGACTCCCGCATACTTAATAGTTTAGATTTTATAAATATATAAATTTTATTTGTTTTTATTATTATAGCTTTTAGTTTTATTTTTTTATTTTATTTTTTTTTTTGATATTTATATTATTTTAATCATTGAAATAGGAAGTTCGTAGAAGATGTTGATAGTATTAAATTGTAATAAAATTCTGATTATTAGGTTCAAGAGTAATTAAATCAGTATATAGACTATGATGTAGGTAGAAAAAGGCAGTGTAGGAAATTTGAAGTATAAATGTATATTTTACAGAAATGAAAAGAAATATATAGGTAATATCTATATTATTTTTTATTTTAATAAAGTAATAAAAAAAAAGCAATTGAAATTGTAAGTGTTTTGAGAGCAATTTCGCAAAAATAAAACTTAAATTTACTTTATGTAATAGGTATATTTGTTAAATAATTTTTGTTTTTTGAAATTAAGTGAAGTGTCATTTTAATTTTTTTAGAAATTATTAATTAGAAAAAGGTTGATTGTGTTGGATCAAGTTGGAGATTCTAATACAGAATTTCTCTTACAGAAAAAAAAAATTGATCTTTTGCATATAATGGATGATTATTTAAAATTACATATACATATTCTTTAAAATCCTGAGTCATATATTGTATATGTGTGTACATGTGGCGAATTAAGAGACATTGAAAGAAAATCTTAGTGCACCATTTCCTGACACTAAAATATCACAAAAAACACACTTAATTGAAGTAATTGTGGTGTTGTAAAGAATAGGGAATTGGTAGGGGAGAGGCTTGCAGGTTGCCACTGCTTGCAGGTTGCCACCACTGATGTATTTTGACATTCTAGCAGTCTCACAAACTAAACTTCAAGTGACATCGACGTCAAAAGAACAGTTGTCACTTTTAATCTACTTTTGGAGCGGACAGACGCAATAACACAGTGTTTACTGAGCAAAGTATGAATTATTATTTTCAAAAACTTTAAAAATTAAAAATTGTGTTTTTGTCCTGTGCTCGTAAAGTGAACTTTTTTTTTAGAAATTCAAGATAAATATTTAGGTTGTGTTGCTTTTTCATTCAATTAACATATTCCAAAAAAAATTAAAAATATATTATGAATTGGCAATTTTTTTTAAATGGATTATACAAAATTGCGTCATAATGCAGGTTGCCACCTTTATTGGCTTGCAGGTTGCCACCTTGATGAAAGCACTGATGACTGTATGATTTGTTTGAAGAAAATGTCGGAAGTAGACACAACTGTATTATGTGCCACAAATGCACAAGAGCCGTTCACGCGAAATGTGTTTCAGTGTTTAAACTTGACCGAATTCTGATTTCGATGAAGATTTGGAATGATTCCATACCATATTGCAATTTTATTTTTTATGTCAATTTTCAGTCATTTCTTTATGTTTACAGCCACTGGGTGCAAGTGAAATTCAATAAATTTGAATACATTTCTAAATGAGACATTTTTCAGTTTCAGTTTTTCAACATGTTCAGCAATTTTCCAAAGGGTTCTATTTTAGATACTTTTGAAAGTTTGCTACAGAATTTTTATTTTTTGAGACTTAAAATGATTTCTTGGCCAGGATTGTAGCTTTTTACTTCCTCTTTCCAACGCATATACTTTTTGTACAATACGTTAATTTTTTGACTAGATATGATAAAAAAAGCTATGGGGTGGCAACCTGCAAGCCTCTCCCCTATTTATAAAAACCGTATTTAACAAAATATACATTATGTAACATATATATAAATAAAATTATGTATTTAGATATTGCACAGAATTAGTTTTTTTCTTGATTTTTGCAAATAAATTATTATGATCTTTTTTTTATATTATTCACCCATTTTTCTTTGAACCCAATATCCATAATTTTTTTCAATAAATCCGACATTATTTTTAGAGTGCAAGTTTTTTTTTTAATACTATAATTTTCTTACTTTATCTGATTTTTAAAGTTCCTTGTAGGTTTTGTTAAAAAAAAATTTTTTTTTTGTGAATGTTACTTAAATTATGTAATACATATGAGTTTAAAAGTTTTAATTAATTAAAAAAATTTAATTTAAAGAGTATTTAGACAATTTTTTTCTAGTCATTGGTCGATGTTTGCTAAGTTTTTATCTTTTTAACTACCTATGTGTGAACTTGTGCAAATATATAGTTGCGTCATTATTACACACATATGTACATATATTTAGAATATATTTTTTGAATAGTATCATAAGGATTAATCGAAAATATACCAAAGGTACAAAATTAATTCGAACTATAAGTATTAGGCACAAATTTTAAGTCAAGTTTTACTGTGCTAAAATAGAAAATTAGAATAAAATTAGATTTTGTCATTTTTATTTTAAAGAAAAAAAAGGATATCAATACTGTGAAAATGTATTTAACAAATATACTTGAATGCACACAAGATTTTATTTAAAAGTATCGTCGTATAACGTTAGAAATCAAATTTTTAATAAAATTTTTAAAATGTTTACACTTTATTGGATTAGTTTTAGAATAGATTTCGTGACTTGTGTTGTGATTACCTATTTATGTACATTTATTCAGCATCAAATTAATTTTTAATTACAGTTTAACTTTGTAAGCTTTATTTAAAAACTTTCTATTCCAACACAGGGTTTGAAATAGCACTACAATGTAATTGGATATTGAATTCACTGAGTAACTAATGGTATAGATCAGGGGTGTCAACTAAATTTTCTATAAGATCTACTTCGAGCAGTAAAAATCATCTGCGATCTACTTTTTCTAAAAGTAGGAGTAAGAGGAGAAGGCAATATTTATTGTGTTCGTCTGTTAAATTAGTTCGGTATTTCGATTTTATTATTTTCATTTGTGAAAATGCTCATTCGCACAAATATGTCGAACCGAAACAGGCGTTTAAATTTTCAGCAAAATTTTTTACATTCGGATATTTATCTTCTGCTAAATATTTCCAGAATTTATAAGGATAAATATCATTTTGTAAAGTTATAATTTCTGGTTCAAGTGTAATATTATCCATATCAAAAATAGTTGAAAGGTTTTTGCTTTAATATTGCTATCAAATGGAAAACTCATAATAAAACCACATTATCAAGTTTTTTAAAATCTTCGAAACGGTTACCGAATCCTTCAATAAAGTTCTTAATTTCTTTGATATATTTATTTTCATCATAATTAGTAGAAGCAGAACTTTTTAATTGCGCCAACATGTTTGGAAAATTAGATAAATTTTTTTGATTCTTGAAATTGAAAATTGTAATTTGAAAGGAAATAAATATCTAAAATATGAATATTTATTGGCGATCGACCTAAAATCATTACGCGATCGACCGGTAGATCGCGATCGACGCTATTGACACCTCTGGTATAGATTAATTTGGCAAATAGTTTTCCTTAATTTCGCTATCAAATGAAAAATATTAAATCTGCAGACCTCTAAACCTAACAGTTATTTTTTCCGAACCCAATTAAAATTAGACTAATTTGTAGAAATTGAACTAAGATGACCACAGATATTACGAAATTATTTGTATTAATATTATCGAATTACATAAACGTTACGATGAGATGAGAAACAGTTGTTCTTGTCGAATGACTGACAGTCACCGGATAATAATATGTATTTTTATTTTATAATGAAAATGCCGTCTTATATTTCAATACAATTTTTTTTTTAAATTTTTTATTGAGAGACTTTTGAGTAATAATTTTTAAATTCATTTATTCATTGCAATTTGCCTCTAGCTTTTATTTGGTGGTATCTACCGTATGATTGAAGAAATTTTATTTTTCAACTAAGTAAAATGTAATATAAAATGAAAAAAAAAGAAAATTAAGTAAGTAAGTATATGGTTTAGGATTTATAATTTTATTATATTTGATTACTTGATAAGATGTGATCTAATAATAAAAAGTTTGTACAAAACTTTTTCTACTGCAAGATGAAAGCCCTTGAGCAAATATATTTAAAAATATATTTTATTTTTTGTTTTTGATTCTTTAAGGATAAAATATGTATATTTTATTACTTAGATATGACCTAAATATAAGAAATTTTAATACGTGTAGATGGGGAGTATTATTTTATTAAGAAAAATTCAAAGATATAAAATGATGATAGATACGACTTTATTTTCTAACTTAATTTATATACTATATGTATGTATATGTAGATTGTCATATTTTGTAAAAAAACCGCAACAACAATTTTCCATATCATAAAATTAAAGTATCTACATATTTCCACTTTAAAATTTTCAATTTTTGGAATGATTTGACCACGAATAATAAAAAGTGCAAACAATTTGGAAGCTTGAAGGTGTCAATAAATAGTCTTTATCTACAACATAATAATGGCTCCATGAATTTTGACCGCATGAATAATGACCGCGACTGGCGGTCAAAATTCATTTTGAAAATGAATTTTGTCCGCGACTCAATTTATAAAAAAAATGTTTTTTGACCGCGAAAAAATTTGCGGACAAAATTCATTTTCTAAATGAATTTTGGCCGCGACTCAATTTGTAAAAAAAAATTAATTTTGACCGCGCGGAGAAAAGACATTTTGTTGCGCGAATAAAATTCATTTTGAAAATGAATTTTGCCCGCCCATACAAATTTCCGCGGTCAAAGTTCATGCGGTCAAAATTCAGTGCCCCCATAATTAATAATGTAGCATACTTACATTGTCACAATTGCCGATTGTCGACCGGTCAACAATTGCTATATGATTACACCACAGATTATTTTTTTTACTGCAGCCAGTTAAGACAATATAAGTAATTTTGATGTTAAGCCGAAAAGTACTCAAATCTTGTCTATCGGATCTTAAATTTAAGAGAAATAATCGATTGGATGTTAATTGAAAGAATTGAATGTTGCCGATTTATAATTTTTACTAATTTCAATACTTTAAATATGATTTTTTCCTACATTTTAACAAACTATGCTTTAGTTACGTAACTTTAATATAGCAAAACAAAATCAAATTTATAAACATTTTTTACAGATACGGTTTCAACTTTCAACTAAAGAAATTTCTAAAAAATAAACATTTTTTTGTTTGTTTTTTACTCTGCACAAAACTTTGAATTCAATTTTGTGCTGAATAGCATTACCACATCAACAAAAATGTTTAAACTTTGGTTATGATTGTTATAATATACATAGTTAAACTAAAAAAAATAGATAGTAATATCTATTTATTTATATGCATCTTTCGTGTATGCGAAATGTTATCAATGCAAAATCCCTTTTTTTATATGACTTGAACATAAACGTATTTATGTGATCCGCAAATATTCAAAATTATACGGTTTTTATTTGCTAAATTTTATTTTTTTATATAAAAAATAGATAGATTTTATTTTATAGTATTATTATAAAAGGGATAAATTAATGTTTTTTAGTACATGAGAATTTTTTTTTTATGCTATTCAAAATAAATTAAAATACATTAATTTC
>OZ023273.1:52229192-52293246 GCA_964007475.1 Hybos culiciformis
AATATCATGTAATCAAATGGAATTTTATGCTCGAAGGAAATTTTCTCATCCTTCCGGTATTTCTATAAATTGTAAATTTAAAATTTATGGGTTGTGGTATAATAGTGATATGCTTGAAGGACAATTTCCAAAATACTTGACATGATATTAAGTATTGCTTTCATATTTTAAAATATAAAATCTTATACATCATATTAAATATTTTTATTTTCTTAAATTTAAAATGAGAATTTCTTTTTGATTTGTCCCCTTTTTAAAACTCGTAAATCGATTTTTTTTGTTGAATAATGTAAATAACAATGATTTCGTTATTGAGGTATTAACATTACATACATAATAGTATCTATATAAATTTTATAAGGTTTATAAGGTTTATATTCTGTTTTGTAAATAAAATTGACATCAGAACGGTGACGAATTTTTTTTTTTTTTTGACACAATTGACAATTAATTTGTCTTTCAAGTATAAATTTGTCTTTTGCATAAATCTGGTTATATAGTTTTTGGGATGGGTTAACTAATAATTGTATTTAACTAATATTATTTTCAGTTGGTATCAAATAAACTCTTGAATATAATGCATGATGAATTATGTAGTTTTATACGTTCGCAATTTTGGAAAAAGAAATTTAATTATATGGTAGAATATTATAATTCTATATGTGTACATATGTACTATATATATCCTCTATGGACTTATTTTCCGCTAACTTCTCTGGGATTTCACTTTAGCTTAGTTTAGTTTTTAAATCATAGGCCAGTGATTTGGATTCTTACGTTCCAAAAAAGTTTACTACAGAATTTAAATCCCAAGAGCTAATGCTATTCCTGAAAAGATAGTAGGAGAAAACATTGATTGTGTTGTGGTTGATAGATAATGTAGAATAGATAGAGAATAACTTTTATTTTTTGTTCATAAAGAACTTTATGTTTATTGTAATGTTGGTCCTAATCATTCAATATGGTATAATGTAAGCCATTCATTCCTTTACATAAATTAAAAATAAGCAGATTGTTTTTTAATTTTAAAATAAGATTATTTTGTACATACATATGGCATGTATATACATAAAAGTTCTCTATTAAAATTTTATTCTGCCTTCATAATTTATTTTTAAATAAAACTTGACCTTTTTTTTTGTGTAATCCTTTGTAATTAAATCTTCTTAAGTATAATACCATATTCCAAATCATTAAAATATCTTTTATGTACGCTTAAACTAAATTTCGAATAAGTATTCTCTTAATTAATTGAATTACTTAATCATTATATGCACATACACCTGATGTTTTAATATTAATAACAAGCCATTTGAAACAAAAATAAAAAGACATTTTAGTGTAATCTGAAATCAAATGGCGTGTGTGATTTAGATTTAATGTTTGGGTCGACGAATATAACAATAATCGCCTAATGTATATAAGTTTTCTGTTTGATTTCGTTCATTATATAGAAAAATAAACTAAAATTTAATTTAGAAGAAGAAAGGGATCTTATTTAATGATTCCGAAAACAAAACGTATTATTCTAATCCGTTAAATGACGGTAGTTTTGCGCCCTGGATATATAGATTTCTTAAGTTTTTCTCTAAATATGAATAGAGCTAAGTAAATTCGAATTATTTGATCCTTTAACACAAAGTATAATACATAATAACTTAAGACTTAATAAAATCTGAAAAATATTTCTCTTAAACATTAAAAACATGTATTTGAATGTCATAAAAATATTCGCATTGAATTTAGAAAACAAAGTTCAATACCGTCGTATGTATAGTATAATAAAACTCAAGGATTAAAGCTTGACATGTAACAAAAGAGATATTTCCTTATTTTACTCTTAAATTCAAAAAAAGTAATTATTATTTCTTTTTTTTCTTTTTTTTCAACTTTATTTCCAAATTATGAAATAAATTTTTTTTCCTGTTATTATTAATTTGTAATTTCTACAGCTCATTTATTATAAAACATTATATAATTTTCTTAAACTGAAAAAATACGTATTTTTTTTTTGTTGTTGTTGTTGTTGAAAAAAGCGATATGGATAAAGTGTAAAATTTGTTAATTTTATATGCATAGAAAATACTGTAATCCTTTAATCAACTTATGAAAAAAAAAGGAAAACAATAACAATACGTTAATAAACAAGGAAAACTCATCAAAAGTATTATACATATAATAAATACAAAAATACATATATATATATACCTATATATATATATAATATATACTTTTCTATAATTTATAAGGATAAACGTCATTTCTATATAAGAGAAAATTTTGTAGATGACAAGACACAAAATTTCAAGATTTTGAGAAAACTTGTTGAATATTTAATTAGAATTTATTTAATTTAATTTTCACAATTTTACACATATCTTAAAAATTTGAATTAAAAAAAGAACCGATAAAAAAGTTTTCTATACACTTTTAACCAAATATGTTCATCATATAGGTAATTATTCCAAAGCTTCAAATTGTTATTGACATTAGTGTCGTGGGACATGTCTACAAAAAAACATAAAGTGTTTATAGTTTTTCACATTTTCTTTTCTAATTTATATGCATAGATTTTTTTTTTTTTTTAAACAACAACGTAAGTATTATTTAATTTTATTGAAAGTTAATAAACTTTCGTTTTCCCTATTTTATTTTATATATTGAGATTTTTTTTTTGTTTTTTTCTTTTTAATTCCCTAAAAGGAAGAAAATAATATAATAATTAAAAAAAAAATTAAAAAAAATTGGCAATGAGGGAAAATATTTTTGCCTTCACATCTAATTAAAACAGCTTCGTTGTTTTTGTTTATTTTTTCGATATTATTATTTTTACTTAAAAAATTTTAAAAAATTTTCGTGCTAAATATTTTTTTTGTTCAATTTTGATGTCAGGCAGTTAGCTTGTAATGTGAATGTTATTTGACGGCGCGGCACGACGACGATAAAAAATAATATACTGCTGATTTATTAATTATTTGGAATTAATTTTTTGTTCAAGCGCAAAAATCGAATAATGAGTAAAATATTTTTGAAACTCTATTCACAAACCAGTATTATTACTTATAATGTTTCCTTCCATTTAAAAATAAATACACGTGTACATAATTGTTGACAAAAATTGGAAATTATTGTTTCTGTTTTAATTTCAAAATTAAAAACATAGTTTTAAAAATTTCAAAAAACTATAGTTTCGTTATATCTGAATTTTAAACGTAAAATGAAATATTTTTAATCTACCAAAACCAATCATAATTGTGTTTACCTTATAAAATTTTATTTAATTCTCTAACAATTTTATCATGACAGTATTTGCTGAAAAAAAAAAATTAAAAATTAAATTTTACTTGCTCGCAGGTTGTTATACTTTTCGAATGTTTTGTAAAATGTGTGCACAAACAAAAAAACAAAAAAAAAAAAAAACATAATAAACAGAACACTTTATCACGTTACGTTATAGCAGCAGCATTTATATTTTCAGTAAAAATTTGTTTTTCTTTTAAATTTTTCACACGCATACCATATTAATTATGAATTTAATTAAATCGTTATACCTAATCAGTACTAGAGAAGATGTGTTGTTTTTCTTTTTATTTATTTTCTTATATATATAATATATATATATATAATTTTTTTTTATTTTTATTTTAAATTTGATGTCAACTGGTGTGCCAATTAAATTAAGTAATTTTCATAATTACAGAATAAATTATTTATTAATATACATTTACTTACATACATGTATTGAAATCTATGTACATATATATTTATTTACTTCGTTTTGTTATTATAATATTCGTATAATAATAATATATGAGATTTATGAGTTCCGATAAATATTATTTATTAAATATTATGTATGTGTAATAAATTCAATCAAAAAACTAGAGGCAAAGTTTTAATTAAAAATAATATGCTTTTCAAATAATGAAACTTTTAATGTTTAATCCGTGATTTAGTTAAAATATATCAAGATATCATATAATTTATGTATATTATAGAGGTATTATTATGTATGTCTGTGGAATTGGGAAAGAAAGTTTTATTAATTTAATTATATAAATTTAAATTAATTTTAAAGTTATAACAGATAGTTGGTTCAAAAATTATGTGAAACGTAAGGGAAAAAAATGTATATCTTTGATCAATGTGCAATATTCATTAAATAATAATTTTATTCCAATAAAGACTATTTCAGATGAAAGCAGCGTTTTACCTATAGGTGAACATAAGAATTTCATTGGCCCTTCAAAAACTGGGTAATATTGTTTTTTTTTTCTCAAATTAAATTCGCTTTTGTAGTTTAATCGTTTTATAATAGTTTTGGAGTTTATAATAGTTTGCATCATATTAAATGTTGTATGTACTAAGTGATGTTTCGTAAATGTTATTATCCAGTTAAAAATATTTAATCAAAATATTTTCATTTTATTAAAAAATAATTTTATGAAAAATGAAAATAATAATATTATTATTTTGAAACTTTTAATGAATTGATTGCAACTGTTATGCAGTTTGTCGTTACAGTTATAGGATCAATGCTTAATATATTGAGTGTTGCAATTATAAAATTGCTTTTTTATGTGATTTATTTTTCACAAAAATTAAAAGATCCTACAAAAGAAAAAAAAAAAGATTTATAATGGCAAAAAAAGTATCTGATTGTATTATTTTTTTTTTTTAAGAAAAATTTATATACTTTTGAAAGAAAGAAAGAAGATAACAAGATTTTTTTTTGTTTTTATCCTATTATAAATTTATCACAAAGAATATAAAATTAAGTACTGTCGGAGATGAATGAAAATAAGAATTAAGTTCAACTTTTTTAAAAAGTTTGCTTTAAGCATTTTTATATGTATGTATATAAATTAGAATTTCAATTGTATCTAAATGTTAATGCAATTATCTTATATATGTATGTATATATTTTTAATTTGCTCTTTTGAAGTTTATTTCAGAATTTTAAATTTCTATTTGTAATTTTTCTTTTACACTATTAATAAGTAATTTTTTATTTCATTAAACTTTATTTGTATTTACTTAAATTTATTTGTATTATAAAAGTTCAATTCTAAAAGTTATCACGAATTCTGAATATAACTAGAAAATTGCCAATATGTGATAATTTAAATCAATTATAACAGGGTCGAACGCAATATACTTGTCTGTTTAGATGGTTTTTGTCCGACGAATAAAATGTTTGAAGTTTCAGTTAATGTATTCTAATAATCAGTTTTGGCCGAGCTTGATCAAGAAAATTCTGAGCTTCTCTGAATTATACATGTTAATAGAAAAAAAGCATTGCTACATAGGAGGTAACAAATTCATTTGGCTTTCCATATTATACTTTGGCTTCAGTTTAAGTGTAACAAATGTGGTTTGAAAATATTACTTTAGTATTAAACTTTTTCAAGAATCAATTTTCAAATATAAATTGAAACAAAAATTAGTTTGTTTCTCTCACATTGCGCAAATAATCATAATATAACACTAAATTCAGCAATAAAAATTTCTTTAGCACTTTTAAGGAATTAAAATTCGTATAATCCAATCTTGAAGTAAATATTCTACAGTCATAATAATATAGTAAATAAAAAAAATAAGCATGAGATATAAACATTAAAAACAACGAGATAAAAAGATTAATACCAAAAATACGGAAATTTTGTGAACCATAAATGCATCACCATAGAATATCCTTTAAAGTCCATATAATTTCCGTTTTTTTTTTTTGTTTTTTTTTTATTTTCCATATGGGAAAAATTTATTAATGTAGTTATAAGGAAGAATGTTTTTAAACTCAATTTAGGCACACATAAAAAAAAAAAGAAATTCTTTTTTATATTTTTTAATAGGTTTATCCAATTAAACAATCATAAAGTTTTAATGAAATTAAAAAAGATAAAAATGTTTTTAGTGTAGTGCTGTTTCCATATATGTACATACATATTTTATTAAAGCGGAAGAAGTTTTATTATATTCAAATTTTATTATGAATAAAGTATTATTATTATTATTATTAAATCTTTTATAAAGAGTTGTTGGCATGTACGTAAGTTCTTATTAACAATAAATTATTTTAAACAATATATATAGTACCACTTAATTTCAATTTTAATTATATAAATATGAGAAGGAATTATTTTTATATATAAAATTAACAATTTTAAAGAGATTATTATACAGAGAAGTATCAACTTATTATACATAAAAATAAAAAAGGTTTAAATAATCCCAGAAAATGAATACGAATTGAATTTAGTTTTGATTTAATTCAAGAATTTTAAGAATAATACTACATGAAACTAACTTTAATTTCATATATCTAACTTTTTACAACATAAATTTAAAGAAGAATCAAAAACGCATACGCAGATATATTTGATTTGTTGAGCCTTTTAATTATTGTCCACTGATTTTAACATTATTTGATTATTATTCTCATTATAAAAACTTTTTCTCTTAACATTTCCAAAATATTTAACATTTATATTTCAAAATAATATTTTCCTGTAAATTTGTCTTTTTATTCTCCTATGTCATAAAGCTCTTAACAACATATATAGTTTTTTAACAATGCTAATTACGAAAAAGTCAATTAAGTTGAATTTGATTAAATAACACAAAAAAAACATAAGGAAACAACATTATATATTTTATTATGCTTTAAGTGTAGTAAGTAGTAAGAACAAAAACAAGTTTCTTTTATGTTTTCATATACGGCCGGAAATGAATAAAAATAAAAATATTTCAAACTAATAATTTTCTTAAGAATTTCTTTTTATCAGTTTCTCAGGCAAAAGAAAAAGAAAACAAAAAAAAAAGTTTCAGGTTTTCAAAATTCATCAATTTTATGAATCAATCACATTAATTTCATTATATATATATTTCCCTAAACAAGGGAAAAAGAATATTTAATTAAATAATCAATTAAATCATTAATTATGGTAAAAAAATATAAATATGTATGTATATATGTATATTTCAACAATAGCGTAAAAAAAAGTTTCAAATTATTTTTAGGGTTTTCTTTCCTTTCTAGAGAATTAATTTTACGAAAAAAAAAAAATAAAAATTAAGAAAACATTTTTTCCTTCTCTACATAATTTTTTAGATATTTTCGTGCTATATATAATATAATTTTTTGGGTTTTCTGAAACAAAATAATTTTGTGGATCCTCGTTAACAGATTTGAAAGATAATTGATATAATTATTGAATAACTGTTTTTAAATATAAATTAGTGTGGTAAAAGAAAACTGACTTTTTTTTCGTAATACATATTAGGTATATTTTTTTTTTTTTATAATTTTGTTCTTCTTCACATTTGGCCCCAGTTTTAAGTTTCTTCTTTTTATGGTATTATATGTATATATATATATATATATATATATATATATATATATATATATATAAAGTACATATTATCGAATTTTTTAATGTTTTAATTGGGTATTCGGTTTTTTGGATTGTGGTCAATGGGTATAATTTTATTTTGAAAAAAAAAAGTTTTATTTTTCAATTCATCAGAATAATAATTAATTGCTTTTTGGTGCAATTTGTGTATAAAAAAAAATTATAAAATTCTCAAATAACGAAAAAAAAAAATTAGATTTCTCAATATTTGGAACTATAATTATGTGGTTCATGTATTTTCCTAATATGGGAAACGGAAATAGGAATAAAGTTCATGACATTATAATGATTTTCACAGATTAGGTATTTGAAAACTTAAATAGACAGTTTTTTTGTTAGTATTTTTTAATATGTTTAAAATATTTGGCTAATGAATATAGTTTCGTACAAACAACAACTGTACAGAATATCCCTAATGTCATTATCCTGTGAATTTGTTGAACAATCTGGATATTTAACTTTATTTGAAAATAAATGAATCTATTTTTCATTTAGTCAGCGAGTTCGGATAAGATAGACAGTGTAAAAACAAAATGATTTTAGATTTTTTTTTTGAAGAAATATTATTATTATGTATAACTTGCACTCTTTTGAATTTCGTGATAAAAGAATCATATTAAAATAATTTATAATTCTAGTAATAATTTTTAATATTTTATGTTATTTTTATTTCTAGACATAAGTTAGGAAAACTTTGCAGTATAAAGAAACTAACGTTTCCAATTGCCGTACATTCCATAACTTAATGGTGCGCCGCCCATTGCTCGTTCAGTAGCTTTTTCAATGCTAGCTTGAACGCAACGATAACAGCACACATACGCCAAACATCACTTAAATAAAATTCTACGAAATGCTCTACGAAAGTCTTTATTAAATATTGTATAAATGGCAGGATTTAATGCTGAATTCATGTAACCTAACCAAAATGCTATTGCGAACGCCGATGGTGGTATGTCACATTCAGGACATGCTGGTGTTAAAATATATAAAAAAAAGAATGGTAGCCAACAAGCTATAAAACTACCCATAATTAAACCTAATATTAATGTGGCACGCTTCTCTTTTTTCCTAGCTATACGACGTTTTTCCTTTTCAGGATCGCGTGGTTTTTGTACCTTTGGTATCGCTGGTTCTAATTCAGCTGATATTAATTCGGAGGGTTGATTACTATTCGTACCTATATTATTTTTAACATTTTTAGCTTCATTACGTCTTTGATTTTTTCGACCAAAAATCGGTTGACATAAACGAAATTTTAATGGCTTTACTACAGCACAACGACTTACAACTCCTGAATCTGAACTAGACGGATCAAATTCGCTAACCATATCGGTATCAATTCCAACAGATAACGCACGTTGACGATTTGGAATTGGTGAAACTTTTAATTCATTTGTATTGTTTGCACAGCCAGTTAAACCACTACTACTTGGTATAATTGTTGTTGAAACTGTTGTTCCGCCTGTTGTTGAACAACCATTTATAGTTGATTGTGTTGGTTGTCCTCCATTAGTATTAGAATATGTTGAATTTTGCCCAACTGTTGTGGCTGACTTCGAACCTAATGAACCTACTTGCAATGTTTCTTTTTGTTCTTGTTGTTGAGCTTCTATTTCGGCTGCTTCACTAGTTGATATATCTGAAGCTAAATCGCAGACAACTGTTGGTATCGACATATTGGGCCCTGTTGCTGATGTTGGTGGAGTTTCTATTGTAGCTATTTGTTGTTGTTGTTTTTGGACTGACGTACTAGGCACACTTGGCATTGGAATTGTTTGTTTTTTCGGTGTTTTGGAAAAACTCGTCATCTGTAATAAGAAAACATTTTTTTTTTTAATAGATATAACGAAGAAATTTGTTAACATTAATATATAAATATATTTAAAGGACATTAAACTATAATTATTGTTTTTCGTAGGTGTATGTAGCTGAATAGCAACGATATTTGAATTTTTGTTTCGTATTAGTGTCTTTTTTTTACTACAAATGTACATATAAGATGCAAAACTTTTTTTTACAAATATTCCAGTCTATACAAAATACACATATAAATTTTAAATTATATGATTTTGAAAGTAGTAAGATTAATTTTATATATATTTTTTACATTTTGAGGTCATTTTCACTGTTTGTAATAAACTTATAAAAAATGAATTAGGAAGGATGCGAAAAGTTATAAATTAGTTATTAAATGATAGTAAAATTTATGATTGTTGAAATTTGAACAAATGTATTGTTGGGTAAACTTTAAAATGTGTTCACAAAAGATGCATAGTTAATACGTATACTGGACAATCTATAATAGCATAATACCATTTTATACGGTACTGTACAGTGTACATAGTTAAGGAAGCTTTGTAATTTAGTAAAATGAAGTTATTAAGACGTTGATCAGAAGATATGACGGTGACCCAATTGACCATTTCAGTAGGAAGTCCAAATGGATCTCCATGGAAATTGTAAATGAAAAATTTTAGAAATCCACACATTTTTCATATGAAAATGGTCAAAAATGAAAAATGCACCTAATTAATTATGATTTTCTGAAGGAAGATTTCTTGGATTCCTTGGTATATTGGGTACAATGGTCAAAATGTTCCAAACCTGGTCAATTGGGGACCGACCGATGACTATTTAAGTCCAAGTTTTGAAGTTCTGGTTCAAATAAAATGCAACAAAAACAAGAAATTTTTCAAATTCCAACAATATGAAACTTTTTCATTTCTTTTGCATTTGAATATAATTAAATTTTTCGCAAGTCCATTTAAAAAAAAAAATGTACATTTTATATATAATTAAATGGTTAATATCAATTCAAATTCTTTAATTTGGAAAAGAAACTGATATTGCTTACCTGCTGTTGGTTCTTGGAATGATATATTTATCAAAATAAAGAATATTTTATCACAAGAATAAGCACAATTATTTTGCTGTGTGTATAACACAGAAAAAAACATGAGAGAAATTTATACTAAACATTTTCCTTTATCTCCGTATAAAAACCATTATAAGATAAAAATTTACATCCTTTCATAGTACGTATATAGTTTTTATAATGAAAATACAAGAAATCAAAAAAGCATGTAAAAAACTACACAAGAGATATTATATTATTTTGCACATTATTATTTTCAAATGAAAAATTATAATATGTAAAATTGGTTTTTATTTTTTTGAAGAATTGCAGATAGATTGATGACTAAAAACGAAAAAAAAAATAGAAAATGGTGAATTAACACAAAAAAAAAAAACATTAATGCATTTCAAAACGAAAAAAAAAAAAAAGTTTTTTTCTTTGAAATTTTTTTTATTACTTTATTTGAATTTTAAAATTTGCATTAGATAGAATCATTCAGACAATAAATATAAACTCTGTCAAGTTCTTCTATAACATTTTTTTTTATATTTAATTTGGTATATTGGGTTTTGGGTACTATAGCAATATTAAGCAAGTTGCTGTAATTCATCAATCTTATTTTTTAAGAATTGCTATCTACATGGTAGAGACACTAGAATAATTGTGTAAAACAAACACGATTTCCCCTGTTTAAAATATATCATTTGATTTCACACTTTAAAACTTCTTCGGCGCATACATTTCAGTGTTCTAAAGAAATTTAAATTATTATATTATACCCCCAACATATAAATGGCTACAATAATGAAAAACGAAAATTTAAAAATATTTTTAAAATTTCAAAAATGTTATCAAATTTTCAAATTCATTTATTTTCAAGCTGATATAATACAATTACATTTTATAATTACTTATATTTAGAGATTTGGTGCCCTATGCTATACTTTACTACTAAGAAATTTATGTTACATTATGACTAACTAATTCTATATTTTTATCAAAAAATTTAATATAGGAAAAAGCTAAAACCTATTTGACTTCTTAAAATACTAGCTAACTTACTATACATAATAATTAACTAACCTAAGGCAAAAATTTACATAAGGATATTGGGAATTATACAATATTTGTAAAATTACTTATTTCAGGATTTTCCGATCTTATGCATCTATCGTTGAAATTAAAACTTAATTCATTAATTTGTTCATATACATAGTCTTTGCTTTAACCAGTGATGGATTTACGAATAGGCACACTAGGCTCGAGCCTAGGGCGGCAGAATTTAATGGGCGGCAAAATTTAATAAAAAAAAAATTTTCGGACTTGAAAATAGTATAAAACATTTTAGAATCGGTTAAGGCTAAGAGCTCAAAATCTCCGCAAACTAATTTTTATGTCATGTTGAAGTTAAATGTATTTTTTTTCATGTGTTTTTCCGATATTTTTTTAATAGTGCCTAGAGGCGGCAAATGTGTAAATCCGCCCCTGGCTTTAACCAAAGAATGTAAAAATGTTATTATTTTCATAAATTTTATTAATAATTGTACATATATATTTAGAAAAATGTAATAAATAAAAATAAAATATTTTTTCAATTGTTGTTTAAAAAAAAAAAACAAAATAAAAAGAAATGTCAATTGATATCAAAAGTTATTAACTTTGATTTTATCCCATTTAATAAAAGATGAAAAAAAAGACATATATATTTTTTTGTGCGAAATTCATAAATTCTTAATATTGGTTGCTTTTCGAACTGATGAACTTATGTGAAACATTGATATAGAAATATATCTAAATTTTTTTTGTAGGTTTTCCTTAAAAATAATATATATATATATCAAATTTATATCATGTACACATCATCGCATGTAGGTATTTTGTTTTGTGTACATGACAATTTTTAGAAAAGCATTTTCTTTTTTTTTTTGTTCTACGTATATACATATATTATACATATATACAATATTGTATACATTATATACATATTACATTAATGTGCAATACGTATATATTTAAGTATATGTTTAAAGGATGAATAGTTTTCATGAAAAACAAAAAAAAATTATAGCCAGTCATTCATTTTAAAATACAATGTTGACAACATCAGCTATATTTTTTAATATTCTATTTTCAAAAGTATTCTAAAAGACGAGGTGAATAACTAAAAAATAGCACAAATAATGATGCCTTATATTTTTTTTAAGAGAGACATTCTATTAATTACACTTCATTTATTTTATTTAACGGCAAAAAAGTTGATTGTGTTTTCAGCACCTCAGACTTCAGTTTTTCGCAGTATTGAAAATATTCTAAGCGTTCACATGTATACGACGATACTTGTCAAATCTGACATCATAACATTTCAAATGGGAAGAATATACGATTATTCTTAAACATTAAAACACTCATTCACTTACATATATGTAAATATTTGATTTTCTTAAAAACTATGTAGATGATATTTTATTTATACCCGCACAAAAATGCTATTTTCAAGCCTGGTTTAATAAAATAGTCCTGCATTCAACATAGATAGAC
Source organism: Hybos culiciformis (assembly GCA_964007475.1). NCBI lineage: Eukaryota > Metazoa > Arthropoda > Insecta > Diptera > Hybotidae > Hybos > Hybos culiciformis. Next base: position 52,242,000 of record OZ023273.1, read on the forward strand.
ACTGCTGCAATATGAATGCCCTCTGTGTTGTCTTTTTTTTTCAATAAGTTCAAATATTTGAAATATTTATCATAGAGATTTGTATCTTAATAACCTATATATACTCATTGCGTGTTATATTTGTTTAGTAAAAATTTTAATATTTTATTTAAGAACAAAATTAAATGGCGTAATAGCAATGAAAAACAATTATTAAATATAATGTATATATGTATATATGTATATATATATATATATATATATATATGTATATATATATATATATATATATATAATTATATATATATATATATATATATATATATTAAATATATAAGGTCCAGAAAAATGTATGCAAAAGAATTGTGAAGAATAAAGAAAAATTTTAATGGTACCTTACCTACATATTAATATAAAAAAAAAAAACAAAATATGTATATACAACATTTTCAGTGAAATAATTTTTAAGGTGCCCTTATTTTTTTTCTTTTTTTACAAATTTTTTTTTTTTTTTTTATGAAACAACTTTTAACTATAAAATTATAAAGATCATAAAATAATAATTTAAAATAATCATAAAATAATCATAATCATAAAAAAATCATTAAAAAGAATAAAATAACGAAAAAAAAAAAAAGTTCTTAAAAACTGAATAGAATATAATATAAATATAAATTAAATCAACGTCTACTCTAATCATAAATGGACAAAAGCCTGGCCAAAGAATTTAATGTTCATAATATTAAAAGTAATATCTTTTCAGAGTTGAAAGCATAGAAATTGTAATAGAGGGATATTTATTTATTTATGTGTCTACTCTATTATTGTTGTTATTATTATTTTTGTACGTACTTTGTTTTTCATAAAAGTATATTTTTCATTTTATTTATTTTTTGTTTGGAAATTATTATATAGAAATTATTGTTACTTGAAATTTGTTTTTGAATCATTGAAATCCATAGAAATGGTCCAGTTTTCTTGATACAATTTGTATTAAAAATTTCTGTGCGCTTTTGAAGCTGCGTTAGAAGATAATTTTCATTTGATCACACCATTGGGACAGAATTTCTATATTTTCAACACTTTAAACTGTTTAAACATAATATTTACATTTTCATAGAGAAAATATGATTTGAATTGAATAGCAGAAAGTATTTTCATTTTAAATGTGAAAACAGAATCCATATTAGGTATACTTTTCTACATTTTTTATTAATAAGTTTTTTACGTAAACCAAAAAATTGTATAACAAGTTGCTTCTTTTAATGATTTTAATAAAAATTCGATACAATTTTTAATGTGTATCTTCCAACAGTGTTCGTCTAATTTAAATTTACATTAACATCTTTAAATATATAAGTAATGTATTATATTTATATATACATTATATATACATAGTTCATCATGTGTACTTGCATTTAACAATTCTAATTGTTCAATTAACATGATTTGATAAAACATTACAGTTAATTATAAAAATTTTATATTCTTGAAAGAAAGTATCTTCTTTTTAATGTCAAAAAATAATCTTTGAAAACTTTGTTTTTTTTTTTTGTTTAGCTCTTTATTTAAAAAAATAAAAAAAATTTTCTTATCAAAAGTACTTAGGAATAAAATTACTTGTTATATTATATATATATACTTTCAATAGTCATTTTTGTGATAGCTGTAAAACTTTTTAAGTAAAATTGAAAATATGAAGTATTATTTGAGAGACTCTTATGTATATTATGATGGCAAAAGTACTTCTTTCTTGATCTATTTACAAAAGTTTTGCCTTTGAAGTGGAAGAAAATGTTTAGTACATTATCATCATTTAATGGTAAAAAAAAAAGAGTTTTTATTATTTTTATTCAAAGTATTATGCAATACATATAATATAATGTATGAGTACATATACCACAATACTTAAATTGCTTAATGAAAATTTAAATGATATTATACTAAAAATTACATGAAAATATATTACAATAAAAACTGATATCAACCACAAATATCGTTTTTCAAGTTTTTGAAGCATGAAATTTATCAAAAAAAAAAAGAAGACATTTTATATTTTCTTTTTTTTGAGTGGTTTTATTTTTTTTGTTTAAATATTTCATGAAATGGAAATTTTATAGTTGATTGATGCAAAATTAGAGAAATAATAATAAAACCTTATTTTTGTTGAATTAATGAGTTGTCGACGTTCATATGCGCAGCAGATCTGTATAAGGTCAAAAAAAATTTAAAATCGTTTTTTTTTTTGTTGATATAGTGGTTAAATATATGCTTAAATATATGCAAATAATACGTTAATTCCAAAAGAGAAATTTAATTTTGAAAATGACTTTTAATTGACTGCAATAAAAATGTTAAACCAAAGTTCACGCAAAACATTAAAGAGCTTAGCTTGTCACATCATTTATCTTTGTATACTAAATAATGTATATATGATTATTTCTGGTTAGATTGTTAATAATTATTCTATCTACTATGTAGCGATTATTTATTATCTATATATATATGAAGATTGACTAGTTCTTCCGAAAATGTAATAAATTTTATTTGTAAATTATTAACATTCTCTATGCAATTTTTTTATTATTATTAAGTTAAAAATACATTTTTGTCAAATAAACAATTTTGTAAATAGCGATGATTTATCAAAAATTCTACTTCTTGTCGTTAATTTATTACTCAAGAATTTTTTATTTATTTACGTCATTTGAATAAATAAAGATAATTATACGGTCAATTAAATTAAGTAATAAGCTTTTATCACTGCACGTATTAATTAAGTTCGAAGTCTTACTAGCTATATGTTGTTACATTTTTTGTTGATAATATTTATAACAGAACTCCTCAGTACCAAACTTAACTGATTTATGTATAAGTACATTCGTAATATATATATTACACAAAACAATAATATACACAGGATACTACTATACATATAAACATTATTTTTATTTAATTTTGATAAAAATTATGTAATATATTTGTGTCATCTTTTTACCAAAATTTGTATAAAAATAGATTGTTTTTTAATCTGATTTTTATACATATATAAAAATTTATTAATTGGAAATTTTGTTCGCAATAAAAAATCGCCTAACATACATGTTTTTTTGCTTAATTAAATTTTATATTCATAATATAATTCTTTATTCAACTAAAATATTTTTCCAATCTACTACATTATGACTATTTAATAAAAAAAAAAAAATAAAATAAAATTATCTATGAACATTTTTGCATGTTTAAAAAAATTTTATTTTTTTTTTGATGATGCTGCTGGCCTTTTTTTTTTTCAATTTTTTAACTAAATCGACAGGATTTGAGTGTTATCAAGAACGTGGAATCATTAAACAAAATAAAAGAGCATTTATATATTCATTTTGTTAAATAGTTCTTCTGTTGGGGAAATATATTGATGATGCGACCATGATAACGTTGCTTTGGGAAATATCAATTGATTATTTGAAAAAATATGTGGGAAATGCTATTTTAATTAAAACAATAAGTTGTATAACGATATTGTCATTCAATTACCTGAATGCTGGAACTTAAAACAAAAAATCTATAACAGTGAAAACAAAATTTTAATAACGTTATTCCACTTTTATTCCCTCAGAACGTATACACACTGAGTTCACACTATATTACGGGTTGTACACTTTTGTTGGAATTAAAACGCATAAAGCATAATTTATTTACAAAGAAAAAGTAATTATCTAACTATTTATTTTTTAAATTTTTAGTAATTTTTAGAAATATAGTTGACACTTTTATTTGTTAAACCTTCCTTTAATGTAATCAATAAATTCTAATTAAATTCTTAATGAAATGGAAGAGATGAAACGAATATACATAATTCGTTTTAGATTATCTTTAAAGTTCGAGTTCGATATTTTACACCTAAATTAATTATTTGTACAAACTACACTATACATTTATAGTTAAAATCATTTCAATGTAAAACAAAATTTTAAACATTTTATTTTATGTAAATAATTATTTTTTTTTATGTACCTAACTTAATAAAAACTGTCACTGGCCAATACTGTGTAGTGAAAAGGTATTGAACATTTTGATGTATTATACATTATGTTGTACATAAATATTAAAAATAATTGTTTTTTCTCAAAAATGCTCGTAGCAAATTTTAAAAATTACAGATATTATTATAGGTTTTTGATCAATTCGTGAAATATATATTTATAACTATGATTCGACAAGTATTTTGACCCTTATTAAATAAAAATATCCTCCTAATAATACCCTACTAATACCTACATATATGTAAATTAAAATTAAAATCAATCCTGATAATTTATATAATGAAATATGTATCAGGGTATATATCCTTACCCTCTTTCAAGACTCTTATTTTGTCTTGTATTATTTAAATTTTTGAAAAAATAAAAAGAAAATTAAGATAAAGTGTTAGAAATAAGATGAAAATTAATTCTTCTATTTTAATTTTCTTAATTTGTCATCATTTTGTTGTTTTTTTTTTAAGCATTATTATACATATTATCACATATAATATGTATGTAGGTTATGTACATAATTCACAATTTATAATAGAATATTTCCTACCCCAAATTACATAATAATACATATTAATGTATTTATGTATCATCAAGGCACTTATATTTTCATTTTCATTTTCTAGGATTATTGCGATACATATGGTATTTTCTTTTATTATGTAAAAAAAAAAAAATGTACCTACATACTCTCTACTGTTTTTGTGTATAATAAACGAACATAAAAAGAAAGTAGATTAATTTCATTTTTTTTTTTTTTTTTTATTCCTTTTAAATAAATTTTCATTTATATTAAAAATTATTATTTTTCTTTTTGCATATTTTAATTTGTCGTATATATGGTGTATGTAGAATAATGTAAATAAAAATTCAAAATGTAAGAAAAGTGTTATATATTTTACCTACACTTATTCTTTGGAAAAACCATGTATTAAAATTTAGAATGAAAATTTTCTTCAAACTTGAGACTTTTATATTTTAATTTTTTTTTTTTTTATTTTTTTTTTTGGGCATTAAAATGTAATATTCTACAGTAGATTAGTACATAAAGCTTGAAATTTATTTGAATTCATTAGCATAATAAATTGCTCATTTAATTAATGAAAGGCTTGATAGATTCTTTTGAATTTGCTTTTGAAATTAAATTTTTGTAAATTGCCGCATATACTCTTTGTGATTTTTTTTTTTTTTGCAACTGTGTGATTAGCAAAAGTTTTTTTTTTTTAGAAAATCTGTTTTCCCATCTAATGAATAATATAATGCTTATGAAAACTTTATTAAATATCTGTATATATTATATAATTAGTAAATATAAATGTATTTGAATCTTATTTCCTGCATTAAATCTATTGTATATTAAAGTTCTCACAGATTTCAGTGAATAAATCAAAAATATATTGTACAGATTAAAATATAATAAAAAATACAGAATAATACATAAATGATAGAAATATGGAGCTTCATTTTAATTTTTTTCTTTAATAATTGCTACAACCACTTTCTATAAATTTCATTGAAATCTCTCGAATCCTTGGTCATAATAAGGTATATATTAAGGTTTTAATGCTCCTAAATTAACTTACGAGATAGTTATAAAGTTTCTTCTTTTTTTAGTCAATTTAAAAGAATAATTGTTTTTCTTGAGTCAGAAAAAAAGATTCTCAAATAAAAAAAAATGTATACAATGAGTAAACAATAAATAGTTAACTTCCAGTCAATGAACACGTTATTATGTCCCACCCATTTAATAAAAATTTTTATTATCCTTTTTGATTTAAATTAAATGTCAACTTAATATATATTATTAACCTAATTTTTTTTTTTATTTTTATGTGTACATATATACAGAAAAACAAAAACGTAATTTTATTCTCAATATTTCTTATTTTTTTTTTCTAATTAAAAAAATAAATTCACGAAAACGTATTCCTGACACGTATAATAATCTACAATTAAATCAAATAATTCATTATTATATAATATATACGGCAAAAAAAAGCACTGAAGTGGTAAAATATAATTTCTTATTTCATTTTTTTATGTCGCTCAAATGATTTTTGCTTAGGAATTTAATATCCCATTCAAGGACAAAATAAAAAAAATAAGGAATAATTGGCCAAAGAAGGCTGATTTTTCACTAATAAATAATAGAAATTTTATTGAAATGTACATTACATATAATATGAATCTATTCTATATGTATATATTTGTAAATGTAACCATAATATATGTGTGTAATAAAAGAAAAAGAAAATAAAAACTTTCTTCTTATTAAAGTACATATTTTTAATATAGGTACCTATATATACATTCACCTCTATACCATTAAGAAGCGGAAATTTAAAAAATGTTTATCGTTATATTATTGTATACAAAAATTATATGCCTATTAGAATTTTTAAAAAAAAATTTGATATTATTCATAAAAAAATGTTACAAAAAATTTTGATAGTTCGTGATTCATTCATCTAACTAAACTAAATTATATTATATACCTAAGCGATCTAATTTTTACGGTATTTATATCTTTGAGTCATTTTATTTTATAAGTTTTAAGAATTGTTAGAATATTAACTAACTTCAGGCGTTTGGAACAAATGTATTATTATAGTTTTTCAAAATGTTGAAGATGTAGTTAAGATTTTACTTGTTAAAGTTTAATACATAATTTCGATATAAGTTTGAAACCAGTAGAAAGAAAATGCTTGTTGGCAGACCAGATTTACACATAAATTTACTATTTAATGTTACTTCTGGGTAAAAAAAAATTGTTATTGTGAATTTAGTTAATTTTATTTAGTTTTGTCTTTTCTTCTACTATTTATTTTTATCACATTACGAGTCAGGACACAAATATGAACAAGTTATTATTTTTAAATCGACAATTTTTTAGAAAAGTTATTATACTTCCAGAAGACAAAAATAGAAAACTACTTTGAATTTTAATTTTTATGTAGAATCGAAACAAAATAATTTAAAAAATATCACTTCTAAGTGTATAGAAAATTTGTAAAGTAAATATCTACATAAAAATAATAACAAATTTTTATAATATGTAGTTCTAAATAACTTTAATGCGCATGTCTTCGGTAAGTTGTATTTACATTCGCAAATTTAGCTCGGTAAATGGTCCATTACATGCATCAATACACATGTAATTATAGAGGAATGTAAATTGTATTTACATTTCCCTGTGATGTAAATTGTATTTACATTGCTCTATATTGTATTTACATTCTTCATTTTGAACTGCGTAATACTATAAACAAAAATAATATCACTCACACTCACAATATTTCAATACAGACAAATACCAAAAAAAAAAAAAATTGCAAATGTATACCTCTCACATGCATCATATCAATGTCAAACAAAGCTTAGTTTATAATGCTAAAATCTAAATTTTCCCTCTGAGCTAATCTATATTTTCCCTCTGAGCAAACAAAAAAAAAAAAAAAAGAACCAATAAAAAAATACGCGGCTATTTTTTTTTTTTTCTAAAAAGCGGCCAGTCGATCAGTCGATGAATTTTCTTAACATGTGTTTCAATCTACTATTTTTAAAGGATCTTCGAACCTCTACTACTAAATTTTTAAACGAGTGTGGTTGGATTTTAGTACAAAAATTTAAACCACACTTCAAAAATTGCACTTATTTTTATTCAAAAAAACAAAATGAATAAAAATAGAACAATGGTAACCCTGAAAATATCTTTGTTGTCATTATAAAGTTTGCTGTGATTGTCAAATGTCAAGTAAGAATTTTTTTTTCTTTTATCAACAAACGAGGAAAATGGCAGCAACAAGGAGATTATTTATTGTAAATATAAATTATAATTATATAATTATTATTTGATTTTATTTTTAGTTATAAAAAAAATAATTATAAAATTATTATTATTTTTTTTAATAATTAAAAATAAAATTAAATAAAATTTAAGAAGACCATTAGTTCCTAAAATAATAAAAAAAAAATTAGTAATTTTTCTAAAAAAAAATTATTCGATTTTTTTTTTTGCAAAAAAGAAAATGAATAATTTTTTTTTGGAAAAATTACTAATTTTTTTTTTAATATTTTAGGAATCTTCCGGTTTGAAATCATTTCGATAAATAAATAAACTTCCTTATTAAATTTTATTTCCTTGCTTCATTTTGAATTTTTTTTGTTTATTTTTTTCATTATAAAAGTATTGTTTTCAACTCCCTCTCACATGCACATTAAAGCAGTATACAATACATGTTAATCAAATTTGTTATACAGCTCGTTTTGTATACACACAAACATATAGACACTCTTCAATATTATATCACTCGACCTTCGGTCTCGTGATATAAACATGACTCGTGTCTATGTGTTTGTGTGTATACAAAACTCGCAAGAATAACAAATTTTCTTAACATGTATTGTAATCTACTAATAATTATATTTTATAGTATATTGTAAATGAAAATCTCTAAATACAAAAATATTGTCAATTTTATAATAATAATGTTGAATAATAAATTGAATTGAATATAATATTTAAGTTGTACAATTTGTTTTATTGCTTTTTGCTTGTTTTTTTTTCCTCAAATTTGTTTACTTGATTCAAATGTTTTTGTCGCTAAAATGTTAATCTTTCAATTCGATTAATCAAATTAATTCAAGTCATTTTCTAATATTATGTTTTTCATTGAAAATGAGGTCATAACTTTCAATAGATTGTAAAAATAAAAAAAAAATGATTAATTGAATAAAAAAAAATAAAAAAATAAAATAAATAAAAAATTGACCATTTTTATAGTTCTGTGTGAAATGTTGAATGTTTTGTTGAAATAAAAATAAATTATTATCTCTATACAATTAACAAAAGAAATGGAACAATATTTATGTTTTTAAATTTATTGCAATATTAATAATTAATTTTATTTTTTTTATTTTTATTTCAGTCACATTATCATGATATTAAAGTTTATTATTTACAAGCTTTAATAATACATAGTGAAGAGCAAAATTGCTCACACATTGTCAAAGCAAACTGTAAGCTCAAAATTTTTTTCATAGGGTTTCTTGTAAGAATTCACCTGTACTCAGTGATGAGCTCTAGCCAGTTCGCAGTGGCTTGTTAAATGTTTTAATAGTTAATCGAACCAGTTGTTATTTCGGATTCATTTAAATTTAAATTTAATTTTTTGGTACTTAATTCACTTAATACTAAATTAAGATCATATTCTTTACTTTTTTCCTTTAATTATTTTCCATTTTATAGGCTATTAGAAAATTTTAAGATGCACTCAATATTAAATTTGTAAAGAAAATTTAGTTTTAAGTTCTAGAGAACCGGTTGTAAAAATTTTGGCAGTTCATCATACTGCCTGTAATACAATATGAAAGACAAACTATCTAATATATGTGTTTTATGAAGTATTATAATTTGTATAGTAATAATTAGAATTACCATGTAATAATTATAATTACCATTTTTCTATCAATAATATTAATGTCTTTATGTTAAAAGTAAACAAAATTAAAACAAATATAAATATGTATATAAAAATCTATATAAATTATATTCTATATAGTTATAATAAAAAATAATATCATAGTAACTAACTATACACAACATATTATTAAAAAGTTGAAAAATTTCATTTAAAATTAATAAAAAAAAATAAATAAAAAATTTAATTTGTTTTTATTTTTTTCACCATTATTTTTCCAATTTTTTTTTTTTAAATACCTACTACTAATTCATTTTACTTGTGAAATACAATAATCCTTTAAAAAACAAATTCATATTATATTATATATATACATTATATAATATGTTTTGTTTATAGTTAGAATTCATATTATATAACTTTATCATATATATACTTACATTACAATATTATATTACAGATACAATAATATGCCAATAAATAAGTATACGAGTACAAAACAAAACAAAACAAAAAAAAAATTCTCTATATATATATATATATATTTTTTCTTTTTTGTTATCAAGGATTATTGGAATTAAAACACGGTTAAGTCAAGGTGAAATGTTAAAAATTTATTATTATTTTTTTTATTTTTTATTCTGATCATGGAGATACGTTGTAGGTACAATAATATTTTTGTAAAGAAAAGTTCCAGTATCCCAAAAAAAAAAAAAAATGAAAAAAAATAAATAAAAAAATAAAACCAGAAACTTTTTTTTTTTGTTGATTTCTCTTTTTTTCTCTCTCTCTGTATGAAATTCTTCTAAAAATATTAAATTAATAATTTCACTTCAGTTGATTTCAAAATAATAATAATGAATAGAATTTTTATTAATAAACGAAAATATTTTTTATAGAAAAAAAAAAATATATTGTATATAATATATATTATATATTACTTCATATCGAAATAACTTTTTGTTTTCATAAAAAAAAAAAAAAAGGAAGGAAAATTTTTCTTTTATAGGTATTAGTATAATATATAATTTTTTTTTTTTTGTAAAAGAAAATTCACGGATCATTTATTATGAGTTATTTAAAAAAAAAAAAAAAGAAGAAATCGAATTGAATTATTTTGTGTTTTTCGTCGAAATAATAAAAAAATCTTTTTTTTTTGTATACTCGTACTATTGTTTACAGGCATATTTGTACATACAAAATGTACAATGTACATATGAAAATATGCAAAAAAAAAAAATTGTTTTTTTCTAAAAAATGTATTTTTTTTTTTGAGTTTTAAAACTAAGCTAATATTACACAGAATTTGAACTTGAACATGTAATATATGCAAATAGGTAAGATATAGCTTCTTAATATCTCATATGTTATATAGGTATATGTTGTATCATAAAGTAATTGTCAGAAACATGATGTTCATGCATATTTTTAAGAATAATGGCATCGATTTGTGTTTGCATATTTTGTCATATTTTACTATTAATGCATATAAAACATGCAAAAAATATAAAGTTTTTTTAAACAAAAAGTTTGATGTCTATTCTCTAAATAATACATTGTTAATTTTTTATCACAAGGTTTGTCGCAGAATTAATTAAACTTAAAAATATTTCATTTGAGATAATGAATATTTTTGCTGTCACCTTACCTAAAATTCTGAATTGATTTTTCAATCCTTAAGGAGTAATTCCTCATTTAAGCTATCCTAGCAATGGAATATGAATATATTTAATTTTTTTTTTTTCAAATGTCATTCTTATCCATTAATATGTATTTATATTTTCAATAGGTGATTGAGAGATTATTCACTGCCCTTTTGAAAGGTATTCACGGCCCAAAAGGAGTCCCGTATAAGCATCTTTCTCATCAAAGAGTGAAAGAATATCGTTCTAAAAAAATCAGTGCACTTAAAAAAATTAATGTGAATGTGTAGAGAAAAGCTTTTTTTTATTTTGCTATGGGGTTGTGATAAAATAGAAAAAAATTTAAAAAAGCGATTTGAAAATATTATTTGAACTAAATATTCTATGATATGTAACTACTTTATGGTTGTATTAACTTCAATAAAACGTAAATAAATAATAAACAAAAATACAATTTACAATTTTAAACTTTTAAAGCCTAGTACGTATTTACATAATGTAACTTAAAAAATTTGTTTTTCCTTCTCTTTATGTTATTTTTCTGAATTTTAAAAAGGATACATATATAAATTTATGTTTGTTTAGACTTTTGTAAATATAAACGAATTATAAAAGAAATCGTAAACTTGTTTGATTCCATACGTAAAGAAGGATAACTTTATTTGGTTATTAAAGTTTGTTTGCATCAATTTTAGACAATAATGTTTCGATTAGAAAAATTACATTGGCAAGATTATTTTCGTTTTACCACAGCAACAACAGATAGTGCAATCCATATCTTTGCTTATATAAACACTAGTCGAAATACATGGCTTCGCTCGGTAGTACCCAACTTATATTAATATCAAAACACTTAAATCCAGATTTTGGGCAGAGGGAAAAATCCAAATTTTTTAAAAAATTGCTGCATATCCCCACGTCGGTACTTCCATACCTTTGCTTATATAAACACTAGTAATACATGGCTTTGCTCGATAGTACCCAACTTATATTAATATCAAAACACTTAAATCCAGATTTTGGGCAGAGGGAAAAATCCAAATTTTTTAAAAAATTGCTGCATATCCCCACGTCGGTACTTCGGATCAAAATTTCTAGTACTTTATAAGCATCTCGGCTCTCTACACTCAAAAAAAAACAACCGTAAAATCTATGTATTCTTCCGTTAAAGCTAACGGAAAAATCATGTGAAAGTGAACCAGAGGAAAATGTTGTTGGAAATAACAATTAAAAATTGTTGAATTTTCCGTAAAAAATAAATGTTAAAAAGTTAACGAAAACATACGTAAACTTTACGGAGTAGTCCATAAAGTTTTAAGAAATTGAAAAGTACGGAAAATTTTAAGGAAAACTCCATAAATCTTATCGATGTATGTCGTTAAAATTACTTTAAAGGAGTACCCGTAGAATTTTAATAAATTTTCTTAACTTTAAGAGATTATCCCGGAATATTAATTTTACGGACTAAATCCTTGGTACAACAAAAAAAATGTTAAAATTACGGTTTTATACTTTCTTTTTTTTTGTTTTTTTTTGTTTTTTTTTGTTTTTTTTTTGTTTTTTCTTTGTTTTTTTTTTGTTTTTTTTTTTGTTTTTTTTTTGTTTTTTTGTTTTTTTTGTTTTTTTTTTGTTTTTTTTTTGTTTATTTTTTGTTTTTTTTTTGTTTTTTTTTTTTTTTAGTTTTTTTTTTTCTAGTTTTTTTTAGCTTTTTTTGTTTTTATATTATAGTTTTTATATTGTTTTTTTTTTATTTGAATGGTCACCCATCTAAGTTCTATCACAACGACGCGTTGCTTAACCGCTTTGTTCAATGTTATGAATTCTTCCACTGAGCTATGTCAGTGATATACAACAATGTATTAATAGACAATATAAATTCGGTTTCTATACATGCGAATTAATTTAAATTATTTATAGGGGTTAAGGAGTTTCCCGTAATAGTATAAGAGTATCCGTAGATAATAAGGAAACATAAAACGTTAATATTTTATGGGCTTGTTATTAAACTTTCATTAAAAAAATATATACGATTTTTTTCGTTGAAATTAATAAATTGTTGTTAGTTTTAACAATTTCCTTGTTACTCTATCAGCTCAATTTTAAGGACTTTACTTCATCAAGTCTTACCGTAGTCCGTATAGTTGAATTTTTTGATGAAACATCCGTAATACGGTTAAAAATGGTATCTTTTAACGTAAAACCCGTTGAATTCAACAACTTTTAGTGAATGAAATTTCAACGGACATAAAACATTAGCTTTTTACGGATGTTTTTTTTTGAGTGTAGGCTCTTTCAAAATTTCAAAATTTGGAAATCTGTTGTATAGCCCCCCCAATTAAGCCCTGGGACAACGCTAGGAGCCCTTTCAACATTCAGTTTTTTAAATAGGCTTTTCGTGTCCAACGCTACAACATTTTATCGGAATATACCTAAGTTTCAAAACCGGCTTCTAAGGTAGCCCTCCCCGCCGGGGCTTTGGATCAAAATTTCTAGTACCCTATAACCATCTCAGGCCCCAATGATACTTAAGTTCAAAATTTCAGCCAAATCGGTCCAACGGTTTAGGCGTGATTGAGGACAGAGAAACAGAGACTTTTCATTTTTATATATTAAGAATAAGAAGATAGATATAGTCTTAGAAATATGTAATGGTTCTAAGAAGTCCTGATTTTTTTTGTTTGGTTGCAATAAAATTGTATATATTATTGATATAATTAATTACCTGTTCATTTTGTGTTTTTCTTGGTTGTTTTTTGATTCCTCTTCTAGCTCTTGCTTTCGCCGCGAAATAAATTCGTATGTACACAAATACCATTATGCAACTTGGAATATAAAATGATCCTAACGCTGAGTATAAAACATAACCAATATCTTCACTTAACTGAAAAATAAATAAAAAAAAAATTTATTTATAATTAGAAAACAAATAAATATTAATTTAATAAAAAATTTATGCAATAAAATATTTATTTTTTAGTTGAATTCTTTTTTAGCTAATATCCAAATTAACAGCGCCTTCATTAAAAAAGTGAACACAGTTTACAAACAGTTAGCAGAAACCAAACAACTATTACCAATTTATTACTATCAACTTGCATGTGCTTTCATCATATCATATTACAATAGCATCTGTTATTTTATGTGTACTAAATCATCCCGTATCTTAACAACATCATTATATCGCATATTATTAAATAAAATATGTGACAGTTCAACCGCCCGGAAAGATTTACTTAAAAAAAATGTTTTATTTTCTTTACACTTCATTTTAAGTATATATTTTAAGTACAAATTTTCAACTTATATATATATAGTTTATTGAAAAAAATGTATACGATATTATATAAAAGTAAATTTAATCACTGCATTATACATAAAAAAAAAAATTCTATGTAAACATATTAAACTAAAAAAGATAATAAAACTGACCTGGGATAAAAAAAAAAAGTTTGCAGAAAATTTTATAGAGAAACTAATGACTCAGACATGCATTAACAATTTAACTTATATAACTATATTATAAATATAAACCACAGTTTTATGATCCAAAAACTTAACCTCATAAAATTTTCTTTATTTTCTTCTTTTTGTTTTTTTCTGTTAAGTAAAATATAATTTTCTAACTGGAAACAAAGAAATGCCAGATGAATAATTTAAAACACGAATGACAAATTTCATAATAAATTAAATTTAAAATTCATGTAACAAGCATAATGAAAATAAAAATTTTAAGGTATAAATTTAACCACAATTTCTGATAGTGGTAAAACCGCAAATAATAAGGACATGAAGTGTTTAAAAAATAAAAAAACATAATTACTTTATATAATTGTAAAATAATAGTAATTTTAATTATTTGTTTGTGACATATCAAACGTAATTTTTGTTATTATGATGTTTTGTTTTTAAGAAGAAGATTTAATTAAGTTTTGCCAATGTCAACTCATTTAATTATCGCCAGAGAGCCATCAGTGAAATACATAGACTTTTTTTTTTTTATTTTGATTATATTCAAATTAAATATAATTTTTTTAAGTTTATTTTTTTCTTCAGTGTGCCAACGCCTAATAATACTCAAACAAATATTTTTGTTTTAATTCTCAAGATGTCTGTTGTGTTTTGAAAGTTTATATTTAAAGATAATCCAAAAAAAATAAAAATATAAAAACTATCTGAAATGAAAATATGGTTTGATTAATTATACCATATTGAGAATTTTGATTGTAAAAAATATTGTGAATTTTTGTAATGGGTGGTTTTAAAATTACAAAAATAAGGAAATTTTTTCATTATTTTATGAAATATTTCCTACTTTTTTCTACATTAAAGAATAAACATAGACACAATAACGTGTTTCAAAAAAGACAATGTGCCCAAAAAACATTTTTCACTATATCTAAAACGAGTATACCCCGATCAACCATTCTTTATATTTCTTGAAGAATATAAAAGTCTTGCACCGAATTGGGCAGAAAAATCGATATATAGAATATGTTTTACACTTCTATAATAATATTTAAATTTATTTAACAAACGTTAATTAACTTTAAAAATATTTATCATATTTCGTTGAAACTTTCTTTAAAAAAAAATCTTTATATTTATTGCATCGCCTTTAAAAGATTGCAATAAAACTTTAGTTAAATTTCGATATAACCGGAAAACGTCGAAAAACTTTATGAATCGAAAAAAATATTTTTCTAATTTTCTTTAAAATAATTTAAAAGAAATATCTTTATGGATAGTCACCATTTTTTGAAGAATTTGAACTGCTGAACGATATGATTTTTTGTATCGGAATATAAACACTAAAACACTAAAATTCGATGCAGTTCTTTAATATTTTTCTTCATATAAAAATTAAATTTTGTAATAAAAGTCGATAAATATTTTAAAAAATCAATAGTAATTTAAATTTTACTTTTGATTGGCAAAAATTATCATAGGATGTAGCTGAATGGCTAAGATGCTAACACATGAACGTAAGGGACGCAGGTTCAAACCCCGATAGCGGTGCAAAAATAAATTGTATTAAAACTGTAATTTAAATAAATATTACCTAAATATATATGAAAAAAAATTTATAATAAAAAAAAAAATAAATAAATAAACAAAAATAATAATAAAAAAAAATAAATAAAACATTTTTTTTGATTTATTTCGGAAAATATGTTTGAAAATATGATTTTTTGATACCAATCGATACTTATTTGTGGCTGGACAACTTTAAAATCCCGCATCGATTGCTAACAATCGGTAAAGACAAATACTCGTGATTTTAATAAAGATTCTTCACGTAAGTATAAAGAATGGTTGATCGGGACCATTTATTAAAAGGCTTTTCGATATTAAAAAAAAAATGGTGACACTTTTGCAAATAAACACCTTCTCTATATTTTTTTTCCCATCCTTTGATTTTTAAGTTTTAGTCATCGTGCCGCTAGGCACCACGCAGAATTCTTAAGAAATGAATTTCTTTTAAAATCACTCTAATTCTTACATATACTATAATTACATATACATTTGTTTCAAACAAACTGACATTAAGAATTTTTCAAATCTTTTTCATTGAAACCAAAAAAAAAAAAAAAGAATTCATTTTATTTTTATTTTTATGAAAAATGTGAATTAATCAATTATTAAGTTTTCAAGAAAATGAAAAAAAGAAAATATTATGGTTTTTTATTTTCGGTTAGTTCAATTATAAAAAAAAAAAATATATATAATGTATATATATCTTCTCACTAACATATGTGTCTATTAGAATCAAAAGTATGTCTTCGCCATCGTACGTAGTTTTCAAAAAATATGAAAAACTTACAGCATTTAAAATTTTAGTTCTCAAATATATTTATTCGCAGAAATATGGTCATAAATCCAGCCGAATCTATTACTTTAAAAATTATCCGACCACGAAAGATTTTTTGGATCCCAGTTATGTTTGAAATCCATACTTAAGATTTTGATTTCGACTTTTGATAAGAAATATGAAATCACAATTTCCTGTTAAGTATAGTATTAGACAGTGGAATTATCTGTAAAATGGCACACTAAACTCGTTTTATTTTGGCGAAGCCATAATTTTGATTTTAACCCAACACACATATATAATAAATAATATGTTCGTTCTCTAATTTTTGTGAAAAGCAAATATAAGGGAATTATATTTTAATCCTTGTGTGAATTATACATAATAATAAATTTGAAAGGTTTTTTCTATATTTTATTGAAACATTTTTGTGATGAAATTCTTCCGTTTTTCGCTTGAATAATCCATAAAAATTTATTTCGTTTTATTTATTTATTTTTTATTTTGAAAAAAAAAAAAAATAAATAAAAATAATAATAATAATCTCAATTTATCTTTTTCATTTCTACAAAAACAATAAAATTAAGAAATAATTTTTTTTTTATTTCTAAAAGATGAAGGCAAGTGAAACTAGGTTGTGTAACCGACAACAAAAAAAAAGTTATAAAGAAATTAAAGTAAAATTAAAGGAAATTTTTTTTGTTGTACATATATACACATAATTTTTTACTCGAAAAAAAAATCAAATTATATATTTTTTTTCTTCTAAGAATAAAGAAGTTTTTTTTTTTTTTCGAGAATATAAATTTAATATGGGATTTAATGGTGAATCCAGAAATGATATCCAGAATGGTGAACATATACAAAAAAAAAAAAAAAATAAAAATAATTTTTCTGAAAAATCACTCAATTTATTCAAGATACGTGTTTTTATATTATACATACAAAAAAAAAACTTAAAATATATTTTAGATAACAATATTTATTTCACATAATATAATATCCAGAAAAAATATGTCCAATTGTTTACCTAAAAAAAAGATATTTATGTTTATACACGCTTATATTTATAAGGTCAATGCTATGAAAAAAAAAAGATAAAATAAAAAATAAAAGTAGTAAACAAAATTTTTGTTATTAAAAGTCTTTAAGTTAAGTACATAAGAATTTCTTGGGGTTCTTGTTACCCAAAAAAATTCATAGTTAAAAAAAAAATTTAAGTTACACGATTAAATATGTACTAAAAAACTCAGCATAATTTCCTAATCCAAGAAAATATTTTTTATTAGATTAAGAAATTTGTTGACATACATACATTTAATCATTGATTAAGAATACATAAGAATCTATGTATTCTTAATCAATGATTTAACTGAAATTTAAAATTAATTGAATACTGGTCTCTATTACTATAATAACCCTATGATTTTAATTTTTAGTTTTATTTTCTACTTTTTTGTATGTACTAATTGTACTAAATAATAAAATGTACTAAATAATAAAATCGGGTAATTTAAAAATTATTTTTTATTTTATTTTTATTTAAAACTTTTTAGTTTCTAACTTCCGAACATAGGTGCAATTTCAAATTTGAGAAATTTTTCTTTTTCATTGCACATTCAATAAATCCAAAATCTATTGTATTCCAAAATATATTTAACAACATCTATTTTTAAACAATATAGATCAAATCCTTGAAATAAATTGGAAGATAAGCATTATTTTAAATTTCTTCTATTCAACCACGTACAAACAATCAAAATCTATTTTAAGATCCCACCGCGACTCATTAAAATATAAAACAGTTTTTTTAAGTTCCTTCGAAATCCATCGAAATCCATTTTTTAAATCCACTAATACTAACTTTAATTCGAGATTATAAAATCCAATCAATCAGTCATAATATTGTTTAATTTTTTTATAATGTGCTCTACATATATATAGCGTAAGTGAACATGCAATTATTCACTCACTTCCTTCTGAAATTTTGTATGCAATTCGTCGATAATGTAGTAGTTTAAAATTTTTTTTTTGCTACCGACAAAACAATAATCTTGCTAAATTCATTCACTAGTTCGATTTGACCTGTGCGTTTACATACATTGCAAGGGATGTATAGAAATTATAGGTAACAATAATTAATACTTATGTACCATATGATAACCCTATAAGAACCGCATTAAAAATCTATTCTTACAATATATTTAAAAAAAAAAAATTTATTGCATTCAATTCGGATATTACAATAAAATCCAAATTTTAATTTTACGTTAGGATAATAGTTATAGCTTTTGGTAGTTATGTATTATTATAATAGCTATACCTTTTGGCAGTTACGTATTATATTATTTTATATCAAGATAAAAGTTAAATTGAAAAATCGTATTATACAATTGATTGAGTAAAAAAAAAAGGAAAATTAAATTTCTTTTGAATAACTAAAATCAGTTTTGATTTTATGTTTTATGATTTTTGAATAAAAATTCTTTTGAAAATAATTTTCTTTTTTTTTATTATTCCGGTTCGAGTAATCTGTTCATCCAATGTTTTTTCAATAAATTACACCAAATGTTAAAATTTTTAATTAAAGAAAAACGAAATGACTAATATTGATGTTAATAAAATTGTTTCCTTTTAGAAATTTATTAGTTTTATTGTTGTAAAAGTCCCC
The DNA here is from genome assembly GCA_964007475.1 of Hybos culiciformis. Taxonomy (NCBI): domain Eukaryota; kingdom Metazoa; phylum Arthropoda; class Insecta; order Diptera; family Hybotidae; genus Hybos; species Hybos culiciformis. The sequence continues at coordinate 52,261,556 of OZ023273.1, forward strand.
TGGTGGATATATAACAATAATATTGAGCTTATTCTATAGTCAAAAATCTATAACTAAACAATCATAGAAATTTAAAATAGATTACAAATTTAGAGAAAAAAAACAGAATTTTAATTGAAACATAATTTTAAAATAAAATTTTGAAATTTGGCTAAAATGTAGTATACAAGAATTCTTCAATATTCTATTATAGAACCCCTTCTAAAATATGAATTTTGTAGGTATTTCTTAGTTTCATAATTTTTGATTAGTTTAATTCTATTAAATTGTACTAGGACGAATTAAATAGGTAAAGCTATATATCAAAACAATAGATATTGATTTCTCAATACAACTAAAAATTGAGTAATCTGATTTTTCTGCCTACTCATCGTCTTCAATTAAATTTTATATCAAAAGGCAATAAAAATTATATAGGTATGTATGTATAGATACTAATTCTACTTTATTTTTTGTAATAAAGAATATTTTTGTAGATATCTATAAATTAAAAATGTAAGTTCTATATATACTGTAATATAGTAAACACAAAGTTTATGAAATGTATCTATACCTATCTAAAATATGTATTTATGGAAATTTTCTTGATGAGTAAACTTTAAATAAAAAAATATATTTACAAAAATATTTTTAATATTACATAGAGCTTAAATTTAGCATTTCATACAAAAAAAAAATATAGACCGTAAAAAATTTAATTTTCTTATATAAAATGAAAGACTTTAAAATTCACCAAAATTCTCATGTATAAAACTATGCTATAAAAAATTTCTAGTGTATGTACTACATTATCATTAGTATATAATACTTCTTTTACAATAATAAAATTTAAAACGTACAGCAACTAAAAGTAATAGCATTATATTATATTCATATTATATGTGCTGTACTTAATGTAGTACATAATATACTTATCAGAATATTGATATAAATGAATTCAGTAGGGCATAAAAATAACATAATGTCAAAGAAAAGTCTATTAAAATAATGAGTAATTTTTATGCAACATACTAAAGTTTTTATTTCCCAAAATTATGAAGCTAGTTTGTGTTTAATAGAGTTAAGAGTTAAGGCCAAGTGACAGTTATTTAAGCAAATTTTTATAGTTTTTTTTTCTTGGTCTGATTCATCAAATTCGACATCTAGGTTTGAACTTTTGCAGCTTTGCTGGCTTTACGGACTTCTCTGTACACATGTATGTGCATAAAATCATATACGTTATATACACACACATTGATGCAGTCATATAAACTTACATTTATGTATATGTGGCTAACGCTGTTTTACATTTAATCAAAGAGTGATTGTTTGAAAGAAAAATATAATCTAAATGTGCACATAAGTGTATATACATATCCATTCTTATCTATGCGCGTAATGTATAACGTATTTAAGTTCCGGCCAAGGTAAACTTCCTATGCAGGTACATTTTTGTAAGTTTAAAAATACATTGGGAAATTAATCATTACTGTAAAATGGAAAACTGATTTTATAATTATATTCGACCACGACCACCAAGTCTACAAAATTTTAAATCCTTATTGATGGATATAATGTTTGGTGTGCTTATATAAAAAATATGTAATTTTACGAAGCGAAATGAACAATACGCAATTTATTTAATCCAAAAAATATTACTTTATTTATTCAAGTTGTTAATAGTATTTTATTTGTAAAATACCTTTATGGTGCAAATAGCATATGCATGATGAACATAGAAGTGAAACTTGTTAAAATACAAATAATTAAATGCACGTAATTTTCATTTTAATCGCCTTACATAAAATGCCAAAGAACTTGTAAAATTTATTAATAAATTCTATCAAATTCTACTTAATATTTTAATTCTTAAACTGTTTCATTTTATAATTTAATTCTATAATTTACATTAAGACTTAAAGTGTTTGAAGTATTTTTGATATGAAAATAATGGATTTATTTTATGCGTAAAGAATGACCGAAAATTAAAATTTTCTTCTTCTCATATTTTATTATCAGTTTTAAAGCCACCTTCTGCGATTCAAAAATCATTGTTATAGACAAAGTCAGGGGCGGATTCACATTTGCCGCCTTCAGGCACTATTAAAAAAAATTCGGAAAAACACATTAAAAAAGACATTTAACTTCAACATGACATAAAAAAATAGTTTGAGGAGATTTCGAGCTCTTAGCCTTAATCGATTCTAAAAAGTTTAATACTATTTTTAAGTCCGAAAATCTTTTTTTAAGGAATTATGCCGCCCATTATTTGCCGCCGTAGACTCGAGCCTAGTGTGCCTATTCGTAAATCCATCACTGGACAAAGTATAGATGCTGTTTGCAATAGAATATCCCGCATTCAAATTTTGTTAATTGATGCTGTGGTTCCAAATACCATTCTGGATTCTAAGATTTTAATACATACAGTATATACATCATATAAAAATATTAAACTCTCAGAATGTTTTAAGTCTTATACACAAATTTAATAATTCAATTACATTATCAAAATAAATGTTAAACTTGTTCAAAATAACTGCTTAATTATGTTTTATGTTTGCTTTTGCTTATCTTCAAAATTCCAAAAACAAAAAAAATAAATTTTTTTTATATAAAAATAATAAAAATATTTTTATTTTTTCTTGACATTTTGATTTATAAATTTCAATTTTTATTTTATTTTTGTTAATTTTTACTTCATATGCAAAACATTTTTTAGATTTTAAATTGTACTCACATCATAATATTTATATACATAAATTGTGGGATGGAATGTTTTAATCTTCAAATATGATGTGAACATAACCATGATATCATTCAAACTCTTGAGAAAATTTGTTATTATTTTATTTTTTTTTTTTATGTTCAGCAAAATGTAAATGTAATTATAAATTTGAAAAATGAAGTCATCCTTTTAATGTTTATAAAATGTTTACGATTTCAGGACAATAAAATTTAAATTACAAGCATACATACATTATGTACATTCGAATAAAAAAGTTTACACATTTGAACAAAAACATTTAAAAAAGATAAAAACAAAACAGAAAAAAAGTTTTCTATAATGTCAAGGTTACATCTACAGCAAACACATATCTTTTTTGCACCGAACATAAATATCTGTGTACTGTTTCTAATTACATTGTAAAAAGAAAAAAACATTTTTTTTTCTTTAATTAAAAAAATAAAAACGATTTTCATTAAAATGTTTCAACAAGTTTGATTAATAAAATAATTTTCTATTTATTTTAATTTATTTTATTTTATTTTTTTTGAAGTGAAACTTCTTTAGGGGCATTGTGATTGAGAGTGAAAAAATGTAAGTGCCAAAAGTGTAACGCTGAATGTCAAAATGCCTCGATTATTGTCAAAAAAAAAGGCAAAAAAAAAAGAAAAAATTGATGTGTCAGCTGATGATAAAACCGACAGCCGCTAGCAACTTAATGAAGCTAATCAGCGCAATAACCTACTCTATATTGGCTCAGAATTAAAGTCGAAAATACTATTTTTTTTTTCGATTGAAAGGAAAATAAAATTTATTTTAAATTATTGAATAACAAATATTTCATTTATGCTAATTTTCAAAAATTTTTGGAATACAAATATGTATTCTGAATAAAAATGTACCTATTTTGTAGATAATTTCTTTTTGATATTAATTTTTCTTAATGTAATTTTTTTAGTTTGTTAGTGTAATTTATTTTTGACATTAAATTACACTAATAAAATGCAGGAGGAATATGTTTATTACAATTACTTTTCGGAAGAAATACTAATGTCAAATTTTGCAGGCATATTTGAAAATGCTCTTTTAACTAAAACAGATTTTTTTTTGAAGTAATTTGTAATTGAGTTGTTTGTATAAATTATTTTTGCCATTAAATTCCATTAATGTAGAATATTTTTATTCCAATTCCTTTTCAGAAGAAGTATTAATTAACATGAAATTTTTCAGTCATATTTAAAATGTTATTTTAGGTTAAACTATTCGGGCAACAAAAAGAAAACATGTTTAAGCCACGCTGATGTTTTTTCATCGCTAATAATATAGTTGTAACCGGCATTTTGTTTACGGCTTAAAATATAGTAGAGATCATCTGGAAATCAGTGTTGCCATGCAGCCATAATTCTAGCCATTTTGAAATAATTTAAAAGCCATTATGCCACTAAAATTTTTGAGTTTAAAAAGTAATTTAGAACCTGAACTCTAAAATAAATAAAAATAAGTTGTATAATGTACAAAAATTATAAAATTCAGAAAAAAAATAACTTAATAATAATAATAATAAATGTTTTTATCTCTAAGTAGTCGCTGGTTTTTAATTTTTTTTTTTTAATTTATCTAAGCCGCCGAATTCCCCCAAAACTAGTCGCCGTCGAAAAAATCGATTAGTGTCATGTCTTATGTGGACTTTGCCTTTTTAAATATTTATTTAGCCTCCCCAGAAAATACTACTTGCCATGAAGTTTCACTTCTTCCGTGTGTCCAGAGACTCACAGATTTTTTTCAAATTATTCATGATAAAAATTTTATAGCCTTTGGCTCTTATACTATAAATGAAGAGATTTTTAAAGAATTTTTTTTTGTTGTTTGAATTTTCTCACCTGATAATTTGATATCTTTTTAGGAATTTCATTGATTGATATTTTGATAACAATACGAATAAAAATGTTTCACATATGTACAAACTACAAAAAATTATCATAAAAAAAAGTTCTTATAAAATAAATAAAAATGTTCGCAGTACATAAGTATGGTGTAATAGTATAGCTGATGAAATCTAATCTATTGCTGAATATTTCAGCAGCAATGTTACAATTTTAAGTGTATACATAATAACTGATATTGAATTTATTTCCTTTCAACTTTTAGCTCTATGTCTCTTTTAAAAAGGGTTAATCGTTATAACGTAAATTTACTTTACGGTGAATTTTTGGGACACAAAATTAATTGACTTACTAAACGTCTGATTTAAATTCAAAAGAAGACAATTGAACGAGGGAGTTTCACACGAATTCAAGATAGTCAAATAAACAAAACTTAAATAATAAATCCAAAAAGATTCTCCGGCCCGACCATACTATAAAACCATGTATTTATCGATTATATTATATTTTTTGAAATATTCTATTCTTTTACTCCTTTTACTTTCAATATGCTTGCTTAGTATGTCACAGACATCCATCCTTTCAAAATCCATTGTTTAAAATCCTGACTAAATTTTATGTGAGCTAGATAAAATTTAGTCAGGAAGTCAGGATTTTTATTTTAATAGAATTTAAAAAACCAAATTTTGAAATACCGAAATTCTATTGAAATACAAGATATTTATATATAGCAGGGGTGGCCAGACTTTATCCCAACAGGAGCCGAAATTACAAAAATCAGAATTGTCGAGGGCCGCAATTAGAAATATAACAATATAAGAAGAAAACGAGACCGACGATATGTAAACTGTCTTTATTGCCATTTTCATTTATCTTTATTTTCATTCATAATTTATTTAAAAAAAATCCCATGTATGTTTATTTATAAAGAAAAATTATAATGACAACCAATACATTACATAAGAAAACGGTTTTTTTAAATAGTATTTTTTAAAAACAATTTTTAACAATATTTTTTCAAACGTGGCTAGAGCCGCAGTGAAGAAGAACGAGAGCCGCATGCGGCTCGCGAGCCGCAGTTTGGCCAAGTATGATATATAGTTATATATATTTTGAAGTATATAAAGAATTTTGCAGAAAAAAAAACACATTTGTAGATTTCTTGATTACTTTTGTTAGAATCTTATATGAATTCTTCATAAATATTCTAGATCTAGATAAACGATTTAATGTTTCTGTTTTTCTTTTGCATATAAAACAAACATAACATACTTATGCACAGATATACATATTTCTATTTATATATATTTATGTATTTCGTTTTAACAAAAAATTTTGAACCAAATTATTTATTATCTGCAATTTTTATTTATTGAGTATGTAATTGGCTGAAGTATTACAAATAATAATAATAAAAAAGATTCTTTTTTTTTGTAGGGAAAAAATTTAAAATTCATACATTAATAATAATTTTTATGGAATAATTTTTTTTTTCAGCTTTTATTTGCAAAAGCATAATAATAAAAATATTTCATTTCTTAAATGAACTAACGCATGTGCGCTGCATGATTCCCCTTCAAATTTATTGAAAATATCATAAAATTTAATTTATTAGAGTCATAAGCTTTCGTTTAATAATTTAATACAATGTTAATGTAATATATATAGTAATAAAGAGTGTTACAACTTTTCACAATGAATGTTTTAATTACAATTTTTTTGTTGTTTTTCAACTCATATTGCTGATAAAAATAATGCAATTTATTTTCTGTTAATTACAAAACTAGAAAATTCAATTTGCATTGCTGAAGGTAAACTTTTCTTTCCGGTTTTAGTTTAATAAATCAAAAATAATAACTCTGGAAGGAATTTTAGATGTAAAAAAAAATTTCTGATTAAGAACAAACTGACTGAAGTGCTTTAATTTTAATGAAAATTTATTTTTAATATTAACTTAAAAATTAAAACTTTAACTTAAAATAATGGTCTCTCCTTTGCAATTGGGATTGTTAAATTAAAAAATAAATTTGTTGATTTTCTTTACTCTATAGAGCAAACTCTTATAAGCAAATTAGTTAGGTACTCTTAGTTAATGTTCGTTTGGTTTTGTTTGAACTTTGTGAAATAACATAGTTTGTTTTATTAAATAATTTATTGTATTAAAACAATTTTTTTTTTATTTTTAAGAATATAATATATTGTAATATTATATTATATAATTATAACATATTAATTATAATTAATATTGGAAATTTTGTAATGTTAAAATTATAAAAAAATATTTGTAACATTTTAACATTAATATAAATATATAATTTATGGTAGATGATAATGTACTATAAGATAAGTAACCCTATAACTACTTTTTTTTTTAAGATTTTCAATTCATCAAAAGTGTCATCTCATTGCAATATAAAGTTTTCGTGTTTTTTTTCCAAATAGTAAGTATTTTTTTTATTACCTTTGGTATTATTTTCTTTTTATATGTCTAGTTCGCGAAAAAAAAAATTAAAAAATATGTGATGTAAAATATCTTAACAAATTATGATTATGATAATTTTATTCTGTTTTTTTTTTTGTGCATATATGAAAATTTTTATATGTAATTATACTTCATAATGATTTCTTTTTTTAAAAAGAAAATATTTTCTCAAATGAAAAAGAATTTTTTTATAACATTTAACTGAATTACATATTTAGAGGAAAAAACATTTTTTTTTTAAGGAAATTTTTTTTAATTTATTTTTGTAATATTAATGTTATGTACATAAAATGTATGTACGATTAATTTCACATCTCAAATTTACTTAAAGTATTGCTGTATATATACCTACAAATGTTGAATATAATCAAGTATTAATATTAAAAATTTGCATAATTCTTTTTTATTTAAATAAAAATATCGTATAACTTAATATTAAAAAAAAATATATATTGTAAAATTATTTATGTATTGCAATATTTTTGAATATTTGTTATTATTATTTCATAATATAAATTCTGTATAAAAGTTATTGTAATTTCTGAAGAACTAACTCTTTGAAAAGATAATGAATGAAATGAGATAATCAAAAAAAAATAATAAAAATTTTTATTAATAATTGATTTAAATTTTAAGAAAATTTTATGTATTTTTGTTGAAGGATGTCTTTGTGTTTATATGACAATTTTTTATTTTCTCACATAATGTTGGCAGAAACAATTAGTAAACTTTGATGTTATTTCATTAATAGGAAGCAAAGAGTAATATTTTTTTTTTACTGATTTTTCTGCAGTTATATGGGAGTTTCCCAGGGTTTTATTCTTGGATCTCTTCTCTATTTTTAAATTTTCTTAAATACATATGTTTGCTGATGATGTGCGGTGATTGAAATCGTTTCCTTTCGATAGTCCTGCTCATTTTTTCAACCAGCTGAAATTTGAATGAAATTTCTTATTGGACAAATGACATTGTAGATGACATGTAGATAAAATTTTAATGCCTCAAAAACCAAGTTAATTGTGGTTTACAAAGAACCTATAAGGTCTGATCTACATCCCAATTATCTATTCAAAGACACAATTCTAACGTTTTCGATTTCTGTTAAAAACTTAAGCTTTATTATTGATGAAACCCTCTCTTGGAATCAGCATTTATCTTTAATTATAAGTATGTAGACTTTATTTTGGAATAAGAAAAAACCAAAGAACTAAAGTGTCTTATTGAATAATAATTCCAATTTTTTTGTATGTCGTGGAAATTTATTCAATCTGTAATGCAGGGTCTTTTCAGAGGCTGAAAGTTTGCTTTCATAAAGCAATTCGATATATTTCTTCGCCATTTTGTTTGCTTCGAACAATCACCTTTTTACAGACAAACGCGTCGTTAAATGCTTTTGGTTCCTTTTCATAGATCAGCAATATGGAGCAATATTTTTTTTGTAAGAGCTGCACGTTTGTATAATCCTGTACCAGACTGTGAGTACTTTTAAAGGAAAGTTTAAGGTTAATATTGCTCGATGAAAAAATCTTATCAAGTTAATCAAGAAATATTGCAAAATATTTCGCTCTCGGGCTAAGAGCTTCATCAGGGCTATTGTTACATTAAATTATACATCAATTGCTATTATTATACATAAAAATTACTTAATTAAATAAGGGAAAAGAATAAGTTAATTTTATGTGTATCATGAAGAAAAAACATTCCAAAAATTAATAATTATAATAAAAATTTATATGTTTGAAAACTAAAACTATTGAAATAACAAGGTGGTAAATCGCCTGCGGTGTCATATCAACGTTTTATCATAACTGCTATTTAAAAATCAAACCCAAATTTCATTCACGTTTTTGGCATAAAAAAAAAAAAACTGTGTTAAAGTTATTTGAATAAAACTAATTAAAAACTTGTAATTTTGATTTATAAAATAAAAATTTTCTCATAAAAATACCATCCTTTAAAATTTTACTAAATAAAATAAGGCAACCGAAAAAAAAATTTTTGTTTTAAATCATGATATATTTGAAGAAAAAGGTATTAAATTTTTATGACCAATATATGATCTAGGTCTAGATCAAACAATCAAAATTTTCATACGTTCTTATCTGATTAAGGACCATAAGTTTTTGTTAATAAAATTTCTCTCTCATTTTCATCACCGAATGCTTTATTAAGTATTCAACTAACAGTGTAATATTATATAGAAGACTAAGTAAGAGTTAAATGTGATGAAAATGGAAATCGTAACTTTGTTTTCAAAAGAAAAAAATTATGTAAATTGGAAACCATTTCAAAGAAAATAATATCAAAAGGAACATAAATTATGCTTTATCAATTCTATTCACAAAAAAATTTACATATTTTTTATTTGTAGTAAATCAATAAATACAAAAACAAAAAAGGTATAAAAATTTGAAAAGTGCTTCAAGAAAATGTTGAATTTACGAAAAAAAAAATGATGTTTTGGACAACTTGAGATTCTTACTTTAAATTTTGTTTTTTAAAGCTAATAAAGTTGTTAAAAAAATTTTATTGAGATTGAATATAGAATATAGACACTTTTAGGGTGATGTTTTTAATTGTTTTTGTTTGTAAGTACATTTTATTTTTGTTATTTCGCTTAACACAAATAGTAGTCTATAGTATTTCGTTGGACATTCACTAATCAATTCCATTTTTATATGCTTCTTTTCAATGTAATCATATTAATTTATATACCCTTCTCAAATTTAAGCTTTCTTTTCAACAATCCTTTGGTAAGATCAAGTTCAATCAATTTCAAGAGCAATATCAATAGCCTACACAACACTACTTATAGTTCAATTGGCAATTGAAATTTCCACAAATTCCATTTAATGTATATACAACACGTCATATAATAACGCAAACGCAACAATACTTTGCCATGAAAAAAACTGTTGGATCTTTTATTTGCTAATATTTATATGATTTTTTTTACATAATGCTTCATTTTGCATAAATATCCATATAATGTTCTTGTGTATCATACTATTTACATGTTCAGGCAATTAATCATTACCTACAAAAGCATTTTCATTTAAATATTGTACCGAAGAATCACATATTTTTGTACTATTTTATAGTTTTTTTTATAACCTTTTTTTTTTTTTTAAATATTTGGGATCAGAAAACAAGTTTTTGAATATATTTTAAGTTTTTTTTTTTTAAATAATTGAAGTAATTTTCTTTTATATTTTTGTTTAAATGCAAAGTATTAAAAGGCTTTCCATTACATTTTATTTATTTTTTTTGTTTGAAACTTTGTGCAACAAAATTCCGCACAAAAGTATTTGTCATTAAAACTTTCACTATACAGTGTGAATAAGTTTTTAAAGTTATTTTTTTTTTTAATTTGTAAGTATAATATTTATTTTTTAAAGAGCAATTGTACGGTATTATTGATTTTGTAACTTTTTTGTTTTCAGTTAAATGATATGCTCTGGGAAATTCTTCTATGAAATTAAAATAAAAGATAGTTCGCACTTACTTTTTTCGGAACTGTCAAATTCTTTCCTCTTATCAAGTATGGAAAGTACTTTTAGAAGTAGAAATTTAAATTTTTTTATCAGAAATATTTTTAGTTGCAAACATTCATTTCTAAATCGAAAACTAATTGCCACATTAAGTTCATTCAAATTTGTAATCTGTGCCGCCGTTCGTGAGTGAAACAGTAATTAATAAAAAAAAACTGCATAAAAGAATATTTCAAAAAAAAAATTGTAAATACGCGTTTGAAAATTTCATGTAGTGGGAACCCTACACAACGGAATAAACTTGTACAACACTAATTTGGGGTCCACAAAAATGCTTCATGTAAAACAAAAAAATAGTTCTGAAATTATGGATGGAATTTGAAATTATTGCCCATCTTCTGTGGTGTCCGTTTTAAGTGGACTTAAAAAAAATTAAAACTTATATTTTTCATAGCTTTGTAAAAGGAGAAGTAAAAAAAAAACCGTATATTCCCATTGAATAAAATATGTAAATTTAAATAATGTGAGGAAAAAAAAAAATTCCAGAATAAAATAATCTGCCATTCAAAAGGATATTCAAGTGAAAATATTTTTTTTTTTTTTATCTCATTTAAATGTCCTTTTTATATTCATATGACTTTAAAAATAATATACATATATCAATACATGTACACTGAAAAAAAAAATAATAATAATAATAATAGGATATATGTGTGTAAAAAGAAAATAAATAAATAAATATGTAAACATTTTTACATTTTTTTTTTCAACTTTTTCTTCAGAAGTATAATATTGTGAACTAATATTTTCTTTCGTATATATTCGTTAATTTAAAAGAATGAAAGCACGTTTTGCGTACGAGTTTCTTATTTTTTTTTTTTTTTCATTTTTTTTTTTATTTTTTATTCTTCATCTTCTTTTACTTAATTTTTTTCAATTTTCTTATATGAACCCTCAAGGGCAATAAATATAAATATGATGAAGCACCACTGATACCAACATTGAATCCTTTTTTATGTTTTTCATTATTATTCTGGACTGAATTTTGAAGAATTTCTATAACCAAAAAAATTATCATAATTAATTTTGTGTGATACATATACATATATAATTATATATAAATAATGTGAATGAAGCAAAACAATTTTTTTTTTTGTAATTCTTATTTATCATTCAAGAAAATGGGCCGATATGAAGAAGTTCCTTACACTTTACTATAAATAAATATTCTATATATATATATATGTATATTTAAAATCAATTTTATTTGTTTTATTTATTTACTTTAAAGTTTTCAACATAAATATTATATTAAATATAGTATTAATGAATTTTCTGAAAATTAACTTTTATATGATGTTATGTTAACCCTAAATGTAAATAAGATTAAGATTTATTTCCCCTAGGAAATTGTAGATTTTTCTTCAATAAATTTTGTGGGAAAAACAAATATGAATTAGAATAAATGTATAGATAAATAGTTGGAAGAAAGTTAGGATATTGTGATGGATGTTGATGATGTTATAAATTTTTTTATTTCTAAAAACCATAAGAAAAATATTTAATATTTAATTGTTATGTGGCCCAGGCCCAATACAAATTTTATTTAATCTAAATATCCAATAATTAAAATTACTTCCAATAAATTTCAGTAAATAAATTTCAGTAGATAAATTGAAAATTTAAATTGATTTATCTGTTAGAAGCTAGTATATGTAGTCAAAAATAAATTTACCTGATAAACAATTAAACCGATTTCAATTTTCATACTAGAGTGCGTTTAATTTAAATAATATATAATTTGTAATCTAATGGATGCTAAAAGTAATTCTGTATTCAAAAGCCAGAACATCTTATCTGCAAAATCTTTGTTTTGAGTTAGAGCGGAATAAAACTTTTTTTTAAATTACAAAAAATGTATTTGTTAAAAAATTGTAATTTGTTTAGAAAAGTTTTGAGAATTTGGTTTCAGTTTTTTGTTTATAAATTATAAAATTATTAGTTTAAACTTCTGTTATTTGAATAAGAAGCAAATAAGACGTTTTTCATAATAAACTTAATATTATTTTCCAAAAGCACAATAAAAAAAGTTTTAGTTCGGACGTTTGTCCAATGTCTATAACTTCCCCAATATACCATCGCGCCAGTTCGCAAAGAAATGTCAAGTATTTGTACTGGCATGGGCGTCGATTACTGAACCGGCCTACAAGTTCACTCATAGTTAACATATTTTTGGCACACCGGCTTAAAATATGCCTCCGACTTGTTTGTTAGTTTTGAAACTAACCTGAACACCAATAAACAGGAGTTTGTCCCGGCCGCCAGTTTTAAGGTCAGCTGAAAAGACCAATTTAAATTACCGACTTTTGTGTCGGATATTGAACTATGTTCTAAGTCGAAACAAATATTTGACCTTGCAGTCTATCTTATTTTTGAGTGTAAGCGACTTATTACGGTAATCTTTCTCTTCAAACAGTTACTGGTTGTACATAAATGTCAGTTTACGTAAAGCTGACAGCAGCGTGAGTTATTTTTGTACAAATAACTATTATAAATTGCTTATTATATGTTGCTAAATCAAAGGAAATTGCAAGGCGTACATAAGCGCCAGTTTACGTAAAGCTGACAACAGCGTCAATTATTTGTTGCTTTGTTGACTTTGTTGATAAGTTGACATTTATAATTTCATTATATTTTGAAAAACAAACACGTGATGGAAAAAATATTTTAAAATAATTTACGAAAAAAAAAAAAACTCTGAAAAACATAATAAAAAAAAAGTGATTATTTAAATTTTTTAATAATTTTTTTTAATTAATTCAAAAAAAATTTACAAATGGAAACTGAGTCGAGTGGAGTTTCTGATTCTGGATCTCCAGAATTTTTGAATAATTTAAGTTTAGAAGAGGAAGCCAATTTAACAGATAGATTTGTTGTTGGTGCTGGCTTGGTCCAACCAAGAAAATTAACATTTGCTTCACCCGAAGTTACTGGACATTATGAAAATCGTGCTAGTGATGAATTTAGGCAACGTTCTTTAGCTGAAAGCCCAAAAAAACAACCGTCTATTTCACCACCATACCGAAAAGTTCGAGCATTAAGGTAAGAAAGGAAAGACGACCGATAAATAAATTTTTGCAGTAGATTTATTTAAGATTTCATTTCGTTTAATTGGATAAGATTTTTGGCTGAATTTAGTCTTCTGAATATGAGTAGGTAGGTACCTAGGTACCTGCTTCATATTTTATGCTAGCTTCCTTTTCAGTTCTTTGAAACAGGTATAGATAGATACTCAGGATGACAAATAAAGAAATAGAGTTGATTAGGTACCTACCTACCTATATCTTTGACATGAACAACTATACTAATTTAAACTTTATTGGCATTGTTAATCTTTTGATTTTATTTCTTTTGACATATATTTTATGATTATAGTAAGGATAAATAGTAATGAGGTCGTGACAATTAATGACACTGACACAATGACTGAATCATTGAATTTCGATGAGTGCCTTTACCACTAAATGATGAAATTAAATCAAAAGCTTCATTTAGAAAACTAACCAGAATATTCTTCACGTTTCACATAATTTGATTTTAGGTATTAACATTACGTAGGTATTTAGTAGGTACCTATTCGAAATTATTATCTTAAAGTTAATTAATATTTTCTCCGAAAGAAACCTTAGTAAGTATTTTAATATTTTCTAAATTCTAGTAAAACTTAATTTCTGTTTTTACAGTTTGGAAATCAGAATCAAACTTTTATTAACTAAGTATTACAATTCTAAATACAAAAATATTATTTTAATTCTATTTTTTAGGCTTTTCGATACTCCTGCAACTCCCAAAACAATAATTCAAAAATCGTCAACGAAATTTCTAAAATTATTTCCTGATAACACTTTAGCAGAATCAAATGATATTTTAGCTAAACCAATTGATGGCGGTTTGGATTCCAAAGGAAATTCGAAAACATCATGTCAAATTAAGTCCTCAACTCTATTACAACGACCAAAAAGTCTTCCGCTTCACAATAAAACATTGGAAAATTGTGTAGAACAAACAGCAAACATTAACCCATTTACACCAGATAGTTTAATTATGGCAAATAAGAAACGTCGCCGAATTTTCCAAGGTCGTGAAAATCAATATCACCAATTAAATAATGCAATGCCACTTTTTTCTAATTTAACAAACGAAAATTTCTTCAATAAAAGATCCTCGTTAAAAATATCGTCATCATCATCGCCAAATATGGATGACGATTATGATGATTTTTTTGAAATACGACAGGCGCCAAAACGTTTAGCACTTCAAGATACAAACATTTCTCGCTATAAGAAAGAGTTTTTAGAAATCTCTTTAATAGGTAGTGGTGAATTTGGAAGAGTTTACCAATGTCTAAATCGTTTGGATGGTTGTATTTATGCGATTAAAAAAAGTATTAAACCAATCGCTGGAAGTGCATTGGAAAAAACTGCCCTAAATGAAGTATGGGCGCATGCTGTGTTAGGTAAGAAAATAAATGTTTTATTTTTGTTTAATTTTTCGACTGTTAATAATTTTACCTTCCATTATGACCGCGATTACATCAGGATATTTAAAAGAATGGTTTTTCTCATTCAAAAGTTTAATTACTGATATAATTATATAAATCTTTTTGATTACATTCAATATCTATTAAATTAAAATTATTTTAACATTTGTGATAGTAATATTTATTGCTTTAGTGAATTAACATTTTTAATTCCTGGTTAAAATTAAATGAATTTAAATTCGATTTTTTTACTTTTAAGGAAAACATGATAATGTTATCCGTTATTATTCTGCTTGGGCTGAAGATAATCATATGCTCATACAAAATGAATATTGTAATGGTGGAAGTCTGCAATCCGTGTTACAAAAAAGATTTCTATGTGAATCTGAACTTCGAACTTTGCTTCAACATATTGCAGAAGGGTTAAAATATATTCATTCCAATGATTTAGTTCACATGGATTTGAAAGCTGGAAATATATTTTTGACTAAAGAGCCAGCAAGGCCGGTTTCATCTTTAAGTGATAATATTGATGACGATGGTTTTGATGAAGATATATATGAGGAATTGGAATCAGCTGAAAGTGTTATTACGTATAAAATTGGTGATTTGGGGCATGTAACATCTATTAAGTGTCCACAGGTTGAAGAAGGAGACAGTCGTTACTTACCTAATGAAATATTACAAGAAGATTTTCGACACTTAACAAAAGCCGACATATTCTCTTTAGGAATAACACTATACGAAGTAATTATGTGAATCATTTAAAAATTAATTTTGATAATAATGTTTGAATTGTCTTTAATTAAATCACCAAACTCGAGAACGGCTCACGGCGGTTTTTTCAAATTGATAAGAAAAAACAAGACCGAAATTCTGCCTAACATTTTGGAATTTAATTGCTTCATAACATACTGAAAGGTTTTTTTAAATAAAAGTGTGTGTTTATACGTGAAGATTGCAAAATGAGAAAAAGGAAGTTCTGAAAAAGCCAAATGAGCCCTTTTTGAATTTGGTGATCAATTATTTTTTGAAGCAAATAAGAGCCATTCTAATTAGATATTAGAGCTTGATTGAATTGCAGACTTTTAGAGATAAATTTGCCTCAATTTTTTCTCAATAAATAATTTTTTATTTATCATAGGCGGCGGGTGGAGGACCACTTCCAAAAAATGGCGCAGAATGGCATGATCTACGCCAAGGAAAAGTTCCAAATGTACCATTATTGAGTAGTGAATTTAATGATTTAATAAAAATAATGACTCATCCGGATCCAAATGTCAGACCGTCTTCTTCCGCAATTTTGAATCATCCGTAAGTTTTCTAAACATTATTATTTAATAAGTAGGTAGGTAATTAGCAAAAAAAATTACACGTACTAAAATCTATCTACAATACAATATTTAACACAGAATACAAAAGTTCTATAACAACTTAAAAAGCACCCTTTTCAGAATTTCGGATATATAAAAAATTTTAATTCCGTTTTTAATATATTTTTAATATAATACACAATTTTGAAACATAATTTTTAAATGTGTTATATCATATATTTTGAGGCGAGAATTTTAACTCACACAAGTAATAAAAATTTGTATACAAATTTTGTTGCTGGAATAGACTCAAAGTCTCAGGATTTAAAATGCTCCTTTTTTTGAAAAACAAAAATTTTAATATTAGATTTGCAAATTTTGAATAATTTTCATTTGCTCCTGTTTATAGTTTATAGAAATAAAGTAACTGCAATAATTTTTTTGCTGCAATCAAAAAATCTATATAATCTTCTATAACCTAATCATTTTAGCTTTGGAACCTGTTTAAAATTCTATCCAATTTTTCAGTAATTTGTGGAGCTTTTAACTCACTCTCATCATTAAAATATAATATCCGATGAAATAGTGGTACATAATAGTTCAAGTACATATTTGCACTATTAAAATTCATTTAATAATTGAAATCAATATGGTTTTATTTATAATTTCTTGTTATTTAATTTTTGATAAAGTTAACATTCATTCAAATTACATTCAAATTACTGAACTTTTGCTCAATATACTTTAAAATAACTTTCAGGTTTCTTATTTCTATCAAATCTGATAGATTCATGTCTTTTATAGCAGAGATTGAGTATTTTAACGCTGAATTGATTGCAGATTTTTTTTGTGACAATAATTAGTCAAAAAATAATTAAACATTTCTTAAATTGCAGAGTGCATATTAATTTTCAGAGCTATATTATTTCTTTAATAATTAATATATTTCCACTATTAGTTTAGTAAAAGAAAAAATTATTTTAAGGCAATTTGATCAAATAAATAATTTTAAATATTTAATTTTAATAATTGATCTTCTCTATGAATATTTTATGTTTAATTACAAATAGTATAGTATTTAAATTTTATTTAAAAAAAAAAATAAAAAAAAAAAAAAACACGTAATACGCAACCTGTATGGATTGATTTTGACGAAAATTGTTTATTCAAAGGGAGTGGCTACAGTTACGGTAACCGTAACTTTTTTTTTTTGTTTAGTGATTACGGCAAAGTTTTTTTTTGAGCATTATGATTTTTTTTTTAAATAAAAAGTTGTTATGCTGAATGGGGGACGGCAGCCGCCTCCCCCAAACCCCCTAGGGCTTCTTTTTTTTTATTTTGCTTTGGCGCTTCGCGCTTTTAAAACTATTTTTGTATAACGATGTAAGGTTTTACTATTCTTGCATTTTTTGTATGACGATGAAATTAAATTTTTTTTTTTTTTTTTTTTGACAAAAAAAAAAATTGCCGTAACTTTAAGCATTGCCTAAAAGTTACGGTTGCCGTAACTTAAAAAAAAAAAAAATAAGTTACGTTAACCGTAACTGTTAAAAAAAAATAAGTTACGTTAACCGTAACTGTTAAAAAAAAAAATAAGTTACGGTTACCGTAACTGTAGCCACTCCCTTAAATTTTAGATTGAACTATACGATTACCTATATTACCTAAAAAAAAAAAATTTTAATTCAAATTTTATAATTATTTTCTTTGTAGGTATTATAGGTACAAATAATTTGATTTCGATAACATAACAACATCATCACGATAATATAAGAAATTTAGCAACCAATATTTTACATTCAACTCCAAATAATAATTTGAATACAACTATTGGTGTTGTACAACCAACGACATCAGGAAATATATTAGTTGAAGAGAGATATCAACAACAGCAACATCAAAACAATAATATTGTAGCATCAGTAAATCATCAGCAAAATTTATTGAATGCTCCCAATTTGACAGCAACAGAGCAATCAAATAAAACAGTTGCTATAAATCAGGGGAAATTTGAGCTAAATAATACGGATTTAAGTTGGGAAGAACGTTTCAATTTAATTCAATATTTTCTTTAATTAACGTCGAAGCAGAATATTAATAATAATAATGTAAGTTAAATTGATTATTTTTAATTTTAATATTTTATTAATTTCTTCTTTGTGCAATTTTTATCATTTTATGTTAAATAATAATCATATAAAGTACATAAGAAATGTATTTTCCGCAAAATAGATTCATTCGATAATTTTAATATTAATTACTAAAATCTTTCGTTTTTGAAAATTTATGTTTTGATTTTTTTTAGAGAATTTATGTTAATTTGTATTATTTTCATGTTAAATAATAAATAGTATTTCAACATTAACTATATCTGATTCTTATTTTTGCCATTTTGGTTACAACAGTTTTTTTTACTTTAGCAAAGTTACCATTAAATGAGCTGACATTTTGTTAATTGATGTTAATGTTAATTGTAAAATATACTTTAATGTAAGCTCACCATTTTTGTCCTCCTAAAAGGAGGGCCTATTCAGAATATTGTTAGTTTTTCGCAAATATCTCGAAAATATGAATGGGTAAAAAACGCACCGTTTTCGAAATATTTGCGAAAAACTAAAAATATTCTGAATAGGTCCTCCTTAGGAGGACAAAAATGGTCAGCTTACATTAAAGTATGTTTTACAATTAACATCGACGGCAGTCATAGAATTGTCCTTCGATGTCCGTCATATAAGTGACATTTAAGTAAGATTTACAACTAGCTTAGTAGTCAGCCTGATAACTGATCCTGGAGACAGTTTTAATTCTGACTTATATGTTAGTTTCATAACTAACGGCTACGTCAGCTATATTCTTTACCTTAATGCTTGTCGTATACCTAACGTTCAGTCGTAATTTACGGTTACAAATAACTAGCTCGAAGGCACTTGATGTATGGGCAATGTCAGTTATTTGTCACCTATATACGATCCATGTCGTACTTTTTATATATCCTTGTGGCTAACGTGTTCATATCATTAGTATACTAAGTTAGTTAACAAATGATGTTTTTTATTTCCGATGAACTAGACAAATAACTGACTCGTGGTATATTGGGTTCTTAACGGATTGTCATAGAAGAAAAAGCGTAAGGATGAAAATAAACTACATAAATAAAGAAGCAACTTTATAATATTATCTCAATTTTGTCTTATCATCATTTAAGACGTTTCGGCTTTTGAACACAGAATTATTGAAATTTAAGGATTATAATAAATAATAATGACGATAATCTAGAAACTTACATTTGCACGAAAATAATTAGTTGCTTTTTCTAGATATTTTATGCCCATTTTCCTTCAAAAATGTAAAAAAGGACTATATGTTTTCACTTTATGACTGCCCTTCCTTCTTTCAGTCGCGCTCTGAAACTTTTAAAGTATTTGACCTATATGTTAAACTCCCGACTATGACCGGGGTGTCTTAAAATTAAAGTATCCTAAACCGAAATGCTGAAAACGGTTTCCATACTTCGTTTATGAGGTACTGTTTAGAGATTTTAAATTAATCGTTTTTATAATAATCGTTTAGTCGATTATTCTTTTTACCACTAATCGGTTAATCGGTTAATCGGTTCAAAAATGTACAAATGTTCTATTAAAAAAATAATAATTTTTAAAAATGAATTAATCATTTTCAAAATGGAAATAATCATTTTCAAAATGGAAATAATCATTTTCAAATTGGAAAATAATTTTAAAATAGTAAGGTACCAAGCCAGATACGCTCAAACAGTGTTTGACGTTTTTTATTAGTTGCATCTTTGCCAAAAAGTGCAATATATAAAAAAAATATTTTTGTTTTAAAAAATGGCGTACATTGAGAAATGGGAACTAATAAAAAACGTCAAACACTGTTTGAGCGTATCTGGCTTGGTACCTTACTATTTTAAAATTATTTTCGAATTTGAAAATGATTATTTCCATTTTGAAAATGATTATTTCCATTTTGAAAATGATTAATTCCATTTTGAAAATGATTATTTCCAATTTGAAGTTGAAAAGGTATAGTTCCTTCTACAATTTTGAAATCTTTTTTTGAAATTTGAATTTTTCTATTGAAAATTTTTGTAAACTATAATTGTTAAACTAAAAAATAGAGGAGAGTAAATGGAATTTTCTTCATTAATTTCTTCAGATATAATCGGAGATAATAGATAATTTTTTTACGATTAATCGATTAATCGAAATCATTGGAAACGGACTGATTATTGATTAACCGATTAATCGGAATGAAATCTCTAGTACTGTTCTATTTTTTTTTCTTTTCTTACTTAAAAAATAATTATTCCTTATTAAGGTCTCAATAATAACAATAAATATTTTAAAATAAATATTTTATTTTATTTTTCTTTTATACTCAATTTGGTACTTAAAGGGTTGAATATTTGTTTCTAATCCAACAAAATTTTTCATTCAGAAGGGTTCCTCTCCTTAATGATTCAAATTTATTATCATAGTAAAAAAAAATTTTGTTTTGTACAGATCTTTTCAGTTTTTTCGTGGAAATTAATCAGAAAGGGCAATCGAATGTAGATGCAATCCTTTTACCTAGAGTTCTGTCAATGAGATGAAATAAATGCAAAAAAAAGCACAGTTAAAATTTATTTGCATTTCTTTCACATTTTTTCATCGCAGCCTAGAATTTAAAATCATATAACTATGAATTTCTACAAAAGAAGTTTCTCTAAATGGAAACAAAAAAACAAAAAATATTGAAATTGAATCTCTAAATAAGGACATAAGAAATTCACAAAAAATGTTCAAATAATAAATTTAAAAATCCTTCCGCATAACTCATTTTATGCATACGCATTTTAAAGTGATTGTGTAATCAGTTTTCGAAAACAGTTCTAGATATATATCTATAAATGAAAAACGATTTCAAAATATTATTTCACATTCTTCTTGTAATATAAGGAAATAAGTATATAGTTTTTTTTTTTTTTGGATTAAGTAAATTATTCGAAATTTTCTTCCATACAAATAACATGTGTAGATAAATATATACAACTATGTACACTATATAAGCACATTGAAATGTATATAATATACATAAAAACATAAAAAGAGTTAAAAAAAAAAGTTAGGGTTATGGAATTTCATAAAATTGTAATATTTTATGCAAAGACGTCGCATTTGGAAAACGTGTGTACTTAAAATATTTTTCTTTGCTTGAATCTTTCATAAATTATTCCAATTTTTTTTTTTTTTCATAAAATAGGAAAAAGATATAGGTACATATTACATATAAGTATTTATATTATAAATACAAAACTATAACTACATATTATATACATAATATATATACTACAAGTCTATTTTTCTATCTGGCAAAAAGAAATATGTGTTTTATTTTTATGGCTTTAGTTTTTAATATCAGCACATTTAGTGGAAGAAAAAAAAAAACAAGGATGAAAAACTATCATGCTTGATGAAAAGTATTGTTTTAAGCCATATTTCCATTAGTTGAAAACTCTAAATAAATTTTTTAGAAATAAAAATCAATCTAGTGCTTCACCTAATTAACTAATAGAATATTATATGTTTAAGTATAAAATTTTTTTATGTTAACATGCTATTTTAAGTGCCATAGTCCTTAAATTTTTGAGTAGTATAGATTTATTCCATATATACATATCTAACTGGCCGTATTATTATTTTTTCATTATGAAATCATTATAACTATCGACTACAACTTTTTGTCATATAAAACGAAAATTTTTATTTTATATATATGTATATCGTAATTTTTGCAAAATTTTTATTATAAATACGTTTTTTTTTTAATTTTATTTCTTTCGTGACTATACCTTCCTAAGCTTACACAATAAAATCGTAAAATAAAAATGCGGACTAAGAATTTTGGTATTGGTATATATTGAGCTTCATTATAAGTACATAATTTTTTGATAATGTAGAATTAAATTTTAGAAATTTATTAACTAAAACAAATTATAAAATAATAATATTCTATAAGTGAGAAGGACAATAATTGTTTTTATAGTACTTTTACATTCTAAATGAAATGAACATTAAAGTTTTCTAAAAAATTGAACTTTATGTTACTTTTCGAGAATCGTTACCTTACTCAATATTTAAAAACCTTTTCAAATTTTCAAACATACAAGACTCTGCATACTGTTAATTTATTATATGAAAAATTAAATAAAAATATTATATTTATTTTCATCAAGAAATAATCTATAAATAGACGAAACAGACGAAAAATAAAACAAAATAAAATAAATGTATATAATATGATGTAGGTATGTATATGTACACATATGTATTTATGTAATTTAAAATAAATATTCTTTTATCGTATATTTTTTGACAATGTATCTCGGAAATTGGGTTGATATTTTTTTTTATTTTTATTAAATTTAAAAATAAAAAAAAATTCTATTGCATTGTGAATTTCCAAGAAAATAAACAATTTAAAACAAAAGTTGCAATTTTTTTTTATTATATTTTCACTTCAGTATAATCTATGCAATAATATTCATAACTTAATCGCATTTTTATTTCGTTTAATATTAACACAACTGATGTTGCATTATAATAGCATAAATAATTTAATTCAGTATTAGTTTTAAAGTTTGAAATTTTGTGTTACATTACAATGTATTTGTTTTTTTTTTTTAAATAATAACCCGTACTATAAAATATTTTCTATAAAAATTCTTCTCTGAAAAAATATTAATTTAATTTGAAAAATTTATTTGCTTATTTTCATAAAAGTTTTAATGAAAAAAAGAAAAAGAAAAAAAATTAAGTTTGACCTTAAAATGCTTACATAATGTACATACATACATTTATGATGAACGAAAATTATTTAAAGAATCTTCAAAGGGTTATAGATACTTTTATTATCTGTTTTGTTTTTCCATAATTTAGATTTATTAGTAAAGAATATACTTATATTGTATCGATTTTCCCAATTAAAGATTTCATTATATATGTTTATACTTATGATATAAAATTTGAATTTTTGAAACCTATTAATTAAAAATTAAAGGCACACAATATAGGTATAGAAATTAAAAATTTTAAACATATAAATAGTTTATTCTGTAAATTTTGGTTACAAAAAATCAAGCCCAAAAATGCAAAAATCAAACTACAGCGAGTTAGGCATCAACAATTTTGATATAAAGTTTAGGGTATTAATGTGTTTTAAATTTTAATTAAGAATTTCTCGCAAAATTTATTTTAAAATGTATGTTAGTATGTATCTTTTGGTTTTTCGAACAAAATTAAATTATTGAACTTAATTTTGGAAAATTATGTAATAATAGTAGATTATAATATATTTTAACTAAATTCGTTATTAATTACGAGGTGTCAATACACTGAAACACATAGACACGAGTCAAAATTATATCACGAGACCGAAGGTCGAGTGATATAATATTGAGAAGTGTCTATGTGTTTGTGTGTATAGACAACGAGTTGTTATAACAAATTTTGTTAACATATCTTACATACTGCTTTAATGCGTAGGGGAGAGGTAGTTGCAAAGAGAGAATATAGAGATAATTTATAATAAAAAAGGAAAAAAGGGAAATGTTCCACGTTAATTTTATTTTAATTTCTCTTTCTTTTAGAGATAAAAGAAAAAAAGGGAAATTTTTCAATGTAATTTTATTTTAATTTTTCTTTCTTTTAGAGATAAAAGAAAAAAAGGGAAATGTTCCACGTTAATTTTATTTTAATTTCTCTTTCTTTTAGAGATAAAAGAAAAAAAGGGAAATGTTACTTGTTAATTTTATTTTAATTTCTTTGTGAGTGTCAGTGATATTATTTTTGTGTATGAATTACGTAGTTCTCATTTTTTCTCATTTTTTTTTTGTATTTGTCTGTATTGAAATATTGTGAGAGATATTATGTTTGTTTAGGTATTACGTAATATTCAATACGGAATATCTAAATGATTTCATTATTTACGCTGATGCATCTAAATTTTTTCATTATATACGCTGATGCATCTAAATGATTTCATTATTTACGCAGATGCATCTAAATGATTGCATGTGTATTGACGCATATAATACTCCATTTAGTGATCTAAATTCTATAGCACTAAATACAACATAACGATCCCCTAGGCATTAAAATCAATTAATGTACACAATACTACATTTAAATAACATATATAGATATTTTCGCGCGAAGATCTGTTTTTCTAAGTTTTTTCCGATGCCCTATAAAAGTTCTTAAAAAAAATTTTCGAACAAGAAAAATTTGTTTCAAATAAATTTGTTTCAAATAAATTTTTTCTTAAACTCAATTTTAACCGCTTTCATACTGCTGAGGAAAGAAATATAGTTGATATGACAAAAACAATTTTTTATTTTTCAACATCTGTCACATTATAATAAAAAAAAAGTGAACGGAATGTTTACTGATTACCATATTTTTATCAAATCAATTGGTTATTTGAAAAATAATAAACGTATATATACTATAATATATATACCTACTATCGCTATTCTTATTACATTATGTGTTTCTAAATGGAAACTTAAAATATTGTATTTCAATATTCAATATTTATTTCTATTGTATAAAAATGATGTGTGTTTATGTAAACGATTGCATATATTATGTACTAGTGTTATATGATTTCGAACAATAACATTTAATACATATATAGAAAATTATTAAATTCTGAATCAGAATCATAAATTTTTTGGATTATTTACTTATTCTTCTTAGAAAAGTTCATATTACGATTTACAATATAAAAAAAAAAAACTTTCACGGGTAATAAAAATCAATCAGACAAATATTTTAACATCTTTGAAATATAAAAAATATTTATGTAAAAATATATACATATATATTTTTTTATTTTTTTGGATCCCATTTATTCTGCTTCAATTTATTTTTTCATAAAAAATTATTATCATTCGAGTCTGATAGTAAATTATGCATGGATTTTAGAAACGATAATTGCGTGCGTCCTTGAAATGCAACCCTAGATAATATTTATTTCAATGTTTTGTTACTTATATGTACAATATTTGTATCAAGTAGAAATTTTACAATTTCGGTGAAACTTTGTTAACTTCCAATAATTTGTTGCGAGTTTATAATTTTCGTTCTTTAAGTTGTTTTTTTTTTTAAATTTCCAGTGACTTTACCTATAAAGTTTGATTGATAGACTTTCAACCTGTTTTTGATTGGTAAGTTGAATTGTTCTTAGAGGCTAGTTCAAAAATTTATAATTAAATACTTTTTTTTACAGTAGTTAACTCATTTAATTCTTTGCATAAAAAAAATATTTCCAGCTCAAGATGAACATTTTACTCAAGATGAACATTTTTCAAGTGGGAGCCTAAAACAGATTTGGATTAAAACGATCATGGGTGGGTCAGAATCTGTGTGAATGCTAAGGACATGAATCTGACAAAACAATGAACTTTTTATTTTATCCAAAACAACAACAGAAACGACTAGACCAATGTATTGACTGGTCTTACATGTTTGTGTTCAATTATGTACATATTCTACGCTCTTTCTATAAAATTCTAAAAAACAACTAGCCGAAATGACAAAAATAATTTAATTTTGAATATATTCAAAAAGAGGCACATTTTTTCAAACGGTACAGCAGTTTCAAGTCCTTTTATACAAAGTTATTGGGACAGGTATAAATCGACTGTCGCTATAACAAAATTATTTGTAATAGGTACTTTCAAACTATTACACTTTTGTATTATTCGTTTCTAAATTTTTAATATTGTTCCTGTCCACATTTTCGTACACAAAAACAATAAAAAATTAAAAAGGATTACAAAACTTTAAACACTCTCATGGAAAGTTGTTATTTTCACTTGTCATACTTTCAATTGGGACCGCCGAAGGGTGGAAGAATTGATTTACAATTTAAGGTGATTTCGGAATTATTTCTACATATTAAAACACAATTTTTATTAAAATTTTACACCATTTTATTTAAAATATTTAATTGATTTTGAATTAGAAATAAAACATTTAGAATTAGTGTAATACTTATTATCTTTTCAGTTGAGAGCTTCTAATTCCAGAAATCGTAATAGTTATTTAGCTTAAATCAAAATTATGAATATAGCGCATGTTTTGGATCTTTATGATTAAAATTTTTGGTTTGGGGGATGGATAGATATTTCTACATTTATTAATGGGTAAAACGCTAACAGGAAATTTTTTTGATGAGATAAAATATCGTGTTTGTGAAATTAAATATATTGCTTTATTGTGTAAAAAACTTCTCGCAATACAAACATTTTATTTTTTTTTTTTAAAACTTAACCATATTAGATAATTGAAATTTAATTTATTTTCTTTTTTCCATAAAAATTTTTCACAAAAAAAAAAAAATTTAGCTTTTTTATGCTTTTAATATCAAGTAAATTCAAGAATTTTTCACTGACTTTAACAACTACTCACAAAATACGTAAAATGCTTAACAGAAGGAATTTTAATACAAAAATTCCAAAAGAAATGAAGAAAATATTTTTTCCCCGAAAATAATGTAAAATAAAATTTATTTTTTAAATGTGATGAATGTTAGTCAGGAAAATAAGGAATTTAGAATAATGTTAGGAGCATTAAAAAAAATAAAATAAAATAAAAAAGAAAATTTATATATTTTTGTATTTGATTGAATTAAAATTTATTGAATTAATGAGATGAGTTCTAGAATTTACGTGTACTTATTAATAAAAATATAAATATAAATTGATTGGTGAAAACTTTTTTAACTATGTAAATGTTGTACTTAGTTAGTTTTTAAAAAAATTTAAATAATATATAAATTCCAATGACAATAACAAAATTTATTAAATTGCAAAGTTTAAGTTATAGCTTGGGTATATACTTAAAATTGGATATTTTTCTGTTCGAAGATTAATTTTATAAAAAAATTTTCTTGGAAATGATGAAAGTCAAGAAATTGAAATTACAATTATATTTAGAGTTTGGAGATCTTAATAATACTAAAATAGTTGATATTAAGCATTAAAAATAATCAATACCCACTTTCAAATCATCTTCTCTTCACATAATCATTAATATTGAAATATTTTCAAAACTACAAAATATGTTTAATATTGAATTAAAAAGGGTTTTGATCAGACTCAAAACTTTGATGCTTGGGGCCGGTAGCTGGTTTCCATTTGTGCCCCTCTAGTAAATAAAATTTGATTAAAGTAACATACTTCGTGATTTACTTGTTCTAATGATAAATACATGATAGATAGAATGTCCACGTAAAAGCAAGTAATTTTTGAAGTGAAACTTCTTTAAAGGCATTGTGATTGAGAGTGAAAAAAATGTAAGTGTCAAAAATGTAACGCTGAGTGTCAAAAATGTAACGCCGAATGTCAAAAATTCCTCGTTTATTGACAAAAAAAAAAAAGAAAAAAGAAAAAATGTATGTGTCAGCTGATGATAAAACCGACAGCCGCTAACAACTTAATGAAGCTTATCAGCGCAATAACCTACTCTATATTGGCTCAGAATTAAAGTCGAAAATACTATTTTTTTATTTCGATTGAAAGGGAAATTTATTTTAAACAATAATAAAAAAAATACTTCATTTATTAATTATTAGTGCTAATTTTCAAAAAGTTTTTGGAATACAAATATGTATTCTGAATAAAAATGTTCCACATGCACCTATTTTGTGGATAATTTATTTTTGATATTAATTTTTCTTAATGTAATTTTTTTAGTTTGTTAGTGTAATTTATTTTTGACATTAAATTACACTAATAAAATGCAGGAGGAATATGTTTATTACAATTACTTTTCGGAAGAAATACTAATGTCAAATTTTGCAGTCATATTTGAAAATGCTCTTTTAACTAAAACAGATTTTTTTTTGAAGTAATTTGTAACTGAGTTGTTGGTATAAATTATTTTTGCCATTAAATTCCATTAATGCAATGCATGTAGAATATTTTTATTCTAATTCCTTTTCAGAAGAAATAAACATGAAATTTTTCAGGCATATTTGAAAAAGTTATTTTAGGTTAAACTATTCGGGCAACAAAAAGAAAACATGATTTAAGCCAAGCTGCTGTTTTTTTATACATTATTGTTGCTAATAATGTAGTTGTAACCGGAATTTTGTTTACGGCTTAAAATATAGTGAAATCATCTGGCACCCAGTGTTGCCATGCAGCTATAAATATAGGCATTTTGAAATAATTTAAAAGCCATTAAGCCACTAAAATTTTTAAACTTAAAAAGTATTTTAGAATTTTTAAATGTTTTTATATCTAAGTAGTCGCTGGTTTTTAATTTTTTTTGTTTAATTTTTTCTAAGCCGCCGAATTCCCCCAAAACAAGTTATTTTAAGGACAAAAATCAACTAGTCGCCGTCGAAAAAATCGGTTGGCGTCATGTCTTATATGCACTTGGCCATTTTAAATATTTATTTAGCCGCCCCAGAAAATACTACTTGCCATGAAGTTTCACTACTTCCGTGTGTCCCGAGACTCACATATTTTTTTTTATAAAAAGGAACTAGAATTAAATCTTTAATCACTTTTATTTTTGCATAAACCAATATGCATATCTATTACATCATATGTGCACATAAACATATTGGAAATATAGTTGTGCATTTTTCATTCATCACAACCACGATTCTAACAAGCTTTTTATGTCCATAAAATGTGCAAAGTTGTTGTTAAATGTGCAATGTTTTTTATTTTGATAGATGATTAATGGTGATTTAAAAATTAATTTATACTTTGTATATAGACTAAATAAGTTTGGTTACTTTTTAATTAAAAAATTTCTGATTTCGCTGAAATATAGAGATATAGTAAATAGAAAAAATGCTTTGAAATTTTTATATGAAAAATTTTTATATCGAAAAATTTCTCATTAAAAAATTAATAAAATTACTAAAAAAAATTGCTAGAAATTTATAGAATGTTCATAGATCCTCTAGCTATATACACGGAGAAAGATAAATTCTTTAAAAAGTTAATTTAAAAAAAAAATTATTCAGTGGTTATTTTTGTTTCAAGAAAGAAAAACCGATTGCATACTAAATTTGTATACTATTTCCACGTAATAATGTATATATGTACATCAGACGAGTGGTTAAATAAAAGAACTTTTTTTTAGTGCAAAACCATTTTTTTTGAAAATGAAAAACATCATAAGATATATCTAAATCTAAAGATTATTCTATTTTCATATTTTTCATCTCTTAATATTCCGGAGTTTAGAAACTACAAACAAATTTATATTTTAAGTTAACAAATAGTTTAAAAGATTTTGATAGTATAATGACAATAACGCTACACCGTCAGCTATAAATTTGTTTAACATTTTGGAACTAGAACAACCAATTTTACAGACAATTATATAATTATATTTTTTGTGTATTACGTTTTGATGTACGGTTAACATCTTCATCAGAAATATAATAGTTCCGTATTTAGTACAGCAAAACCTAAAATAAAAAGAATATAAATTATCTATAAAATTGGTAATTTTATTTCCAATCAATATACATATTAGTACTTTGAAGATAATAAACTAAAAAATAAATACTAATAAATTGACCGATAATCCTTGGCTGGCACCCACAACATTTATCGGGTTAAAAAAATTATCGAATATATGACTTTATGAATATAAATTAATGTTATCATATTTAAAATAATTTTTTTTTGGAATATTTTTATATTGACTTATGTACTATACCTATTTGCTTTTGCCTGTTTTCAAATTATATGCTAATGTTTTTGCTACATAAGTTTACAATACATAATAAATATAGGTATTTAACTACTTTCAAAATTCTTATGTTTACTTGTGGATATTTGAATAAGACATTAAGGTTGGAATAATAATTAAAGATTGTGGTATAGTTATTTTCTATATTACAGAATATTTTTCCTTTTATATTTCGACAACCAAAACCTAAAAGGTTTTCTGATAGGTTTGTAATATTCAATAATTTATTCAATTTTATGTTAAAATTCAATTTTAAAAGTATTTTTATATTTGCCAAAGAAAATAAAATTTAAACTAAAAACATAAACTTTTGTCAAATTTTTTTTTTCAAAATTTTGCGTACAATTTATTTTATTGCAATTATGATGGATGAAATAATAATGTAATTGTTGTTTCAAAAAACTTGATCCTTCATGAAAATGATAGTTTAATTTTACTTTCAAATATTTGTTATTCCTGTTGATTTAATTTTATTTCTTTAACTGCTTTTGCAATTTTTTATCTGTTTTTGAAAAAATTTTGGATTTTATGTTTTTAATTCAAAATTATAAGTACAATTAGTTACACGGAAAAATTGTTTAGAAATTGATAAAATTTTACCTGAGTTTTGTTGTTTTGGAGAATTTAATCAACAAATTGTTCCTATAAAATTAGTAATGTTCCCGACAAAGACAATCTCAATCGGCTCAGCTGAGGCCAGAAATTGGAAAAATTTAAATGTCAATTGACCGACACAGGTATATATAATTCGTTAAAAAGGTTTACATTTTTGAAAAATTGTTTCTAAAGAGATTATAGAAGAGAACCATAAACACCATACGGTAGGAAAGATATCTAAGCCTACACATCTCGATGTTTCAGAAATACGTTAATTTAAAACATACACGAAAAAATTTTTCTTCGTGTAGCCGTGGATTCATCCCAAGAATAATGCAGGCTTTAATCCTGAATAAGGTAGAACATTCCAACCGGACAAGGGTCTAAATTATCCTCATCCTAAATTATACTTGAATTGGTGGCTCATATAAGTCAACATATTGTGCAATGTCGACGCTTGACGATTGAGACTAAAGATTTGAATAGCGAGATTTGAAATTGGGTATGTGGATGCAGAGACGTGATGGAACAACAAATGGAACAACACTCGTTATTGGCAATAATACTATAAAAATAATCATTTTTTTGATAACTTTAAAAAATTTGTTGTGGTATTATATTCCATAACGAGTGCGTAACTTTCTGATTCGACAGGAACTACCGATACTGGGTCGATTGTAGAAACAAGAAAAAAAAAATTAGTTAGAAATAATTTAAGATCGAAATGTGGTAAACGGGCAACTACCAACATTGTTCTCAATTTTTTAAATAAAACATATTAATTCTTCTTTTTTTGTTTTACCGAAAAATGATAAATTTATATACACATAATGTGTATGCTCACATTAATATCATATAAATTTTTTTTTGTGAAAAAGTAATTAAAATTGTTTT
>OZ023273.1:52293446-52653955 GCA_964007475.1 Hybos culiciformis
TACCAAAAAATATTAGTTCTTGAGAAATTTAGAAAGAGGTACAATGAACTAACCTCGATAGTTATGTGGGGCATCTATATGATGAAAATAAAACAAAAGGCTATTAAACTATAAGAACGGTTTGATATAGACTTATCTGATATTCTTAGAAGGTTTCAAAACAGAGAAACTAGAAGATAAAATTAAAAGTAAAATAATCTTTAACTTTATTCCTTGAGATATTTGGATCAAAACTTCATATGTTTATTGTTAATTTTATAATTTATGCTTATAGAAAATCTTGACACATTTATTGATGAGGTCATGGTCTTTCTCAAGTAGTAATTACTCTTAGAAATAATTTTATCAATAATATTTAAATAAAAAAAATTAAATAAAAAAACAAAAGGAGATTTATAAGATTTTCAAAATAAAATAATTCTAATTTTTCAATTTCAATCTCGTTCAAATCAGCAGCGCCCACATAGTTTTATTTATGTACGATTGTCTTATTTGATTGTGTTTTTTTTTCCTCGTTCTGCTTAGAAAAATATTTGTACATTATTTTATTTCTACAATAATAAAGGGGTTAAAACTTAATGCCTAATGTTCATTGAAGAAAAATATCATATCGTGTGTATTCCTCTTTTAATACTCATGACATTTAAATGGTGTTTAAATGAGAAAAGTTCAAAAATTATATACAAACATTATTGGTAAACTTTACACTGTTTTTTCTTTTTCTTCTGATTTCTTCCTTTTTTTTTTTTGTTTTAAACAGAAGATATGTATATGTACTTTTATAATAATACGTTTTCAAATTTATTTTTTTGAATTTTTTTTTTTACATATGATTTCTTTTTTTCTAGGATATTTATATTTAATGTTTATATTCGACTAGCAAAAAATATTTGATTGAATAAGTTTTTGAAAGATATTTGAAGAGAAGAAATCAATTTTTGATGCCTTTATGAGGAATAATCTGTTGTTTATTTATGTTTTATTTATATTTTTGTTTTCTTTTTAGAAGATCGATAAAAATAACAACAGGCACTTTGCATAATTGACTTTTGCCACACAAATATAAAAAGTGTCTTTGTTTTCTTAGGACTAAAAAGTAACATTAATAAATGTCATTTGTTATTTTAAGAAAATTACTATATGTACTATAGTTATATAAATACACAATATGTTTAATGTACGTACGAATAATTGGAATTATATGGTTTGCAGACTTCAGGATAAAATGAGGTTCCGCAAATATTCTTAAATAGTTGTTGAATTAATAGAGGTTTATCTATCAAAAACACAGCATTGCTTATTTTGATTTTAAGTAATTTATATTATTAAATTTTTATTTAAGCAATACAATTAAACCTAGTTTAACAATTTAATGAGAACAGAAATTTTCATTTGAGGTATAAACTCATTTAATTTATGAATAATTTTTCTAGTCTGCAAAAAATATTAGATATTATATAAATATTATGTGAATTATATTATTATATAAGAAGCTTTCTTGGAGGTTAACTGATTTGTTCATTTTGTTGAATACAAAGGCTTTTTGGGTTTAAATTACCACGAATAATAATAATAATTGCTTTAATAATATAATCCTATAATCTTCCCTCAAAAATGTGTGCAATGGATTTATTAGGTATATTTATTATGTAAATAAATGTCCAAAATCATTACTAAGAATATTTGACTTATTTTTATAACAAAAAGTTATATAATATAATAAAAATAATGAAATTATAATAAGGAAAAATAATTGGTATATTTTTTGAATGAAAATATAATTTAAAAATTAAATGATTAAATTGAAATTATTTAAAATTCAATATTCAAATAGAAAGCTTATTAGAGCATACAGCACATTATTAGTACAATTCTCTTAAGAATTTGGTTACAATTACATTAATTAGTGAAAACCGCAAAAATTACATAAAAACTTTTCGAGAATTTATTGAGTTGATGTTGAAAATATTCAGATCAAAATTGTATCAATATTTCAAAATTTAATTATAATTGGATTAGGAAATTGAAGAAATTTCTATGAAAATTTTATTTTGATTATTTATTTAAATTTTTCATTTCAAAATTTCCTTCAAGATTTTATTAAAATGTTTTTATTATACTATAGAATAATTGATTGTGAATTATTGAATAATTAGCAGAGCTATTTAGTATAATAAAATATATATAAAGCTTTTAATAAGAATTATTTATTCCGATTTTGTTCTTAAAGATATTTTCTATTTGCACTAGTACGCCTAAGTAGTTTATTAGAAAATAAGTATTTATTATTAATATACTATATACAAACATTTTAAATATTATTTATAATAAATACATAAATAAATTAAGTATGAATATAAACAAATTTGATTGCTGCATTTTCCTTTTAATAGAGAAATTTTAATATTTTCTATTCATTTATAGAATTATAAAATAATTGATCTTAATATGAGAAATATTCATCACTAGTGTATGAAAATATCAATAAAAAAAAAATTATTATTATTATTATTATTACTCTATATAAGAATAATTAAAATCAATATATAATATTAAGAAGAAAATATCAATCAATTTTTAATGTTAATGAAAGAAACAAGTTTATGTTATTATTTACCCTCATAATAATATTTCAAAAGGCATTGGTTTTCTTTTTATGAGTTTTTATTATTACCGAGATGCTTAACAACCTTTTAATGTTTGTTATTTTGAAATTTATTGTATATTGTGGTGAGAATAAGAGTTATGAAAAATTTATATATTCTACATAAAATAAGAGTGTTAAAATGAAAAATAATGTTAATTTATAGAAAAGTGTTTATATAATATTGAAATTCTCTATATAATCTTGTCAGTTGATTTCTATTCTCATATCATTATTTGATTTCTATTCTATATATCAAATTAATAATTAATAAGTTTTTATTATATTGATGATGCTAATATCTTATCTGTCAATAATTGTTATAAATAATTTATTTTCTCACTTTTTTCTTGTACTATGCTTATTTATAAAACATGTAAACCGATAATAATGCCCAAAGGCTGTGACTTTGGAATTAGACTGATGTATTCTCAATTTTGTTCCGATAAAATCTATTGGATTTTTGGATAAAATTCAAAATATACTTTTTAGTAGAAATGTAAAAACAATTTTTCTCTTTGAGAGTTAAATAAAAATTAATAGTTACCATACGAATAATATACTATAAGGAACAAAGTTGACATACCTGTAACGAAAAATAGAAATAAACGTAATTAGGAAAGGATAATAATAGTAATAATAATAATAATAAAACCATCAATGTAAAAGTAATTTGAGCTTGGCAAAAAAGAACAATTTTGTTACGTATATATTGATTTGTCAAATATATGCGCCAAATGTTTGTTAGCAAAATTCAATGTACGCCTTACACTTGAATTCATTTTGAGAATTTTATTAATCATTTATCTAAAATTATACATATACATATCTATATAGGTACATAATTTTTAAATAAAACATTTTTGCAATTCATAAAATTTAAAAGAAATTCCTAAAGCTTTTAAAATTTTCCATAAATTTATTATACTTTATTTCGAACACGAAAAAAAAAATTATTAAAATATTTCGTTTAAAATGTAAATTAAAAAAGATTATTTACAAAAAAAAATAAATAAAACTATACATAAAGAAAATCCATTTTCAGATCGAATGAAAAAAAAATAATTTAACACTTTCACTTAATATATTGAAAAAAAAAAAAAAAAAAAAAATTAATGTTAATAAATAACAAAATAATTTTAAGAAAACAATTTTGCTAGAATATATGTAGGTATTCTCTGCTTTTAAATTCAGCACAAATTTAGTAAACATTTTTATTTTAAATTATTTTTTAGAAAGAATCGAGTGAATCACACAATTATTAAAAGATTTGAAATCATATGGAAGAAGAAGTTGTGTTGTGTTCAATAATGCCACTATGCATATGAAATCACCGCGAAACCTAGGTTTCCAATTTACAATTTGAAGAAAATAGTTGAATTGTAATATGTTTTTAGCGCACATTTTAGAGAAAAATCTGAAATAACTACTTTGTTTTTATTTTTACACTGTATTTTGTTTCCACATTTCCCAACATAGGGATAAAATGTAAATTGGCAGTAAAAGTTTTAAAAATGGAATTGGGGTATCTACAAGTCTCGAATTATTAAAACAAAAAGAATGTCAAAATAATGAGCCAAAAAAAGGGATGGATTATACTTAAAAGAAGATTCCTTAACATTATCAGAATTAAATAAAGACAAATTGGTTGATTGCAAACTTTATTTTAGCATTTTCACCTTTGATTATATTTATTTTGATATCTTCTATAAATGCATAGAAATTTTTAATTCAATTGTTTTAATAATTGATCTGTGTCAAAAAAAATTAATTCAGCATCTTTCTAGATTTGTGGGAAATCTGATTAAAAATTTACTTCCAGTGATTAATAAAATAAGTTCAATAAATTTTAATATTTTAAATAAAAAATATATCGCGAAATACATAAATAATATTCATAGAGCATATAACAAGGAAGGAAGAGAAGAAATTTTAAAAGCTTATTGCATCAAAATGTTTAATAAAACTTGAGTATATTTAGTATTTCATATTCAAATAACATGCTAATTTCAATGTATTTAAATTAAAGAAATAATAAATTTCTAAGAATTCCTCTTTTTTTAGATTTCTTGAAATGAAAAGTAATAAAAAAAAACAAAGTAGAAAATAATGAAAAACCTTTTAACACATTTTATTTAAGGGTAAACTGTTCGTTCAGGTGAAATAGTAAATCATATTTTTATAATGGATTTGTGATAATAAATCAAAATTACAAATTCTAACCACATTTTTTTAATCTTCATATAACGTTCTCGATAAATTTCGTTATATAGTTAAAATAAAACTCCTAACCTGATTTTTATAATTTAATACGTCATATAAAATAATATAAAATATAATTTTATTCTGCTTTCAATTCGTTTTTATGACAAACTTCCTTCAATTGTAATTCAGATTTAAATGAAAAACTATACTTTAGCCTAATTTTCAAAGGAAACTGCACAGAAAAATGTATATGCTGACTGGACCTATAGTCCTAATAAAAATAGCACTGATTACTAACAAGTTATGTCGTTGTTTTATAAAATCTATGCCAATAGTAATACTTTTATATGTTTCAATTGCTACGAGATACTATTACATTTCTTGATAATTATGTACTTAACACTAATGCTTTACTTACTTTCTCTTGCATTTTTACAAAAAAAAACAAATACATACGTTTATTTGAACCTCTGTTATGACTATAGTTAAACATTTTTTTTTTCTCAAATTATGCGACACAAAAAGTTTCCATATTTTTTTGTAAACAAATTTACTTCAAAGTAAATACTAAAAAGATATTCTACCTACATGAATGTGTAAAACCAAGAATTATTCATCATTTTTACTATAAATATTAGGGATTGTTAAAAAATTATCAAAAAGGGTTTTTCAAACTAAATTATTTTCATAAATAAATTTGTAAGTAAGTTTTTCTCAACATTATATTTCATTATCAAACCTATGTATTAAAATTTTCAGTTCTTTCTGAAAAGATAAAAAAAAAACACAAAAACCATGATTGATGACTGGAATTATTAAACACTCATAAAAAAATATATATACTAAACACGAACCCAAAAACTTTAATCTGGCTGTAAAGAATTTTCCTATTCTTAAAAAAAAAAAAAAAAAACAATATCTCGAAGCAAAAATGAATTATTAATTCTATATGAATTGTATCTTAATTCAATTATCCTTTTACTTTAAAAAAAGAAGAAACTGTATTATATTTCAATAAAAACAACTTTTTCATGAATATAAATTTTTTTTTTCTCTCTCCTTTCTATTAAACGATATAAAGTGAAAATTTTTTACCTTCTATGTGGAATAAAAATATTATTGGAAAAACTGAAAACATCCTTTGAGATTTGATTTTGGCCAAAAAAAAAAATAATAATCATATAAAATTGAGAAAAAAAAAAAGGTGTGATACGTTTCAGGCGAGATGTAATTTTATATTTTCTTTGGCACAGGGTCACTGATTTTCAAATTTTCTAATTAGAGTGACTTTTTTGGGATTTTTTTTCTGTCCCATAAGATTTTATATCAATGTTTTTTATGACAGGGTTTTATTCGATACATATTATTTTTTTGTGTTAGAAAATCATTAATTTAAAATTTCTTATCAGTTTCAAACAATATATTCTTTAGATAAGCTTAAGTTTAAAACACAGAAAAGAATATTTTTTAAAGCAATGTTTTATTGAGTTAGATTTTCATTTTTTTGTCCGACCGTCCACTACAAGGTTTTAACTTTTGAACCAATCACTCGATTTTAATTCTGTGAATGCTAAAACAGAGGCTCTCAACCTGGCTGCATTATTTCTAAATTTTATAAAAGTTTAAATATAGATTAAAACCAAAATTATTATGAGGGTAGATTGATACGTCAATTAAGAGGAAATTAAAAAAAAGGTCACAACACAAAGATTCGAACTAGGATCTGGATTTTGATGAAAATTGTAATATTGTATATGATACGGTTTTAATGAATTCAGATGGCGAATCGAACTAGGATATAGATTTTGGTGAAAATTATTATATTTGTATATAGTGTCTGATTAAATGGCGTTGGTATAATGATATTTAAGGAACCTAAAAAATATGTTCAGCTCTTGATTGTGACCAAGCTATCTTAAAATTAAAGTATCTTAAATCAAAATACTGAAAACGATCTCCGTACTTAATTTATGACGTACTGTTCTATATTTTTTAACTTTATATATTTTAATTCAATTAATTTTTTTTTATACAAATGAATTTATTTTTAGAAAGAAAAAGTTAGGCAAAATCCATGTACGTCGAAAAAAAAAAACTCAATATTTTTGTTTATTAAAAAAAAAACCCTCTTGTTGTAATATTTATGTTTGCTTTAAGTTTAGACAACAAACAAGTGTTAAATCCCACGCATTGATTTTTTTATTCAATCAAAGTTTCTTGGTTTTTAATTTTTTTGTAAACAAATTTTTATTTTAAATAGAAAAATCTTTTTTCCAAACATCTATACATAATAAATATCTTTGTTGTTTGTATATAATATATAACAGAGATATATGTATAAATACCTATTTGAAGTTGTATACATTAATATTTATGGATCCAAGTAAACATCTTTTTAAACATTATCAAATTTGGGAAACAAAAAAATTGTCTTAAATTCATGTCGGTCGTAGGCTTTGTAATAATCAAAATGATAAACCAATTAAAAAAGTCAACCCTTTTTAAATCCTTCATATAATAACTAGGTATGTATATACAAAAATACATAGTTCTTAAAGGGATAACATACATATTTGATAATGTTTTCATTCATCAAAAAATAAATAAATAGAAATTACGATTAAAATTTTTAAATATGTTTTTCAAGAATTGAATGCAATAGTTTATTTGTAGTCATTGTTCAAATATTTTGATTAAAGTTTATATTATTTCAATTTTCGATTGTATCTTATGTGATTTCGGAAAAACAATGTCTGTTAAAAAACACACTCAATTGATAAATATTTTAACGATTATTAAGCCTTCCATTAACACAATTAGCGATACGAAAGTTTTCTTAAATTTTTTATTAAAATAAAGTGAATTAAAGAAAATCCTTTATTTGCGTTCCTATTTCAATAATTTCCTTATTGAAATATTAACATTAAAATTATGAATGTTCATGTGCTACTTAAAATTAACACAACGTATTGTTTCATATTCAAAAACTACTCTTCTGAAATAATATAATTCTACATTTATTTCTCTCTGCAGCTAATGTATGATGTTTTTAAATACATAAAATAATATAAATAACAATGGTTTCATGTATAGGCGTAATCGCGATAACTGTTGAAATATAAAACGTCCAGAAAAATATTCATTTATCTACTTCGCGTGCTGCGATGATAAATGGATGACTTTTATATAAAAATTCATATTTCTATAAAAAAAAAAAATTTAAATTACATTTGAGAAAATTAAAAGCATAATTTTCAGCTACATTTCGGTAATTTTTACTGATACTACAAATTTTCAATTTTTTTTTTAAACATTAATATATATATATTTTCTTTAAAATTTCGAAATAATATGCTGACACTGGTGTACGGAATTACATTATTTTGAATTAAAAAAAAAAAACAAAAAAAACATTTTCTCAACGTTAAGGTTATATCAAAATATATAATCTTATTTAATGAAGTTTTATAGGGTTTCAAGAAAGAAAATAAACTTAAGACTTTTTAGTACATTATCTCTTAATAAATTTAGAAACTTTATGATACTGACGTACAAAAAAAAAAAAAGTTAATGAAAAAAAAAATAAATTCAGAAAATTTAATTTTCCATCTTTTTTCTTCGAATATATTATGTAAAAAAATTCATTACTTTAGGAGCCGCAAAAAAAAATTCATCAGGATAAAAGTCTCAAGGTCAAATGAATTTAGAAAGTTAAACGCTCGCACATATGTAAAAATAAATATAATACTGTATCTAGATATTTTAGAGATGACAATTATTTTTTTAAATAAGTACATATGTTCTTGTGTACATACATTTATGTAATTGAGTGTCAAGTTGACTATGAAATAAAACATTAAATTTATAAATTTACATCAAATTTCATGTCTACGTTACGTATGTGTGTATTAAAATCTACTTACAATGTATCTACTTACTATGTAAAATAATAATATATTATATATTATAATAAAAATTATTAAATATAACAAAATAAAAATTGAAATGAATAGTTTAATAATAAATTTTAATTTTCTACTCGCGGTGTGAGAAGACAACGGCAACTGGTATATATGATTTGATAACCATTACATATTACTTTTATATTGTAATATATATTACAGATTTAATCTGTAGTTCTTTGAAAGGTTTAGATTCTTTTATATTATGTGCAGTGTACTTCGGTGAATTTCTGAAAATTAATTATTTTTTTGTCGATTATTGCTATATTGGCATATTATGAACACATACAAGCAACAGTTGAAGTATTTTATTTATAATAATCTTGCCTTAGTCATTCAATAGCTTGATTTGATGAACCATGTACATACATAGCAATTGATAAACAGAAGTTATAGCTGCCTACATTGTAGAATCTTATCCTTTAGTCTCGTGTGAAAGTGAAGAATTTTAGTGATGGACAGACGAACAGATATTTATAATGAAAACACATAGGTCGTTTTTTCATTTTGATAGTGTTCTAAAATCTATTATCAATTCCGTGTTATATCTTTTGAAAAATAAGTGTTTGGAAATTGGAAATTTAATGACACTTTTTGATCAAATTTATAAATTAAACAAAAAAAGGGCTATGTACATAATATAAATGAGTTTAGAAAGAATAAAATAAAAACAAAAGAGCTGTCATGGGACACCAGATTGAAACGTAGTTCCTTAGCGTACATATCAGAGAACTGCGTAATACTATTCATAAACAAAAACAAATCACTCGCAATATTTCAATACAGAATAATACCAATTACAGAAAAAAAAAAATGAGCTATTCATATTCTACTTGCACATAAGAAACACTTATATTACATTGACTTGCAAAACAACAATATCTACTCAATACCACTTGATGTTGATTTGTTTTTGTTATGAATGCTATGAATGCAGCAAGTGCCTAATATAAAAACAATACGTATGAATGAAAAAAATATCATCTAATTAAGTATAGGTACATTTTTAACAATTTTTTTAGGAAATTTTTAGGAAATTTTTACGAAATATTTAATTTTTTTTTAGGAAATTAAATTTCCTTAGAAGATTACCCAATGCATTCAATATACGCAATACATATTTCACTATTCACTATACTTGCGAATAGAAATATGACTTGATACAAAAAACTCAATACAATTCTAATGTATTGAAAAAATATTATGAATCATATATTCACACTTGTTTCTATTTTGAGTTGAACTATTCATATATTGAATAAATCAAGTGTATTCACGAGTGATTTGTAATACAAGTGTACTCATGCATT
The DNA here is from genome assembly GCA_964007475.1 of Hybos culiciformis. Lineage (NCBI taxonomy): Eukaryota > Metazoa > Arthropoda > Insecta > Diptera > Hybotidae > Hybos > Hybos culiciformis. Next base: position 52,303,568 of record OZ023273.1, read on the forward strand.
TCTCTGGTACATATAAGTAATTTTCATTTTTTATCAATTCAAAATTTTATTAATTTAAAAAGAAACTTCTTTCTACTTTTCACAGTTTTCTCTAATTTTGCATTTTTTTCATTTAAAGAAACCTTTTTTAAGGAGCAATTTTAGACTGTTTTTTCGAATTTCGAAGATCTTTTTTGACATCGAAAATTCAAAAAGCTAAAACTAAGAGTCTGTTCACTTATTAGTGATTATTGAAAAAATTGAAATCGGATTTAATATTCCAGATTTTTTAATTTGTGGACGACACGATTTTACTGCTGTTATTTAAAAAAATGAAATATTTCCCATAACAAACTAAATTTGTAGGTCTACATTTAAGTGAATTCAAAAACTAAAATTGTATAGAAAAGAAAAAAGCGGCAAAAATGGGTAAGAAAATTCGGTCGGTCACGTATTATTATAAGTTTTTGATTTCAGTGAGCCAAATATTATTTTATAAGTAGTTGATTTTAGCAGATTATACAGAATGCAGAAAATTACGTCCTCAATTTAGAAATTGTGACTCTAAGTTTATCAATTTTCATACAACGTTCAATAAAAAACTATTACTATTTGCCGCGAGAGGGACTGTTTATTTGCCGCGAAAGGGACTGTTTACATTTTATCAAATCATATAAAATGCGACGGCGTCGACTCATTATTTAAACTTTAAAAAAATTAACAGGTATCGTTAATATTGACTGTTTTGACAACCCATTTATTTAAATTTTTTTCACCCACAAGTATGAGCTATTTTTCGCCATTGGGGCACTATGTGCCTTTTTTCGCCATAGGAGTCGCTATTTGGAGATTTAAATAAGTGAATACTTATAAATTTAAATTTCTTGTTTTTGTTGTTTTTGCAACACAAAAAAAAAGAAATATCATAAGTCAAAATGCCGGCAGACGACTTGACTTGCGTTGGTACCGAATAGCGCTTTTATATTGGCAAAATAATACTGACAAAATTATACAAGATTTTTATTAACATTGAAATTAGTATGAAAATCTAAATTTTATTTGAACTATAAAATATTAATTAGTTAATAATAAAAAATTAATATTTACTAAATATTTTATTTTATAAATTTTTTATAAATTGAAATAAAATTTAAGTTTATCAATTTTTATACAAAGTTCAATAAAAAATACAAGAGCCGGCGGGACGTTTGATAGATGTGAAACATCGGAATTATTTTGTACAGATTATATGATAGAATTTTGGATTTTAATTTTATAAATTTCATTGGATGTTTACTATTCTTTTTGTTTTATTTCTATTAATTATTAATGCAAACCAAAGAACACAATATTTACGGATTTCTTTAATTTATCATAAGATTATAACAAAATAAGTTTGCAAAGACTGTTAGTTAGTTTTTTTTCTGTATGAAAAAATCCAGTTTCTAAGTTAGTTCTCATTTCATTCGTACGACGGTGTATGCCCAATCAATCTGTATGCATTTTAATAAATTTTGCATAATAAAGTCAACCACTGTTTTGCACTAAGCGACAAGACAACAACATAAAGCGAAACAAATATCCAATTTCAAACTTCCAATTGAAAAGAGAAAAAAAATATCCAAAAAAAAACTTTAAGCGACGGGAGTTTATTTTTTTTACTTAAAAAATAAAAAAATATCGAATAATAAGAAAATTTATATTTTGTTTTATATTAAAAAAAAAATAAATATTTAAAATTAAAAGAAATTAAAATTAAACAAAATAGTGAATTTAAATAATTTTTAAATAAAAAATTCAAAATAGTGAATTTAAATAATTTTTAAATAAAAAATTCAAAATAGTGAATTTAAATAATTTTTAAATAAAAAATTCAAAATGTCAAAAAAAAAAATAATTTTTATTAACTTTTTTTTTTTTTGTTTATCATGTACCGATAGACACCGACGCGATCATATTTTTGGTCGCTGCGGCTTGGCAGCGATATTTTCAATTTTTTGGAACTGCTGCTAAAAAAAAAATCATTGCTCGCTACTGCGTCGCTGATAATCGCTAAAAAAAAAAACCGTTAAAAAAAAAATCGAATAAAAAAAAAAATAAAAAAAAAAATAAAAATAAAAAAAAACACAAAAATTTTCGTCGCTGCTTGGTTTTTTTTTTTTTTTTAAACTTCTATGACTGCTAGCGATCGCTTTCACCTAAAAATTTGTCGCTACTGTTAGGTCAAAAAACGTCGCTGCGTACCTTGCGGTCGCTCAAAATCTATGATCGCGTCGGCGTCTGTGTACCGACACTATGTACTGACACTAAAGTGTTCAAATTTTTAATAAATTTTTCCACAAGAGCGTATGATAAGGAACTACGTTCCAAAAAATATTTGAAACAATATTGAAAATTTATGTAAGATTTCATTATTGAACGTTCTATAAACCAAATAACATTTTTATTTTATATTTTAATTGAACTTAATTCAATACAATAAAAAAAAGAAAATTGCTTAATAATATTTTCATTTTATGAAATGAAAATTATTTCAGCTGACGTTTTTTGATGTGGATGAACGCAAAATTATAATTCGTTATTAAAATATGGTCTGTGATAAAAATATACATTAATGTTTACATAATTATATAAGTATACATATATTGTACACATGTAGACATATTGTTTGAAAAAAAAAGTATTTAAGAAAAGATATAAAATAAATGATAATCTTTATAATGGTATTTAGATTATTTATTATTTATATTTTTTTTTTTTGAATTTACAAAAGCACTTCATTATTAGTAAAATATTATACTATATGGTACACAAGCTGATTATATACTTTATAAATATTTTTTTATTCAAAATTTCTAAATATTTTATTTTTATAGAAATCTATTTTTACATGATACATCGAATTATATATTTTGTATTCGTTTGTTTTAATATATGTAATTATTATTTATGATTATGTACTGTATGCCATAGATCAGAGGTGGCAAAACGGTCAGTCGTCAGATCTTTTTGGTTGATCGTAATAGGAATATGACCAAAAACAGAAACATTGAATGCACTTAATGAAAACACATATCTATAAATTAAAAAATTATTAAACTGCATACTATGGTTTCAAATCGCAACTATTATTTCTGAAACCACAGAGGCCAGAAAAAAAATTAAAATAAACTTTCAAATTCAGAAGAAATGATAATAAATGTGAACTTTAATACATATTTATAAAATGAGTTCAATGAGTTTGAGGTTCTCTTTGATGATATTAAAAAATCAGAACCAATGGTACTTACCATTTAATATTATTTTTAATAAATTTGTTTAACTGAATCTATTTCAATAAATTTAATTTAATTAAAAGAAAAATTATAGAATTAAATATAATTAATTAAATATTACTTGATAAAAATTTTATTTTCAAAGTATCTTTAGATAATGTGAAATGAATTTATTTTTTTTTTATTTATTACATATATCATAAGCATTTTATTAATTGATTCGTGTTGACCACAATTTGTTCTGCGGTGTTTGATTGTAAAGGCTTTTTCGTGTTATAAGAAGATGGGAAATTGATCGAAAAATAAATCGTTGGTATATTATTCTATTTTTCAAATGAGAAAATTGAATAAATGTCTTCAAAAATATTCATTCTATAAAGTTAAAAATGAAATTGTAGCTTTGCTGATCCATCAAGTAAATTGTTTGTAAAATATTTTTGATTCAGAGCAATTGTTTGAATAAATAAATTCCCTTAAAAATTCGGTATAATGTAGACTTTGAGTCGAACTTGCATTCTAGTTTTCAGCTTGGGTCGATAAAAGTCTGGCAACGCTTTCTATAGGCTTTACCCTCCTATATACGATAGGCTCGATTTCTTATTTTTTTTAGAAATCATTTTAAAAATTAAAAAACTTTTAAAATAACTCCGTATTTTTGAAAACTTGATCATTAAGTTCTTTTGATTTTAATGTTTATAGAAAAAAAACAAAAAAAGGAAGTCAACAAAAGAAATAATACTTTTTATTTATTTTCATTTATTTGAAAATTTGTTAAATTTTGAAGAAACTTTTCCGATTAAATGAGGAAAAAATGTTTCCCTTTTATTTTTTATTTTATTTTATTTTGTTTTTTTTTTATCAAAATATTGATTAAAAAAAAATGTCCTTTTTCAATTCTGATTTTTTAAATATTGACGATAAAAATAATAAAAAACCTCATTAAGATTAAAATTTACAATTATGATCCTTGTTTATTTGCTTTAATTTTAAATGAATCCTGCCTTTTTTTGTGTGTGTATTTTTTTTTATTTTTTTTAAAGAAAAACGAAATATTCAAAAAAGTATTTTTATGCAAATTATTTTCTCGAAAAATAAAAAATTGTAATGAAAATTGAATATTTTATTTCACTTTTACATTTAATTTAAACATTTGAAGAAATAAATGAATTAAGATAAACATAGAAGATTTCATCCAAATTTCCGGTTTGAATTTTCAACAATTGAATAAATAAACATAGAGAAAAATTATTATTATTTTTTTTAATTTAAACAAATTACTGAAAATCAACCGTAGTTAAAAAAAAAATATTATTGTCAAAATTATCCAAGAATCTGAATTCCATGAAGTGCAAATGATTAGGTAATCATAAATTTATAAATAGTTTTATGTTATAATCTTACAGTTTTATGTTATAATCTAACAAGATAGAATCCACTGGAGAGAGCAAGTTAACATTCTATGTTCCCGCGAGGAATAAGGAAAAAAAAAATATATGTTTAATGTTTATTGTTTTGTAAAACAAAATAAAAATTCTATTACAATAATCTGAATCTAAACAAAAAAAAAACTCTTAATTAAAATTGTTTGTAAAATTTGGAGAATTCGGGGAAGTTTAGGTACAAAAAATTTTGCCTTAAAAAATGTTATTTATCAATATCATTAAACGAAAAATATGGATAAATTTTTAATTAATCAATAATAGAATTATGACTGAAGTTATTTAGAATTTTCAGATTAAGTGCATAGAATTTTTGCTGAATTTATTACAGGTACAATACAACACATTTATATGCATTTCATATCATATATACTTATATATAGATTCATTTGCATATTGCAACTTTTGTTTACGCCGCAATTATAAAATGTAAATGTTATAAATTTTTGCCTATAGTTTTCAACGGCAAGTGAATAAATTTTGTTTAAATTTCTTGAGTTATCGATTTCACAGTTTTTTTAAAAAAAAAACTATATTTCAATTCAAAATTGGCAGAATCCTATGATAAGTAAATCGTTAAATAGCAATTATTTTCTGTAATAATTTTGCTATATTTGCTAGAATTGTATGCATATTTATAGGTTAATCCTTTATATATACATACTTACATTAAGAATAGAACACCATGTATTATGGGTACTTAACTTTAGTATGGGTACTTAAGTTTATTCATAGATTAAAAATACAGAAAGACTTATAGCTTCATACAAAATTTTTTCAGTCTTTTTTGGTATTTTTATGTGAAGGTATTAGTAAAACTATATAAATTCTTTTCATACATTGATAATTATCACGTATTTTATTTTGTTTTACTAACACATTCACATAAAAATACCAAAAATAATGTTGTATGGAGCTAACAATCTATGTGTATTCTTAATCTATGGTTTATTTTATTTTCACTATAAACTGATAGTACACAGAAAAAAAAGAGTAGCCTTTTCATCTAAACTTTAAATAAAATCATTTAATGTTTGTGATTGAATTTTAGCCATTTAAACTGTTTAATTGAACCAGCTATTCTTAATTAAATGATTTGCTACAAATCGTAATTATTTGATTCATTTAATAATTTAAATGAAATATCTAATTTGCATTATCCGTTTTTGACCCCTCAAATACAAAAAAACAACTCAAATGTTTTTTTTGATTTTTTTTTTGGTTTTTTTTAAATTTTTTTTTTTTAACTTTTTTGGTTTTTTTTTTTGTTTTTTTTTTCTTTTTTCTTTTTTTTTAAACTTTTTTGGTTGGTCACACATCTAAGTACTATCCACTTCGAGACATTGCTTTTTTTTTTTAGCTTTTTTGGTCGGTCACCCATCTAAGTTCTATCACAACGAGGCGTTGTTTAACCGTTTTGTTCAATGTTATGAATTCTTCCACTGAGCTATGTCAGTGATATACAACAATGTATTAATAGACAATATAAAATCGGTTTCTATGAAAACTTTCTACAATTGTCAAAGAATGTTATTGTACAATTCTACTATTTTTGTAGTTGATATATTGAAATATTTATTTCAAATCAAATAATTAAATTTGTTGAATCACATAATGTTTAGATAATTTTAAAATTTACCTTAATTTTCATTTTAACAAATTTGTTTTAATATTTCAAATAAATGAATTGTTAAAAACAACTATTGAATTTAATAATTCTTTCAATTAATTATTTGTATTTTAAAAATCAAATCAATGAATTTGCATTAGAAAAATCAGTCAATTTTGAATTTTTTTTCAACTATTTAAGTAATTAATTTGTTTAAAACATTAGTTAAATTAAAGAAAGCTGATTCATTTAATTATGATTAGTCAATTATTCTAATTTATTTCTTTCTGTGTAGTCTAATACCACTTAACTTGATTTTTTTCTTACCAAAAGAAACATATTTGTCAGAAGTAAGACTTCCTTAATCTTCTCGATTATTATTCGGTTTCAAATGAGAGAAATAATTATGGAGATTTCAATGTTGTAATTTGTAATAGTTCAAAGAATATTGTTTTTTTTTTAAAGTTTTAAGTCACAACTTGTATTAAATAATTAAAATTTTAAAGGAAAGATTTTATATAAAATATTAATGTTTTAAAGTGAAAATTTATTTGAACAATTTTTTCGTCTTTTGAAATATTAATTCAGGACACGATATTTTTTTTTTTTTTGAACGAAACGTATAAAATAATTTTTCGGAAGACTAAAATTCATTTTGAATTTTCCAAATGAGCTGAACTTTTTTGGACAGTATTTTTGACTATGTCCCCCAGCTTTATTATTTGTTATTTATATTCTTTTAACCGTTTTCATAAATATTCAACCATTTTTCCCTTTTCCTTCGTTAGAATGAAAACAATAATAGTAATAATACTATAATAGTAAAAGAAAAAAACAAAAATAAAATAAATGTAAAGATGGGTCAAAAAAGGCAATTTCTTTAGTCTATTGTTGTTTGGGGTCACTGAATAATTTGGTTAATTAATTCTATTTTTACTGTCATCAATTTTGTTTTCGGCAGAAGTTTTTATTTTACAATTTTTTAAGGATAATGACTATAAAAAATCAAGTATGATGTTCTTTTATTACAATTTCACATTTAATATGCTTTTGGATTTTAAATTTTATGTTTCTTTCATTTATTTTAATATTTTATATATTTAATTTTTTTATGTACACATACTTTAGTATTACGGTAGTTATTTGATGCATAGTAAAATAATACGCATAGACTTTACTTTTGCAGTGTTTTCAACCGTCCGATAAGAAAAATTTAGACAGTATACAACTATGGAGTCGAAAGATCAATAACTAGTTATTTTCGAATGAGCTATACTTTTGTTAGATACGAAGAGTTTGAAAAAGGTTCATTCTACTGACAAAAAATTAAGTTTATTGAGATCATCAGGTTTGGCATCGATCTTGGTCTATTTTAAGATATTGAGGTTTACATTTCTGGTGCTGATAATGTCTTGCATTCTTTTTTTTAAGTTTTATTTAATTCATCTGTACTGAAGAATTTATAATCAAAGTGCTGTTAAGCAATAATTTACATTTTATATTAATTTAAGTTCAATTCTGTGCAACTCATATTCATTCCTCACCAAGTGTAACACTATACAACTAGTATCACAAAGTGAATAATTATTTAATTAAGAGTGAGTGATTGCTTAGATATATAATGAGATTTTTGCGACTATACACAGACTACAGGCGGGAAGCTACAATCTGTATTGTTTAAATTTTCCGATATTTAACTGTATGAACTATACATCACAGTGGAAATTGAAAACCATATTGTAAAAATAAAAAAATTAAAAACCGTAAATAAGATTTAGTATTTAATATTTAAAAAAAAAATTCTTCTCCCGTGTAAAATAAAGGACATACATAGATAACTTTAGAAATGTGACCCTAATCATTAATTCATTGTACAAAAGAACCTATAAAATTTTATTTGCGACCTAAAATTTAAAATCAAAAACATTGATTTCTATTTTCTTTTTAATAAAATAGAAATTACTCTAATATTTTAACATCAACAGTTAAATTTTCAAATAAAAAACACAAAATATCTAATATCTAATTTTCAATTGACTGTATACTTCAGAGCTGAAGTAATTTTTTTTTATTATTAAGAACATTCAAAACTAACAAAAATATTTCTTAAAAAATGTTAAAAAAAAAAATAAAAATAAAAAATCAACTCATTCATTATAGACATTAAATTCTGTAATTTTAGCAATTTTAGAGTTTTTCAGGATAAAAAGGACTGTCATTAAAAATTACATTTCACTTCTCTGAATATTCAATTAAAAATTCTTACAATGCCGTTGGGTCAAGTTTTTATTCATCTTTCCTTAATATAAAAAAAATATATTTTTTTTTTTGGGGATCTGACATTTTTTCACGCAAAAAGGAAATAATTAAAATCATAAAAAAAAAATTCTCTGCAATAAAAATATTGTCAATACGCATTTATTTCAATGAAATTTAATAAAAATGAAATATGAAATTTTCACAAGTTTATTTCTTTTTTTATTTAACTCATTGCTGTTGTAAGATATGATAAATTTGTAAAAGATGGCTCGCATCACGATTATGAATTTTTGAATAATATACTTAGTATACTTATAAGATGGTATAAAATAAAATGGTCGAAATTATTCAGTTAGTTAGTTTACAGTACAGGCAAATTGTCCAAAATAAACAAAAAAATTGCGAAGTGGCTGTAACTTGGTACAGACCTTTGAAAATGTATATATTTCAAGAAACCAAAGAGAACCTAGCTAAAAAGAGTGTGCTGGAGTGGCCACGCTTGACCCTTTGCGGCACATGTAAATAATATTATTTTGTATTTTTTTTTTTGTAAATTACTATCAATATAGACAAGTTTGGTAAATTTAGCATCCTAAGATCTTAAATAATAAGGTGAATTACTATAATTTTGTTTCTATTAATAATATTGCTGAAATGAACAGAAAAATGCTGTTTTATTCGAATAAATTCGATTTCTCGAAAAATATATTTTGGTTTTTAAAGTTTTATATTATAATACAATTGCCGAAAAAAAATTTTATGAAATTTTACCGCCCATTATTTGCCGCCCGACGCTCGAGCTTAGAGTGCCTATTTGTAAATCCATCATTGCTCCTAAGTTTTAAACAGTTTAAACATAATTATTTCGTGCTTAGATACATACAAAGTATTTGAAAAACTTGATTGTCAAATACTGGGTCGAGCACTCTATTGAATGCTCGGGACTCATCGGATTCTTCAAAAGAATGTGTTTGTGTATGAGTATAGAAAGTTGCAGATACTTCGCATTTTTTTTGTTTATTTGATGATTTTTGATTTAATTTGCCTGTACTTGAAATTCAATTTGAATTGAAATTAATTGAATAGTTGTACCATTTTAAAATTTCTCTGAATCAAAACGTAAATATTTAATTTTAATTAATCCTTTTCAAATATATATATATTTATAACAGCAACTCGATGGAATAACCAAAAGCTCTTTGATTAAGAAAAATTTACTATCCTATATGAATTATGATACGATAAATTACCCTTTTTTGAGACAAAAACCTACGCATGCTAACAAATAATTTTTACAAAATAGAAGTTTACACTGAAATTAAATAAATTATGGCACTCTTTTGAATATTCTTACAGATTTCTCCTTATAATTTATCTTTATAAATATTAGTTTAGCAAAATGAAGAACCGAACTTCCTTTTACAAATATGTAACAGGAATCATTTACCTAGAAGTCAAATCTCAAAGTTAATTTTGTTTACATGATTCTTAAAAATAGTAACTAAACTACTAAACTATATAATACAATTTAAAAAAAAAACACGAAAAATATTCCCAACATCCTCTAATGTTCTACATTTTTTCTTACACTTCGTAATAATAGAAATTATAAAATATCTTTAATTTATTTTAGTCTTTTAGCTTCAAGTATTTCTCGTTGCAACAAATATTACAATTTACAAGTCCAAGTTAAGTGTCACAAAGGTAAATTTCAAAGGTAAGTTTCCAAATTTTTTACGAAAACTTAATTTAAAAGAAAGGAAAAACATTGGCAAGTTTCCCAAAGAAGTAACAAAAAAAAAAAAAAAGTAGCAAAATTATTTATTTAAGTACAAAAATCTAGGTATTTTTAAACTAATTTAAAAACTTTTTTCCATAATATTACACAGGGTGTTGCGGGAAAGTGAATGGAAAGCAATTCACAATTTTTTTTTATAAAATACTGTTTGTTTACTTTAAAATACACTAAATAATGGCTCGCCATTTTCAAGCATTATCTGGGTGATGTTAGCAACTGCATGGAAGCACATAGAATGTTTGTCTAAACTTTTTCGGAAAGGAGTATTTAATACTTTAAATTGCTTCATTCTTTTGTTTATTGTTTCGTGTCTGGACATTATAGCTTTGTGCCGGATATTGTTATTTTGAGAAGGAAGTATGAAATATTTTTGGTCTTTGTAACCTTTTTCAGCTAAAGTCAATTCATCATAATTGACAGCATAAATATAGGCATCTCTGGCTAACTTCAGATCCGAATATTCCCCACAAGGATACCCTCCATGTGTCCAAACAATAAAACCAGTTCGAATGCAGAGACCGATTTCATAGCGCAATCCTGGACCATTAAATTTGTGGCTGTACCATTTCGAACTGAACGGTGACGGCTCCAATATTTTAAAATCAACACCATCTAGAGAAGTAAAACACGTTTGCCCTTGGATAGAACTATCATACCTTTTTTCCCAAATTACCTGAAACATTTTATAATTATTGATTGACCATAACTTCATTTGTATAAGTGCATACCATATTCAAATTGGACAATAAATTCACAAAACATCATGTCCATTTACGGATAGTCTTTTCGTCTGCTTTTAAAATTGCTTTAGAAGTGTGTTCAGTGTTATATTGCTTTAGAAACATTAAACACCACAAAAGATGTTTTGGACGACAATCAGCAGGTCTAATATCCTTCAAGAGTGCCCAAATTTTTTCACAAGCTAAAGGGCTTACACCAAAAAATGCCCTAAATCGTCGGGCCCCTATTTTTATACTTGATTTTAGCTTATGTCCTGTGTAGGAATGTCCTTTTTTCCAAAACAAATTGCTTTTATAGTTCATTACTGAAATATAACAATATTAAATAAAGTATGAAAATAAGGAATTTAGTAAAATAATAGGTATTTCAACAAAAGTACGAATAATTAAAAAAAAGTTTTAGTGTGTATTGATTTAAAACAATTGGAAGTATGTAAAAAACCTAAATGATTGGAATGACTCAGTAGGACATAAAAATACGAGTTATTTACCTGAGTAAAATTTATGCCTCAAATCCGAAATATTTTATTATTGGGGTGAAAGATATATTCGTAACGAAAAATTTAGTGATTTACTTTAACTACAATTTTATAAATTTCCTTTCATAAATAAATGCTTTATAAAGGTATTTCAATGTTTTGTTGTATACACAGAAAAAAATTTGCTCGTACTAATAACTAAATAATTCGTTAAAATCAACGAAAAATTCGTTATTTTGGTTACAACGAACATTTCGTTGAAAAAAGCTCGTAGTTCGTTAAAAAAGTTCGTTATACCCCAAAACCAAAAACCTTTCAAATTCTTCAGCAAAAACACCGCAAATACGAAAGAAAAAATTTACTAGACTACATTTTTTTTTTATTTATTTAATTTTTTATTTATTTCTTTTTTTATTTTCTTTTTATTTTTATTTTTTTTTATTTTTTTTTTTTTTTTTTTGTTTTTATTTTTTTTTATTTTTTTTATTTTTTTTTTTTATTTTATTTATTTTTTTTTATTTATTAATTTTTTTTATTTTATTTATTTATTAATTTTTTTTATTTATGTTTCTATTTATTTATTTTTTAAATTTTTTTATTTAATTTTTTTTATGCCCGCTTGTGGCTTCGAACCACTGTCCTAAACATTGCAATCCATCAACTCTGCCACTGAGCTATGAACTAAATTTACGGCAATGTGTAAAATGGAAAATATAAGTTCTGTATGGATTGTAATTTTTGTTTCCCGTATTTAACGATAACGAACTTTTTTAACGAGTACTAAAAATGAAAAAAATGTTCGTAATAAGAAAATAAACGAAATTTACGTTACAAAAACGTAATTATTCATTATTTTTCGTTATCTTAACGAGAATGTCATTAACGAACTTTTTTGACGTAATGAGTACGAGCAAATTTTTTTCTGTGTACCTATTGTATAATTTTAGAATATTATTTGAAAATTTTTGTACTGTACATCAGGTACAATTAAGTTGAAAACCATAATCCAAGTTTGTGATTTAAATTGAACAAAAATTTCATAAGCGTTCATCAATTTAATGAAAAAAGGTTTAATTTTCGAAAACTTTTAGATTCTTAATTATTTAGATTTTTTTTTTTTTTTCTTTATTTGAAAAAGCGTTTTTTTTTATTTGCTGAAAATGTGTTCAAAATTTATTTCTAATTATTTGCCAAAATACAAATCAAAAATGATTAAAATTATTTTTATTCAACACATATTACTTTTTTTGATATTATTAAAAAAGAAAAATCCAATGAAAATCTTTCTTTCGAGAAATCTACCCATTTGAAAACATACGCTTCCCGTGATTTAACTCACGGGAATCGCATTTTTTAAAATGATATTTCAGTGCTCTAAAATAATATTTTTCAAAAAATAAAATTTTGTTAAATAGTGCCTCAAAACTTCTTCAAATTTTTACTAATATTATTTTCACAAACTATCTTGGGGCTGTTGAAATTAAGTTATAAGTAGTAAGGAGTTGGAAGCAAATTAAACGTACGGGAAAACCGTTTTGTGTGCGGGAAAATGATTATTTATACATACGTTGTAGTTATGTTGTCTGCTTACTTTTTATTTTATATTTCCCAAAATAATTATTTAATTAGTTAGTTCGGTATATTGAAAATTACATATTACAGAAATAAAACGTAAATTCCACTGTTTTTAAAAATTAAAAATTTGATAAAATTATTGTAAAATGTAATAACAAATTTTTTTGTTGTTTACTACAAAAAATTTTAGTCACCATAATTTTTATTGCTGACAGTCCTTATTGCTCATAGTTTTTTTATTCTGAAGTTCAATCTTTTGTCTCTATTTTTCTTTATTTTAAAAAGGGGTTTTGGTGTTTACATATTGCAAAAGATGTAAAAAGCTTCGCAAACTAATAGAACAAAAAGACAACTCTGATATTTAAATTGGAAAAAGTCTTTTTTTTTGTTTAAGTTTTTATTGCAAATATCATTAATATATATTGTGTTATTAATTGCTTAAATAATGAATTCGAATAAAAAACGAGGAAATTTAAGTGTTGGAGAAAAAGAAAATTTTCAACATAAAACATGAAGATGAAATAAATAACATTGATCAAACAAAGAAAATTGACCCAGATCATCCAAAAATTCACTCTTATACCACCACTTTATTGGAGGCAGGCATCACGAAAAACTCCAGACCCAAGGGATCAATCGTCGTTCCATTATCTACTAGAGTTCAACGAGGGATAGGAACTTGGAAAAAAAAAGCAATTAAAAAGGCCGATGGTACAAAAATTATTCTCTTAGAATTCAGAGGGTATCAGCAAATTACAATAATCAAAGATGCAGATACTAGCATTTCATTTGACTAAAAATTTAAATGTTTAAGAAATACATTAAAAAAAAAGATTAAAAAGAAAAAGCTAACATTATAATTTTTTTTGAATAAAACTTTTTTTGAATAAAGCGCTATTTAAAGGTAGTACACAGATCGGGTAAAAATTTAATAGAAAAATAGGTGGAAAAATAAAGGACAAAAATTTAATTTTTCGAAAAAAATCATATGATAATTGTTAAATCTGTCAATATTCAAAATAATTGACAAAAAAAAAATTATTTATTTATCACATTTTATAAAAAAATTTTAAATTTTAGCTTTTGATACTGACTCAAATTTTTTTATAATATTTTTTTATATGATTTTTTTTTTTCCTTTGATTTTACTGCCTAGGTAGATAAATTGTAGGAAAAATTTTGACAAATTATTTTCGAAATATCTACAAAACAGAAGTTTTAAATTCTGTTATGTATTCGAAATATCTGTAAAAACTTTTTACATGCCATATTTTTTCCCAGATCTGTGTACTTAATTATGTACTAATGAAGAAAAATTGAATGAAATATTTTACTTAGCATTTTTCTCCGGAAAAATTTTATATGAAAAAGCCTATTTTACCCGATCTCTGTACTACCTTTAAATAGCGCTTAAAACAACAAAAAATATTTGAATAATAGACAAAATTTAATTTTTTGAATAATTTCCCGCACCACCCAGTTTGATTTATTTTAGATATGATGTAAAAACCAAAATTTCGAATTTGAAAAACTTTTTTTATTAAATATATAATGAAAGCATTTATATTATTCTTTAGTTACCAAAAATTGAATTACACTTTATAAATTAATATACTTTTTCATATTATAGAAGGACGTTAAAATCTGTATCTGATAGAAAATAGTTTTTAAATGAAACGCCAAATCAAAACTGTATACATAAAGTAATGATTTTCTAGTAAAAAAAGTAAACGAAAATATATTATTTAAGTTTAATTTAATTGCAGCTTATAACATATTTCAACTTAGCATATAACAATTTTTTTTAACAGAATACTTAGCTATTCTTTTAGCATAGTTGTGTTTATAAGTTTCTTTTTTTTATATCTATAGGGCAAGAATAGTTAGATGCTTTATGTGTTTAATGGAATACATAATATATTGTTTATGTTATGATTTTGGTGATTTTGTTTGATGCTGCTAAAAATTTCTAAAATATAAGAAATATTTAAAGTGTACTCTGATACTAAAAAATCTAAATGGTATGGTCGAAAAATTCAACAAATTCCTTGCAGAATTTTGAAATTTTTAAAAACGATCGAAATTTAAAAAAAATAAATAATGGTTTTTTATTTACCAGCTAATTTAATATGAATTTTTATTTCATTTCTTAGTAATATTATACAAATAAAATAAATTACAACTCAATAATGGATGATTTTTATAAGATTCCATTTTTTTTTTTTCAGAGAAAAATTTAACAATCATGCATACAATATACAACTTAAACATACATCTATATTCCGCCTTAATTTGAATTTCGATTTTTCATATACATATAACAATAATAATCCTTTTTAAATTTCTATCAATTTTTCAAGTGTTCAGTCGTTCATAAATTTTGAAGAGTTTATCCGTCTATAAAGAACAAATTTTTTATACATATTTACAAAATACATTGAATTTTATTTTGATTATTATTTTCTTAGAAATTTTCTTCTCTTGAACGGAGAAAAATAATTACCAGGTCGGATGAAAAGTTTACAAAATATCTACTTATTAAATTTAAACTCGTAAAACTAAAATGCCGTAACAATATTTTATGCATTTTTAAATTTTATTATAAAACTAAATAGTCTGTTAAATTCAAGTATATAAATTATGTATACATATACCGTAATACTATGTTAAAAAAATAAAAATAAACAAAATTTACCAAAGCTCTGTTCGTAAATAAAAAACCACTTAAAAAGTATTTTATACTACATAATATTATGATAAAATACGTAGATTTAGTTGTTTCATCTTTTTCTTTAAAGATGACTATTAATGCTTGCGATCGGATTATCTTATGTATTCATTTTTGAATTTATAATAGATTTTATAATAGAAATTTCGAAAAGATTTTTCAAGTTATTTAAATATTTTGAAGCATTTTAGTGTATGACCCATTTTGGTACTGGTTAATTTTAAACCATGCATGTATACCCACCCACCCATCAACATTAATAGCTCTTTTAAAAAATAAATTTGTTTCTAAAACGTCGAAATTATATGAGTATATTGCAGAAATTGTGGTGCATCATTTCTATCAAATATAATATTCATAAACACTGTTAAGGTCAGGAAACTATTTTTCTGTTTAAATCTGTGCAAAAAAAGATGAGATGGGAAATGATATAGCATCTTCAACTATAAGCCTATATTCGTGATTCAAAAGTAGCCATTAAATTTATAATGAAATATTTTGTCAAAAATTTAGAACAGTGTGCATAGCACACCTAAAAATGTACTTATTTTTTATCAGATTATTGGTTTTATATATATTTTTTTTTTTTGTAATCGTCACAGATTTTATTTTATTTATTTATTTATTTTTTTTTTGAATAAAATTGAGAAATCACTCGTTTATATAAAAAAATAAAGAAAAAAAATAAAAACAAAATTGTAATTTTTGATGAATGTGCGGGATTTAATACCCTTTTGTGTAATGAAATTGATTGAATTCTCAAATTTATGTGCTTTTTTTTGTCGCAAGTTCTAATATTTAGGTATACCTACCTACCTATATATTTAAATTTTTCAATTTATGAATATTCAAGAATTCTAAATTGAATTTCAATTCAAGTATATTAAGATAAAGAGCATAATTTTTATTGTGAAAAAAAAAATTTTTTTACTGAAAAAAAAAATTTTTAAATTATTTTCTCGCAAATCCTTGACATCGAAAATGACATAAAAAAAGGAAAAACTATAAACAAGTTGAAGAAAAAAAAAAAAACCCATAAATTATTTTCTTCACATAAAATATTTATGTTTTATAACACTTTTAGTTTTTTTTGTTTTATATTATATAATATGTGGTATCATCAAGTCATTGAAATTAAAGGTCTAAAAAGTCTGCAATAATAATAACTTGTAAATATCGATGTTCTAAATTTTTACTATTTTTCAAATCCTCTTGTGATTTAACTTATAACTTAATAATCAATTGCGGCTAATGAGTGTTGTAAATTTTTATTACTTGTAGTATAAAGATAAACAGAAATATATTTCAGAATAAAAATATTTGATAATTTTTTTTTGTTTTCTGTTTAGAAGTTCAGGAAAAATTATATATATATTAAACTTAAATACATAATTGTATCTTTTTTTCGTTTTTTTTTTTTTGTTTCTGACAGCATTACGACGAGATAGATTAACTGACTTTAGAATAAAAATATTCAATGAAAATAAAGTAAAATGATTTAATGAAAAGCTTGTAAGAAATAATTGAATATTTAAATATTTAGAAGGATAAAAATCAATAAAATGAGAATAAAATATGTAATTAAATAATTTGATCTAATTGGGATTACAAGGAACAAAAAAGCAAAAATAAAGATATAATTTGTTATAAGGCTTATTTATTGACTATGTAATTTTGCTAATAAATAAAATGTAGGGGAGAGAGGCTTGCAGGTTGCCACCACTGATGTATTTTAATATTCTAGCAGTCTCACAACCTAAACTCCAAGTGACATCAAAAGAGTGATCGTCAAAAGAACAGTTGTCACTTTTAATCTACTTCTGGAGCTGACAGACGCAATAACACAGTGTTTACTGAGCAAAGTGTGAATTATTATTTTCAAAATCTTTAAAAATTAAAAATTGTGTTTAAAAATTAAAAATTGTGTGCTCGTAAAGTGAACTTTTTTATTAGCGATTCAAGATAAATATTTGGGTTGTGTTGCTTTTTTATTCAATTAACATATTCCAAAAAGAATTAAAAATATATTATGAATAGGCAATTTTTTTAAATGGATTATACAAAATTGCGTCAGAATACAGGTGGTCACCTTTATTGGCTTGCAGGTTGCCACCTTGATGAAAGCGCTGTTGACTGTATGATTTGTTTGAGACAACTCTATTATGTTCCACGAATGCAAAAGAGCCGTGCACGCGAAATGTGTTTAAGTGTTTAAACTTGCCCGAATTCTGTTTCCGATGAAGATTCCATACCTTATTGCAATTTTATTTTTTATGTCAATTTTCAGTCATTTCTCTATGTTTACAACCACTGTGTGTAAGTGAAATTCAATAAATTTGACAACACATTTCTAAATGAGACATTTTTCAGTTCCAGTTTTTCAACATTTTCAGCAATTTTCCAACGGGTGGCAACCTGCCCAAATTTGAAGAGTTCGATTTTAGATACTTTTGAAAATTGGCTATATAATTTTTATTTTTTGAGTTTTCAAATGATTTCTAGCCCAGGATTGTAGCTTTTTTCTTCCTCTTTCCAACTTATATACTACATGTATAATACGTTAATTTTTTGACGAGTTATGATAAAAAAAGCTATGGGGTGGCAACCTTCAAGCCTCTCCCCTATAGAATATTTAGAAATAAGTAAAACTTCTGCATACAAAAAGTAGATTGAGTACATTACTAAAATATTGCTTACAATTTTAATTGAGTTATTGTTATAAATTATTTTAAAAACTGACACTAGCAGATTTCATTCAATAAGTCATCTAATTTAAAATTGTTCAAGACTTATCTTATATACAACTAAATAATGATTTGATTTATAATTTCTTTTCACATTGAATGTCGTTTTTGGATTCATAAGAAAATTACGTTGCAAAGATGAGATAACTTTGAACTTTATTTTTAGTTGAATGATGATTACTTTAGAATACCTATTTGTTTGGATAAAATTCATGTCGACAGCCTTTTTCGATTCTGGGTCAAAAGTTTGACTCAAAACTTCTCAAATTTATAAGATTTCATCAACGATGCAAAACAAAATGTTAAAATTTATTGTGTTTAATTTGCGAAATTAGTTGAAGTTATCATATAGGATAGGTGAACCACGGGTGACAGGTTGTCGATGCGATGTAATGATCGATACGATATAATGATTTACGTCAAAATTGTGAAAAGGAGGTATTAAATTTTTTTTAAGTTAATTTCATTTTCTTTGTATTTTTTTTTTAATTGTTTGCTGTACAATGTTATTTCAATTCATGTAATTTAAATGAAATTATCACAACTAAACTAATAAACTAAATTATCATTTCTATTTCGGGTAAAAAGCAGATTTTTTTTAATTTTATACTACAATTCTCCTATATAATGTTTGCCAACATGTATTGGATACGTTTTCTTTATTATCAGAAATGAAAAGAAAAAAAATTTCAAATTAATTTTTTGCATGACCAGAGTCTTTTGGATATTGTTTCGTGTAATATGCATTTATCCAAGAGATTTACGATTTATAGACTTTTTTTTTTTATTATTCTGAAAATGCATTATTTTACATTTTTTACCTTTTTTGATAGCTTTTCAGTATTACTTTTATCGTTTATTCACAGAGTTTTTTTGTGTGATTACTGTATAGCAGTATGTATACAATAAAAATTGCTTTTACGATGGCTATGTTGGTATTTAAAAAACAAGAAATTTAATAAAAAAAAAAATAATAAATAAATTTTAAAATAATTGAAATTGATTACTTTAAGCTTAGCGTTTTCAGAATTATTATTTTTTAGATAATTAAGTAATATAAATTATATATAATATTCCTTATAAATTATAATTGACAGAACAATAAATTGATTTTTGGCAAAATGTTAACTTGTACCAAATTAAAGATTTATTGCCAGATGAAATTACATGTCAAGTAAAGTCACTCTAATCACCTGTGAATCCCATTCTGCCTTCAGAAAAATTTAGAATTGAGCTTAAAATGTATCTGCATAATATCAGACTTATTGAATACTAAAAATTATTTTAAATTTTTTTTTAGCAAAAAATGGACTTTCCGGTATGTCCACCTTAATTTTGTGAATAAAATTTATTTTTATTATTATATGTTTAAATATAAAACATTCAACAACATGTTTCATAAAAGTTTGATATTTCGCTGGATATATTAGTATGTTGATATCAAAGAAATATTAGTATCCATGTGACGTTTCATACTTTATTAGCTCTGATAATATTTAATCACATTAATATTAAATCACTAATTCAGTAATTCCGCCAAAATAAATTTATGTTTTGAACGTACCAGTTATAAATTTTAATAATTAATTGTAGTTGTAGAAGTATCTGATATACCATTATTTATAATTTAAATATTTTGATTTCGTTATGTTGCTAATTTTGTTCCTCGTATTACGCTCTTGAGATTAAAGAAGAATAGTTAAATTATTGTTGTTATAATTTTTTTTTATTTAGAATATTAATGCGAATAAATATTAGTTATTTATTTTATTTATCTTATTAAATCTTGTTGTTTTGAATATAAATTTAGCTTTTAGTTATGGAGAAAATGTAAAAACTAATATGTACATAAAATATTGAATTATATGAAATATGTTTTATATATAATTATAGCATGTCCGCCTATAATGTTCGTTTTATTATATACAATATAAATTAATTTGTTACGAATATAAAAATTTAATATTTTTTCGTTTTGTTTCATTAAATTTTATTTTCTAAATTGAAAATTATGAGAAAAATCTGAAACAACCTGTAGTTGAAAAATCGTAAATAAGTTAATGTTAAATGCTATTGCTATATAACGTGAAATTTATTTAATATATAATATTTTCTCTTTTTTTTCGGAAAAAGTTTCAAATTGAAAATAATCCTTCAAAAAAAAAATAATTTTTTTTTATATTTTTTTTGTGCAGAGAATAAAAAAAATCAATAAACTTATTTTACTGGATAAATACATTCGTACATACATTATACATACACGTACATATATTTATGTTTTATGTACTCCATATATATAAATTTTATACTGCTCTGAATTATTTTCATTTCTACCAGATGAGACTTATATATTGTTTTAATACCTACTATTTATAAATTTTTTATCCCTTCTGGGCGAAAAAAAAGAAAAAAAATATTATAGTAGATACGTTAGGGTACGCCATAAAATATTGTTGTTAAAAGACTTTAATCAAGTATACTTGCTTCATACAGTTTTGGTATAATAAATAATTACCTTATTTTTGTGCTATGTTCAAAAACGTAAACTTTTTGTCAATAAATTGATTATTGGGAATTTATAATTTTTTTTAATTCATTTTTGTTTCAAAATATCAAAACTTGAAAGCTTTTAATGGAATTTTCAATTTGAATATGGTTTCCTGACTATATGCAAAGTATGTAACACACATAAGTATATACACAAGTAACGTGACCATTTTTTTTAATCTAAAATTTGTGCCAATTCATGAAAACAGGAACAATTTTAAATGAAAAAATTTATAAAAAAAAAAAATTAAATTATTTAAAAGTAAATTACTTGGGAAACTTGTTATTATTTTGTCAATAAATTGTATTAATTTTTCAGTCTTCTTTTTTGTGTTTTATACAGAAATAAATAAAAAATTTTCCTATCTACTAGATATATACCTACTATATATATGTACTTTAAAACAATTTTATTATTATAAATGAATAAAAATATATTATGTGTTGCCGCAATATATATTTGTTTTAGTGAAAGTGTCAATATTTTAAGGCAAAATAATTGGGTTTTGGTAACGAAATAAAATTGAACAAAAAAAAAAAAAAAACGAAAAACAATGTCAATCGTTGTTTATTTCTTTTACTAAAACATTATAAATCGATTTGTTCAGTAATTCGAAAAAATTTATAAAAGAATTTTATTTTTATTTTTTTTTGTAAAAGCAATCTGAGTAATTTAAAATAAAAATTTATAAAAGCATTTTGAAAACAATTTTACTTAAAATATAGAAATTCACAAAAAAAAAGAATTCTTTTTGAGTCTAAAAACACTTGAAAGAGTTTCCCCATCAAATTCTTTTACAAAAAAAAAATTGAAAATTTAAAAATACTGTAGAAAAATTTGAAAAAAATTCTGAAAAAAAAAAAAAAATTAATTAGTTTATTAGAACAAACTTAAAGTATTAGATTATTTTTGAAAATGTTTTTTATTTGAAATTGATATTTTTCCGCCTCTCATTAAAAATTTGTTTACTTTGGATTATCGAAATGTTCATTAACTCAGACCATATACTATAATTTGTTGCCTAGTAATTCAATAATTTTTTTCAAGGATTTATATCTCAAAATCTTTCTTTTTGAAGGTTAGATCGCCGTGTATTTATCGAAATATACATGCCTACAAATAAAATATTTTCACACAGAATAAATGATCATTTTGTCTTTTTCTTTCAATTTTTTTTTTCCACATTTTATATATCCCTTTATTTTCATCAATTTTTTATTACGGCGAAAAAGTTTACCTTTAGTTTTAATATATAAAAATATGTACATAATATGTATGTATTAAAATAAAAAAGTTCAGAAGGATTATGATGTGAAAACTAGACAGGTATTACTTTGGTGTAAAACAGATTTTTTTTATTTTTTTTTTTAAAACTAATGAGTTACATATTTCAGAAAGTAAAAACAAAATTTTATTTTATATGATAGCATATATAATAATGTATGTAGACCAAATTGTTAACCTGAATTTATTTTTGCGCTTAAACATAAGGAAAATATTATAGTAAAATAAATTAAAAACGGATTAATTTTGACAGAAATAAAAAAAAGGGAAAATAAAAATGAAACGATAATAAAAACTGAAAGCAGAAATATTGAAAAATTACTTTTGGGGAAGTTTATGATTTACACCTGGTTGTGAAACCTCAAATGTATTTTTTTTTTTATTTTATATACTATAAATTTTTGAAATTTATATCAGTTTTGTTGGCAAATTTTTCAAATATATAATAATTTAAGGACAATTTAGATTATGTTTTTTTTTTTGCAATAAATTAAATAAAAATTATTTTTAAATGCGATATTTATTTAAGTATCCAAAGCAACGTTGGCTTTAGAGATAACAGATAAGTATTTCAAATAAAAAAAAATTGTGTTTTAAGTAAAGTAGTATTGGAAGTAGGTATATACTCATAAAAAAAAATTTACTTAAGTTTTTTATTCATCTATTACTTAAATTTTTTATTCATTTTAAAGTCTGTGCACAAATTTGCACAATCGTTAAGTTAAAATTGTTATAAAAAAGAAAAACAACTACGATGGAAAATTTGACATTGAGAAACTTTTAAATAATAAAATTTGAACTATTGAACAAATAAACAGTGTTAAAATCACTAAAGAAAAAAAATTTGATTTGGGAATTCTTGAACATTACCAGCAATAAGCAATATGAAATATTTCGGAATGTTGCAATCATAAGTGGAACACAAATTCCCATTGGTTTTCAAAAAAAAAAAAAAAGTTGAAATTTTTTATTATTTTTTCATTTCATATGTAAGTCCTTAAAAAGTTGAATTTCCATCAATGTTGAGGAAAAAATAAAATAGCTCTATTATTTGTATTTCTTGTTTGTTTGTTTTTTTTATTTTTTTTCCAAAAAAATGAAATTAATTATTTTGTTCAATTTTTTGGTATAAATCCAAATAATAAGAAAACTTTAAATGAAATATTTCCAGAAGAAAGAAAAACATTGGTTTTTTTTTTTTGTGAAAACTTGAGCAGGTGATATGGGTTTTTTTAAATTGTTAAAAAAATTTCCATAATGTTTGTTGTCAATGTGTTCTTTGCATTCACTTGAGTGCAACCAATAAAAATATCCATCCAATATTAAATTTTGGTTTTTTTAATATAAAAAAAAAATTTAAATCACATAATAAATAATATTGTTATTTTATCCACGATGTTCAATATAATTGCTTTTTTGGCATAAAAATGTTAAAACAGAAATTGCTTTCGTAGAAAAATATCGTATAGAAAAATTTATAAGATGACTGCATTTATGTCACGAAAGTAATTTAAATTTTAACTATAAGAATGTAATAAAATGTAGGTGTGGTAAAAATTATTATTTTACGTCCTGCCAAATATTAGAATCAAATATTATAAGGTACAGAAGAATGAGAGACAATGCACTTAAAAATTGTTGGTTTAAAATCTTTCATATTATAAATCTGACGTTTAATTTTCAAATTCTTTTATCATAAAAAATATTCTTTCAAAATAATTTTCATTCAAATTTGATTATTTTTTATTATCTATGCATGTACATTAAAATCAATTTTTAACCGCAAATTTATGGGTTGATCAAATTTAAATCATTATAATTATTTTAAATAGATTTTTTAGTGGTTGATGAAAACATAAGCTCCTGCCATTATAATAATTCATTTTATTATTTTAAAATTATATGTTGTTTCGAGACCACTGGAATATTCATCTGATGAACTGTCTGTTTGTTGTGGCATATGCAAATTAGTTTGCCAGAAAGGCAGAAATCATTACAATTTTTTTTTTTCATTATTATAAAATAAATAACTTATTTTATTTAACATTTTTTCATTTAAATAATTTGGAAAATGCCATTGTCAAGTTAATTTTTTTCTTATATATTTATATCTGGCTTGAAGAAATATATAACAGAAACATTAAATGAAAATGTTTAATGGACAAAAAACACAAATTACTTTTTCTCTAATCAATCATCACTACAATGCTTACTATGAACTTGGAGTTTAAAATAGTTTTTTTTTTAATTTAGTTTAAGTACAAGATCGTTACATTGTTATTCTCGTTCTAAGCTAAAACAATGACTATGCTAAGAAATTCTATCCGTGGTAATGTCGAAGATTTATTAATTTTTCTTATGTTTTCGAGATTTTCGATTTCTAAATTTGTTTCCTTTTTTTTATTTATTTTTTTTAATTTTCTAGATCAAATTTTCTAATGATTTTCTGCAGAAGAAAAACATGTAACACAATTTTTACCTTTTAAAGATAAAAATCACCACAAAATTTCAATTTATTTATTTATTCTTTTTCTTCACCACAATATTTCATTCTAGATTTTTTTTTGAATATATACATATATAACATTTTTTTTAAAGAAAGTTATGTTATACATTTTTTTGCTGTATATGTTCTGTTATTGTTATTATTAAAAAAAAAACTTTATTCATAAGTAATATTTTTCTTTTCTATTTCCCATTTTTATCAAATGTGTTGTACGACGGTAATAGAAGATTCAAACTTTTTTTATTGTATTTATTTTTCTTGCCAAAAAATTCGAACAATAAGCTTGTTGTTGGGTTGGAAAAAAAATAATAACTTTTTTTTTTTTTTAAATAAAAATATTTGGGCTATGAAAGTAAAACATATCCCAAAGGATTTTAATTTCAAAAATTATGGATCCGAAAAAAAAAATTCCTTTTTATTTTTATTTTTATTTTTTTGTTAAAGGAAAATGGTAGGGGTCTTACTTCATGGGTTGCACAAAAAAAAAATAAAAAAATGGGCATTAACTTAAAGAAAGAAAGCAAAAAGAAAAAAAAAACGATGTTAAAGAAAATTGAATTATTATACCAACTGTAATATATGGTGTGAAATTATAGCAATAATGTTATTATTTTATGTCACCAACAGAAATATAAGAGCTATATATTAAGATTTTTATTTCATTATTATATATGTATTTATATTATATATATATTTTTTTTTTTCATATTATGCATTCATTTTAACATTTCTTAAGGTGACAGACATGCCGGATGCTGGCTGGTAGGAATATAGAAAAGAAAAGAAAAGAAAAGAAAAAAAAAAACATTAAAATATAATAACAGGTTAACGAAGTTTTTCTTTTGATATTAACTCCAGGTGTTTTTTTTTTTTTTACTTTTCATTTAAAAGGAAATTTATTAAAGTTATTATAATGTGTACATACATATATTTTTTTGTATTTATTGGTTATTTATATTTATTGGTTGGATTTTTCACAGTTTAAAAGCTAAAAGAATTCTTTAAAAAAAAAATTAATAATAATAAATCAATAACAAATTATGAAAATAATTCAATAAAAATCGTTAATACAATAAGTATTAGTAATGACAGACGTTGTTAAAGATTTAGGTTAAAAAATCACTCAAGATAGAGGAAGCTTCTTTAATTTCCAAAATTGTGCCACAGTGATATTAAAGGGTTTTTTTTTCATCAATATAATGGTGGAGGCTCTTCAGCCGGACAATTCTTGTTAATTGATGTCACAATTATTGAGAATTTAGTGCTTAATTTGTGACTATTAGTGCCACAAAAACTAGAATTTGTGCTGGCTTGGTTTTTAAGAAATTTTGATTTTCGAATTTCGAACATGGGTCAAGGAGTCTCTCTGGCCGGATTCGAATTTCGAAAAAATAATGATGCTATCATTTAGTGCTTAATTTGTGCCTATTTGTGCAACAAAAACTAGAATTTGTGCTCTTCAAAATGATGTGAAAACAATTTTTTTTAGATTAGGCCAAAATTCCAAAATTTGAATCGAATTTTTTTTCGTCGAATTTAGAAAAAGCGAAAATGCCACCATTTAGTGCTTAATTTGTGCTTTATAGTTACTCTGTATACATTAATTCTTTTTGAAGTTTCTCAAGGACTCAATTCTGTTAAGAGAATTAAAAAAAAATTTTAATTTTTTAATTTAAAATATTGAAAATTCTCTTGGGCGATGCAAACCAATTTCCCAGGATTAGCAAAAATAAAAAACTGATCAACTAATAAATTAAAATTATTATATTATATAAATATTCCGAGCTTTTACACGTGTTAAAAGACTAACCACCTCGAAAGATAAAAATTTTAAAAATTAAAGACATATTCGTTTATTTATATTGAGAATTTATTATAATTTTTTGCACGCAAAAGCCATTTAACGTTTTTTATATATATGTACATACAATTTAGCAATATTTCATTATTATTATTATTATCAACATAAATGTTCTTATATCTTTTTTGTTTTTTTTTTCTTTAACTTAGAAAATATATAAAATTAAATTTTGTAGCGCAAGAAACTTAAAGCATTTATTTTACTACACTATGAATGAATGCATTTGTGAATGCATTATTATTATAATGTGAAAAATAATAATAAATTAACTTTAACTTCGTTCATAATTTAATTCTCTATGGATTTTATTTTTTTTTTTAATTTTCGAAATATTTGTTCCTAAGAGAAATTATTATATTAAATAATTTTTTTAACCGCTAATTATTATTTAATTTAATTCTTTATAAATTAAGCGCTATAAAGATAAAATTTAATTAATTATATAAAAGAAAAAACCTTTTAAGTTTCATATAATGTTTAATGATAATAATATTCCTTGAATTTACTGTATGCCATATTAATTTCGATAGTTTTTCTTTTCTTCGCAAAACTTATTTGAGTTTGAGAATCAAATATGGGTAAGTTTTGCTTTTTCATAGTAGGTATATTTAATTCTTATATATTCATTCATATAACCATAACTACATAAGTAAATGTGGAGAATTTCTTTTATTCATTTTCTAATTAAAATTAGATTAAAATGAACTGAATAAAAATTACATTATTATGCCAGTCGCAGCATTGTACACAATTTCAAATACAAACTAGAATATTAAAATTAATGAACATAATACAAATATTACAAAGTTATAGTATATATGTATATAAATATGTATACATATATAAATATATATAGAAATATATATATAAATATATATAGAAATATATATATAAATACCTATTAATATATTTTATTATTTACATTGTGTAAATAATGGAAATTCTTATTCTTTAGTTTTCCCTATTCATAAATATTTAATTTAAACTATAATTTTTGTCATTAGGTAATTTAATTATTTTTTTTTTACTATAATACAAATATAACTACTTTTACTAAGTATTAATTTAAAATCATGATTTAAGAATTTTTCACTCACAATAACGAATATTTTTTATGTGGCATTCACTTGTTTAAAGCAAAATGTGACATTAAATTATTTAAGTTGTTTGTGGCAATTATAAACAGGTGAAGTAACTACATCGGTGTTCAGGTAAAAGTGATTAACTGCTAAATGGTATAATGGTAAGTACATTTATGAGAAATCAAGTTTAAATATTTTCTCATTATACCGACGTTAAAAAATAAGTTTAATCGAACCCATATTTGATTGAAATTTTGCCTTAATCTAGGGAAAGGAGTTAACATTAAATTAATAGAACTAACCATATTTAAATTCAAACTCAGTAATAAGACTAAAGAAAATGAAAGTTATTTCCTAGCCTTCTACTGTTTAAAGTAGAACACAAGAAACCTTTAAATGTTTCAATAATTTGCAAAAAAAAAAAGATAACTTAATGTGGGTAACAAAAAGACATTGAGTTGCTCCCGGAAACTCATTATATATAATCCTTTATATTTAGTTTGGAATATCCTTAACTTTAACAGGTTACTTTTTTGTACAAAAAAAATTGTGCACATATACTATATTTGACACTGTTTAAACAATTTTAATTTAACAATATTTATTAAAGGATAAGAAAGTTGTCCTGCGAAAAATTTAATAAAAAGATAACATCTCAAGTTCATTAAAATTCATTATGAAAATAAGAATATTAATATTTTCTTACAATGATTTAGATAAACAAAGCTGTTAAAAATTGAATTTTAAATTGAAACAATTTTGTTGTGAAAATTTATTAAAATTCTCAAAATAATAAAGAATAAATAAACTTTATCTTGAATCCACTGATTGAGCTTTTCGTTTTAGAAAATAAACTTAACTGTTATCATTTATGATTTATCTCAGCTTTTGTCGCAGCTCCAATATAAATAGTTAAAAGAAAACCTATATATAAATTGTCTCTTTTACGCTTTTATCACAATCCAACAGCTCCGTTTATCGCTGCTCCAACACAAACGCACCCTTACTGGTTGAGCTTTATCTTTTATATATAAACAATTTTGTTTTGAAGAAAGTCACTGAAGTCTATATAATTTTCAAGCTAAATTTAAACTAAAATAGAGAAAAAAACTTATCTTCTGGATCATTTTCAGAAGTAATATAGAGTTTCATATTGTTTATAACATTTCTCATGCTGTTCTTCAACTACAGTGTATTAAAGCTCACTGTACCACATGCTGTCGTCTTATATACGGTGACCATTGTTGAGAATAACTTTTAACTTTAATTAAATATACCAATGTGGCCAGTTGCTAAATCGCTTTCTTCTCTTGATTGAGTTTTCAGTCATACAAAGTCCATAAATTTGTTCATGGTTTTTCATCCTATACTGTTAAAGTTTAATAGTCAAAAAAATTTCTGACTTAAAAAATATTGAAATAATAATTCACATAATGTATGATAAAATATTATTATCCGTAAATTTGTCAAAGTAAACATTTTATATATATTTTATTGAATCTATAAATTAATCATTTAATCAAAACACTTGTAATATTCTACAATTGTAATAGAACATTATAAGTGTTTTAATTGAAATGATTTTATATATAGAAAACTAAGCAGTTTATTTCTAAACTAAAATATTATTCGATGAATTTAACTATGACACGAGCTGCGCCGTTTGGGCACTTTATTTAACCCAATTTAGAATAGAAAAAGAAATTGATACTTTCAACAGTGAAATACGTATATATTTTTTTTATTGTTAAAAACTAATGAGCAGAGAGTATTATGCTTGGTTTCACATATTTGTTCTTTTAGATTATAACAAATATAATATTATATAAAATCTGGAAAATACAATGTATTTTATGATTTTAAAAATTTATCCTAACAACCAATCCTTTTTAGTGCATTAGCAATTCGAAGGAGGAATAAAAAATAAAAAAATAAAAAAGAAATGCTTTGAAAAAATATTGATGTTATGTACAATTTTTTTTTGTTATATTAAATTCACTTAAATTTATTTTATTATTTAAAAAAAAAAAAAAAAGGAGTAATTCATACTTTTAAAAATTACAATAGAAAATTTTTATTTGATGAATTTTTTAACTTTTTTTTTTTTATCTAGATTTATTTTTGGGGAAATGCTTTCAGAAAGAATTTATTTTCAATGCTATGTTTTTTATATTTTTTTAACTGAATTCACATTTCGGAAAAAAAATTTAAAAAAAAAAAAATTTAAAAATCAAAACAAAAAGTTTAAAAAATTTATCTAAAAATACAATTTTATGCGAATGAATTTTATTTCGTAACGATATCTCGTTATTTATTCTATTTTGCTCAGAAACTGTGTTTTTATTTGATTTAATTTATTTTGTTTATAATAATAGTAAGGTCTGTTAACTGGTCATAAAAGTTTTTATAAAGCTCTTAAGTTCAATCAAAAATAAAATAGAGTTGGTAAATTAAGCAGACAGTTTTCATCTTAATTGAGTTTTTTTTTTTTTTATTTATGAGAAATTTTTCTCGAATTCGATTGAAAAAATAAGTAATGTTGATTATGCAGATTTATAGTTTTATTATAAAAATTACATTACATGCAATAGTACATGTAGTACAAAAAGTATAAATTACATCTTTAATGTCATTGGATGCAAGATAAGTATTAAACCTAAAAATGGTGAAACTAAACAGGTTTTGGTACATATTCGTCTAAGGTCTAAGACATTGAACTTGATGGTTATATTTTTGTATAACCTATACTGAAGAATTATTATAAAATGGACTATTATCCATCGTTTATAGAAATGGCTAGCAAATCGTGCAACTAAGAAAAATTGTACTTGCTCAAGTCAGTTTAAGTAAATAAAATCTTTTACAGTATATTTTTATTAAAATTTATAAGTATTTAAGAAGTGAACATATATGTTACAATAGTTCATGAGTACATACAACTCCTACTTTAATGCCTAAACTAATTTTAATTTTGGGGTTAAAATATTGATAATTCAACAATGTTAATATGTACTGTATATACTGACTGAAATAAATATATAACGTAAATATTTAATTATTTATAATAATAAACATAGTCAAAAAGGATATGAAATATTTTTATTTAATAAATGTTTTATAACTTAAATTTACGTCACGTTTATTGAAAAACTTTTGATTTATGTGAATGCTAATTTTTATTTATATTTTATTTTTTTTCTAAGAGTAGGTTTATAGAATTATAGAGTTATGACAAGAAAACATTAAAAATAAAATAAAATCATTTTTTTTTATTAATTTTAATGGAAAAGTTAAAAACCACAAGTCAAGTTTTGTTTTAAGTTTTTTTTTTTTTTTGGTAGAAATAAGAAAAAATAAAAACTTTTAGTCTTTGCAAAGCAAAAGTTATTATTTATTTCTTCTCTATTTATTTCTTAGCAAAATATTTATTCCTTGTCTACAAGTATTATGCAAAATAAATTTCGGAGAAAAATGAGTTTAAAAAGACTTATAAAACTAAAAGACATTGTATCTATTTTTGAACCCTTTCAGTAAGAATCTAAATATTTTATATATTATAATGCTAAAAATATACATTAAGAAGATTAAGAATATAATTTGAAAAAGTTCCTACGTATTTTTTTAAAATCTTAACTAAATATACATATATTGCTATTCAAATTAATTTAAACATAACTTCTAACACTACCTAATGCAATAAAAAAATAAAGTCTAAATAATTCACATTGATGGTGATTTAAATAATAATTTATGATATTTCAGAAAGAAATATAATGACATCAAGCCTCAAAATACTGACAATAAATTATCTCATAAAATCATAAATAAAATCTTAAAACATTTTATTATTTTGAATTGTAATGAAATTAAAGTTAACACAGTAATTCAGAAATTAAATTAATCTTCCGTATTTACATTAATTGAAAAATAATATTTATCAATTGATGAAGTTGTGTTTTCTTTACGGTTAGGCTATTTAAATATATATATATATATAATATATTCATGAGTTCATATATAATATATTCATGAGTTCATTTGCTTTAAAACTAACAACAATTTTATGTATATTTAAATCTATTTGAACTATAAATTTTAAATTTAGATAAAACATGTTGATTTATATATATAATATAATCTATGTATATATAAATAAAAATTAAATGCTGTTCATTGGGAAGCGCATAACTTGACAACGGCTGGATCGATATGATTATTTTTTTTTTAATGTCACGAGTAATGAAATTGAAAGGAAAGAAGAGATAATGCAAACGAAGATGACATGGATTGAATCATCGGTCAATAGAAGGAAAGAAAAATTGGAAACGTTGTTCGGGAAAATGGAAATAACTGAAAGTTATTTTTTCTATAAGGTTTTTGTATAAAGTCCATAACTCACGGAAGGAATGTCAAAACAGTTAAAAATTTGGCAGAAATATACAAATTTTTTACTTCTACTTTCAAGCAAAATATATTTCAGAGTTTATTTTATCAAAAAATATAAATAGAGGTTTTAAATAATATAATTTATTTTTATTAATATTAACCTTTTTTAATTAAAAAATATTATTGTGAAACAACAATAAGTGGCAACACATAAATCAGTGTGGACTCCGAACAAGAGAACCGAGAAGTTATTAAAACTAGAATTAAATTTTTAATTAAAAATTTCAGAAACAAAAAATATTTTCTTTTTTGTTCCACTATCAGGTCTGAGTTACCCTACTCTATAGTTTTTTGTTATTTTAATATAATTATTTTATAGAAGACAGAAAATTTTTTTTGTTATGTAAATAATTCATTACATAGAAAACTTTCCTTGTGAAAATTTCCTTAGTTTGTATAAAAAAAAAAAGTTGTCAAAAATGAATAATGGTTATTTTTACCGTAAGTTAAGAGTCCATCTATTCATCAAGCTTATGATAAAAGGAAATTTGAGTTTAGTTTTCATATAATGAAGATAATGTGAAATATTGTGTTTATTATAATATGTTTCGCTAAATAAAATTAATTTTTTTAAAAGTTCAACATGAAATAATTTTTGTTTTTATAAATACACATATACAGATACGTATATTATTAAAAATAAAAAGTATATAAGGAAGGAATTTTTATTAGAACTATTAGAAAATTAAAATTTAATTGAATTTAGAGATACAAGTCCTCACAGTTGCCATTAAAATTATTCTTTTTTTATTCCTTTCATGACTCTGAAAGTGGTAATTTGATTGTTTTCAATAACTTTCAATAATTAATTAAAAGTTGTTCAAAGATATTAATAGAAAGCGATAGTTTTAATTTGGGTTTCTGTCAAAACAAAGGGATTGTTTAATTTCCTATACATATATGGATTCAAATTCAATGCCTTTGCAGTATTTTTGCAGTACCAGTATAATGGCACTTAATTTTTTTTGAAGTACCAGTATATTGTGAGAAAATACTGCAGTATTTTTACAGTATCAGTATACTGGTACTGATATTGCAAAATACTTAAACTTAGTCAGCTCTGTTCAATGGACATCTAACTAGAGTTATACCTTTATAATATTTAACATAGTTAAGTCATCTATAGACAATTTTTTTGTTTGTCTATACATATACATACTTCATTTTCTCCAATATCATAAATTGCAAGAAACCTAATCTACTCACAGTTATTATTTTTTTTCTAAAAAGGTTTTCAATAAATTTTCTTTTCGTATATTCACATTACAGGTATACCTATTATATCAATAATCTATTATAATCTATAACATTTGCGACGACGGCTGATGGCGAATACAATAAGAATACTAATAATTTAACTCATAAAATCAAAAAACAATTATATTTATAATATTTAGCATATCTACTGATTCATAAATAAAGATTGTGCCAATTTTAAGGTTCAGCAATAAAATGATGACAAATTAGAAGGGCAAACAGCCAAATTTAAGATTAATAATGTTATTTTGAAAAAGAATTTAGTACTTTAAGATGATTGTATATTTATATATATGGTATTATGTTTCTCTTTTAGATCGAGTTTTTTTTCTTTTAAATTAAATAAATAAATTTTTGCGATGACCTATTAAAGTATTTATATATATATATAT
This sequence comes from Hybos culiciformis, assembly GCA_964007475.1. NCBI lineage: Eukaryota > Metazoa > Arthropoda > Insecta > Diptera > Hybotidae > Hybos > Hybos culiciformis. The sequence goes on from OZ023273.1 coordinate 52,337,569, forward strand.
AAGAATAAAATAATTTCCTTTTTCTCATCTCAACATTATGTGTCGAATATAATGGCAGATTTTTAGGATACCAATAAATTAATAAAAAAAAAACAGAAAAACTAAAATATGATTTGTATTTTTCTGTTTTTTTTTTTTTTTATAAATAAAAAAGAAATATGTAGCGTCAAATTATTTATTCTTATTTCAATTTTTTATACAAAATTGCGAGATTTTTCATAAATTTTTTTGTTTCGGTTTTTGAATGTCATAACCTGCTAACAAAAATAATTTGTAAAACAGATTTTTTTTTTTCCTATCTATACATATACATACTGTATGTATTCAATATAATAATAGAAAATTTTGTCCGATATCATAAGCTTTTAGGTAAAAACCATTCTAAAAACTCAAGTAAAATATTATTCTTTGCGGGATACATATTTTTCAATTGACTTTTCATTTACAATTATAAAAGCATGGAAATTGTTAATCGAATTTTTTTTTTTTCATAAATTTCGATTTTCATAAATTCTATTTTTCTACTGTCTTACATTTGCAAACAATATTAAAGGTAAATTGAAAGCAATTGAAAACAGAGAAATCAATATTAAGTATAATTATGTACTCTCTAAATAAATTTTGGCTAGAATCCCTAGCTTTGATCTAGTTAAACGATTTTTACTGGGAAATTCAATTATTGAAAATAGTTTTATAGTTTCAGAAGCTAGTTCACGCAAAAATCTAGTTCTCAAAAGCTAGATTTCTAGGTAAAATTTTACAAATTATTTACCGAACATAGATTCCATTTCAGATCATTAATATTCCAGTTATTTTGGTAAACTAGATTACAAGAACGGAAATTTAAAACTAGAATATAGTTCATTTAGTTTTAGATAAATTTGAAAAATTATTAAAATCTAGTTTCTGCAATTATCATCTATTTCTCCTTGCTAGATTTCAATTATTGATACCAGATTTTTTTGCTGTCTTCGGGGTTTGAACCTGCATCCTTAGAATTGCAAATAACTAACACACCACAAAGAAAATGTTTATACCAAATTTATATTTTCTATTTTATGTACATTTTAAATTTCAATACCGTAGCTGAGTGGTAGTGTTGGCGAATTGCAATGTTAAAGACTTAAAGACCCAGGTTCGAATCCGGAAGAAGGCGTAAGAAATAAAATTAGAATTTAATAAAAATCTAATAAAGAAATTTGGTAATAAATAAAAAAAAATATTAGAATAATTTTAATTTTTTTTATAAAAAAAAGTCACTAGATTCTAGTAAAAAAAATGGAAGATCTAGCCTTGGTAACTAGAATTCCACTAGGAATCTAGTTTGGCATTTCAACTAGAATCTAGGTAAATTTTGGAAGCTAGATTTCCAACTAGATCCTAGTTGCTCACAATCTAGTGGCTCAATCTAGTTTTTTTACCCACAATATAGCCAAAATTTATTTAGAGAGATACATAAAGTTTTTAGATTTTTTCAAGATATCATTTTTTTTTTTTGAATTCGAATTAAATTTTTGATTTAATTTAGGTTCGTTCATAAATATATGTCAGAAGTTGTAATAAGTTAGGGAACAAAAAACTATTCGTCTAAAAATGTGAGCGCTTGTTATGTCTTAAACTTGAATAAAGGGTTAATTGTAGGGTTTTTGTTTTAGATACGGTTGAAAAAATTCCGAGAGTTGTTAAAAATCTTAAACAAGAATAATATTTTTATAAAAAGAGTGCTTTTTGCGCTTTTTTTTTTAATTTAAACATTTACATTACACATAGTCAAAACTTAATATAAAGAAGGACGACAACCGGAAAAAAAAAGTATTTTATAATTTTTCATATAAACCAAAAATAATGACTACAATGTTCAAAATTTTTTTTCTTATACTTTGTGTCATAAAAAATTGGTAAGAATTAAAAAAAAAAAAGTAAGAGAAAAAAGTCAAATAATGTTTTATGTTTTTTTTCTTTCTGAAAGCAAAGGAAAATTAGCGAAGAAAATTATAAAAATTTTACTTTAACAACAATATTGAAAAAAAAAACTTTAATGTATGTCCTTTCAAAAATATTTGAAATAATTAAATTTATAACATAAATAATTTTAATGCGTTGGGGATCGTTATGTTGTATTTAGTGCTATAGAATTTAGATCACTAAATGGAGTATTATATGCGTCAATACACATGCAATCATTTAGATGCATCTGCGTAAATAATGAAAAAATTTAGATGCATCAGCGTATATAATGAAAAAATTTAGATGCATCAGCGTAAATAATGAAATCATTTAGATGTTTCGTATTGAATATTACGTAATACCTAACAAACATAATATCTCTCAAAATATTTCAATACAGCCAAATACAAAAAAAAAAAAAGAGAAAAAATGAGAAGAAAAAATATTCTCTCTTTGCAACTACCTCTCCCCTACGCATTAAAACAGTATATTGGATATGTAAACAAAATTTGTTATACAACTCGTTCTGTATTTACACAAAAATACATTGACACTTGTCAATTTATATCACTCGACCTTCGGTCTCGTGATATAAGTATTGACTCGTTTCAATGTTTTTTTGTGTATACAGAACTCTTAATTAATAACAAATTTAGTTTACATATTCAATAATCTACTATAACTATACCTATCTGTATAAGAAACGAATGCGACATTAATGCTCAAATATAATGAAAGATAATAAATTCATGCTTTGTTATTGTCGATTTTTTTTATTTATAAAGTGTATCGATCATTGTGTTTTCCTGGGCATTTACGTCTTGTGATGAATTCCAGGAAAAATACAAAAATAAATATTTCAATATTTGACACTTCATTCACACACAAATAAAATTTATTATAAATAAATTTGTTTTTTGTTTTTTTTTTTTTTTTGTAAAATTTTATTTTTAGTAACGCATTAATTTTTCCTTCAAAATACGTATCTTATTACGTCATCAATAATTCCTAAAATTTACACTTCGTTAATTTGTTCATTGAAACGATTAAATTTTGCTTTCAAATAAAATTAATGTACAATAATTGTGTTTTTCTCAAAAAAAAAAAAAAAAAATTGAATGTTGTATATGTGTATAAATAGTAATGTTTTATAGATCTTAAATTAAATGTTAATTTTGTTTTTATTTTTTTTAAATTAAAAAGAAAAACAAACTGCGTACCTGCATATAATTAAGGGGCCTGAGTAGAGGGTATAAATTTCTCAAAAAAATATTTTGACATTCTTTGTTATCAACAAAACTAATTTCTCTAAATAAAAATATTTCAAAATAAATAATTTTAAGAATTTAATGTGAAGACTTTTGGCGGCAATCTTAAAGTATTGAATTTTTTTTTTCCGAACTGTTATCAAAATATTTTTAGTTAACCGTTCGGCTTTTTTTTAAATTGAAATAAAAAGACCTCAAATACCGAAATAAATTATTTGCTTAAATTTCGTTAACTCAACATTTTGAAAATATTTTCACAGTAGTAAATATTAATAAAAAATTATTTTTTTTTTCCTCATAATTTATTATTTATTTAAAATATTTAATTAAATTATTGTTTTTTTTTCACTTTTTTTTATGTTCATATTTTAAATTTTTATTTGAGAATAAAAAAAAAAATTCATTGAATATGCAATGTACATTGGCTTTTAAAGTGTTTATAAATTGTTTTAAATAAAATTTATTCCATATACCCATGCATTTTTGTTTATTAAATAAAGAGTAGTTTTATACATAAAATTAAGAAACCTGGAATTTCTAATAATTAATATGCAAGTTTCATGTAATGTATGTACATAATTAGAGTCTCTGTTTTGAGATTACTCGCAAGAAATTTCTCGCGAGAATGTAATTTTTTTAATATCTCGTCTCGTCGAGAAATGATGTTCCTTTTCGCCGGGACTAGCATATCTCGAAGAAATTTGGTCGAGAAGTCTTGTCTCGATGAGAAATAGCACAGGCGAGAAACAGAGGCTCTATACATAATATAACATAGAAGAATATAATTAAAAATTATTGAAGATATATCTACGTTGTATATGTATATGATGCAATAAGGACAATTGGGTTTGGACAGAAATGAGCATAAGAAAGTAATAATTAACATATTGTTGTCGTTATATATATGACAAGAAGTTAAGAATGAGAAAAATCTAACTTGTTATTATTTGATAACAAAAGTCTGAAACTCGCTTTTTTTTGTTTTTAATCCAATTAATCTACTTTTAAAATTTTATCTTCCTCGTTTTTTTATTTTTTTTTCTTTTCGTTATGTATTCCTTAATCTTTTATCTTTTTCAATTTTATTTTATTGATTTTTAAAGTTTCCTGTTCCACTTTTATTCAACATTTTTACAATATTTTCGATAATTGTTGTACATTTTTGGCCCGGAGAGATTAATGTTAAAATTTATTTTTTTTTCTATATAAAATTATACGATGTTCAACAAATTCACGTTTTTCTATTCAGTTTAAAGCATAATTACAAAAATATCTGCTTTTTTTTTTTCTTCTTCCTTTTATGTTTTTCTGCTTTTTGATATCAAAACAATAATGTTAACAAAAAATAATGTATATAATTCTAATAAAGTTGATTTTTTTTTTTTAATATTTTTTGATTGATGTTAATTTTGATATAACCAAAGTATTTCATGACATGAGAAAAATATTCTGTCATTCTGATATACGAGTTTTTTTTTTGGTTAATTTGAATGAGGGTTGGTAAGTGGTATAAGTATAAAAATATTTTGAAAAAAAAAAAAAATAAATAAAACGAACGAAGTTTGGACGGAAAATTTTGTAAATTTAATGAAATAAATTTTTGTTATATTACTACATATATCTGGTTATTTTATTATATACTATTTGTATGTATTAAAATGAAATTATAATTTGATGCTTTTAAAAAAACACTTTAATTTCTAAATTTTTTTATAAATTTTCGATTGATTTAGCAATAATAAATTTTCTTAAACCATTTTATTTGGAAAAGAAAAATAGATATAATAAAATTGTGATAATTTTTTTAACATTTCAGTTTACTACCAATTTTGTTCGTCTATATTCATAGTTGAAAATAATTATTTATATTTTTCTATGCAATTTTCAGATTCAACACGATTCCGTGACAATAAAATATCGAAAATTTTTGATTCTCTTATATTACGATATTACGATATGCATATACCTTCATATCTCATATATGTAAGTTCGCAAATGTATATTCATATTCATTCATATATCATACATATATATATGAAAGTATATACGAACAACGTTAATATTCTTAAATTCGCGTACTTAGTTAGGTATATTAAGATGAACTTTTTATTGAAGCTCAAGGCTTCGTTTTTTATATAATACCTTGTTCGCATTATAATTTGAATTCCACTTAAATTCCGGAAAACAAATTGCCGTTCGCATTACAAAATTTGATGAGAACTGGAATTTGATGGTGTAAAAAAAAAAATTGAGAAAGAGAAAAAGTTTTTGTTGTTTATTTTGTTTTTTTTTCATTTTGGCTCGAATTTGACAAAAAAATTGTTGCCAACTATAACAAAATTTCAAAAAATGAGTGAAAATAACTAGAAATGTAGAATTCTAACCCTGACAACTAGAATATGAAAGTGGAATATACATATTCCGGAATATTTTTTTATATGAAAAATCCAGTTCATATTCCTGAAATATTCCGGATAACAGCATATTCCACTAATATTCTCCTAATGCGAACACCATATAACTGTTCTTTTCTTTCAGCAAACTATTTAAAGTTTTGAAATTTATTTATTTTTTTTTTTAAATTATATCGTATAAATTTCTGAAATATTAAAAATTTTATGGATGAAAGAATTCTGGGTGGAATTTAAATTGAGTTTGAATTGATTGTCATGAAAGCTAACAAAAAATAACTTAAAAATGTTATTTGAGAAATTTTTTTTCATATCAAATTTTTGAACTATCGACATTTAGCTTAACATTATTTTTTTTTTTTTTTTCATGAAAGATTTAATTTTTTATTATGTTTTGAATAACAATATTATAAAATTTTATTATTTTTTTTTATTATTAAGAAAACTTTTCAAATTAATTTTCCGTTGCAATATTCTTAAAATTTTCTATATCTTTATGGTTTTTCTCAATTACCAATCTGCAAGAGGATTACTTAGCTTAACTCATTAAAATTTAAATGAAATTTCCTTATTATTATTTTCTGAATTTTAATTTTAACAATTTAAAATTTGAAGTTTATCGGAATAAAGAAACCTATTTATTTTATAAAATTTTAATAAAATTCTGTAGAGTTAAGAAATTTATGTTTTAATGCAGCTAAGATTAAAGTTTGTTGAAAATTAAAATAGAAAGCAAAATAAATAGGTACATATTTTGAAACAATATTTGATTTTTTGATAATTTTTATTAAAAATTCAATTTGATAATTTAAAAACTTATAGCTCTAGCCAGGATATACAAACTAAAAAAAAAAAAAAATTATAACACTCTAATATTTATATGGCTTTTTCTCTAAATTTGTCGATAGAAAAACTATACATTTTTTGCCTTCTCTTAAAAAAAAACTTTAATATATTCAAAGTTGCATTGTTTCAATCTTTTATTCTATGGGGAGTGTGGGGGTATAGTAGAATAAATAAAATATGTTATCTGAGTTTTCAACATATTCCTTTACTTTTTAACATTATCAGGTTCCCATTTCTTAATATACGACATTTTTTTAAATAATTTTTTTTTTTTTTATTAATTGCATTTTTTGGGAAAGATGCAACTAATAAAAAACTTCAAACACTCTTCGATCGTATCTGGCTTGCTACCTTACTATTTTAAAATTAATTTTTAATTTGAAAATGATTATTTTCATTTTGAAAATGATTATTTCCAATTTGAAAATGATTATTTCCTATTTGAAAATGATTATTTTCAATTTGAAGTTGAAACGTATAGATTTTGTTATATTTTTTTATAGAAAAAATTTTAACAGCGAATAATAATCATACAAAATTCCGCTTAAAAATCAATAACGGGCCACGCGCGGCTTGCGTGCCACCGCTTGACTACGCCTGGTGTAAACAATACACATTTTGTATAAATAGATAAGTATAAAAATATGTAGTTAATATTAATACATAAATTTTTTAAAATAATAATATGTGTGCAGAATAAAAAGTTATTGCACTGCGATAAAATTAAAATTAAACATTACCGCAAAAAAAAAACTTATATTTTTGTATTAAAAATATTTAAGGAAAATAAAAAATTAAACTTTTGTGCAATTTTTAAATTCTTGTTTTATAAAGTTTCGCGGTTCGTTTCAAAATTATTTTATTAATTAAACTATAAATTATCTCTTTTTTATTGTTAAAGTTTTACAACTATAAGTTTAATTTTTTGGTTTTTTTTTTTCGGCTTAATATAATGAAGTCTCGAAAATTATAATGTAATGTTTTATAAAAATTTAATAATACATTTTTTTTATTTGAAATTTTATATTTATTTAAGTATTTTCCACTGCTTTCGCATTAATTCTAGCAATTATGTAAATTTTTTTTTCTATATACATTTATATGTATATATAATAAGCTTTCCTTTCGTTCACCTTGAGTTGGTACTTTCAATAGTGAATAAAGAGATATATTTTTAATGAATAAATAAATTTGAACAGCATTGACAACTGAATAATATTTAAATAGTAATTTAAAACTAATTTTGTCTATATATGAATATCTTTTAAGCAAGCCTTACACGGTCAAAATTTGGAACAATGTTATTGAAACAAAAATATTGAAATGAAAAAAAAAAAACGGTTTAATTTTAAACAAGGACGGATCTAGTTTTTATTTAAGTTTTTTTTCGGGATTTTGAATTTCGGTATTTTGAATTTCAGCATTTTAAGAAATTTTTGCTAATTTTAACAGTCGAGATTTCGTTTTCGGGATTACGTAAGACTCCCAGTTATAATGATTTTTAAAACGAAAAGTAATACAAAAATAACTATATATAATAAACTTTGTATCACTGTGTACAGATATCAAAAGTGTGGCGTGATATACCGCAATACAACGCTTTCATGAAAAAAAAAACCAAAAATTACTTCAATATTTTGAAGAGTCTCTTCTATAAAAATTAAATCGTTTTAATTTTCTTAATTATTTTTGTCCTCAATTTTGTTGCTGCAATATATTGAACAAAATTTATATTGTTTCAAAATAACATTGATCGTGTAAGGTGCCCTTTATGGCCACAAGTATATAATAAAAAAAAAACACACGAAGCAGTCATAAGAACTGCCGAAAGAAGTTTATACTTAAAGCTTTAAACTATGAAATAACAGTGGCTATAAATAATGGGCTGCTCAGTACAAAATGTAAATTAAAATAAAAATCAGTCCAGCAGTCCAAAAGCAGTCCATTATTTGTAGTCATTGTTATTTCATAGTTTAAAGCTTTTTAAAGCTTTCGGCAGTTGTTATGACTGCTTCGTGTGTTTTTTTTTTATATTTTGAGCCAGGACGACTCTAAAAGTAGCTAGCTACCCTTAACTTTTGGGCAGGTTATCTTTATTTCACCGGCGCTACCTATTTAAAAAACTTTTTTTTTTGCATATTTTAAGCAGGGAAGACCCTAACCATAGCTCCCTAATAATTCAGTAATTCAACCCTCACTTCCGCCCTCACTTCCGCCCTCACTTCCGCCCTCACTTCCGCCCTCACTTCTGCTTTAACTACCAACCTCTCTTCCGCCCTCGCTTCCGCCCTGATTTCCGCCCTAACTTCCGCCCTCACTTCCGCCTTCACTTCCAACCTCACTTCCGCCCTCACTTCCGTCCTCACTTCCGCCCTCACTTCCGCCCTCACTTCCGCCCCCACTTCCGCTCTCACTTCCGCCCTCACTTCCACCCTCACTTCCGCCCTCACTTCCGTCCTCACTTCCGTCCTCACTTCCGTCCTCACTTCCGTCCTCACTTCCGTCCTCACTTCCGTCCTCACTTCCGTCCTCACTTCCGCCCTCACTTCCGCCCTCACTTCCGCCCTCACTTCCGCCCTCACTTCCGCCCCCACTTCCGCCCTCACTTCCGCCCTAACTTCCGCCCTCACTTCCGCCTTCACTTCCAACTTCACTTCCGCCCTCACTTCCGTCCTCACTTCCTCCCTCACTTCCTCCCTCACTTCCGCCCTCACTTCCGCCCTCACTTCCGCCCTCACTTCCGCCCTCACTTCCGCCCTCACTTCCGCCCTCACTTCCGCCCTCACTTCCGCCCTCACTTCCGCCCTCACTATCGCCCTCACTTTCGCCCTCACTTTCGCCCTCACTTTCGCCCTCACTTCCTTCCTTTTTTTTGGGCAGGTAATCTTTATTTCTCCCCCGAGCTACCTATTTTGAAAAAAAATTATTTTGGTATATTTTGAGGCGGGAAGACTCTAACTGTAGCTCCGTACCCAAAATTTTTGGTCAGGTAATCTAATTATTTCACCGGAGGAAAAAATATTTATTAACATATTTTGAGACGGCACGACCTAACCGTAGGTCCCTGCCCAATAAATTTTCGGCAGGTAATCTTTATTTCACCGGACCTACATACCTATTTTGAAAAATAAATTTTAGTTGTTAAATAATTTGTAAACGAAAGATTTTTAAAAATAATTTGAATTTAAATTTTTCGCGCCAAATTATTTTGTTTTTATAAATAACAAATGATTATTGAGTGGACTCATTTTTTTTTGAGTATTCAAACGGTACAGCATATCGTTTTTTTTTTAACTCGAAATTCGAATGAGTAAAATAATTTTTACTCCCTACAGAATTACTCATTTATATCATACACCGCGCCTAAAGAAGTATAAACTTCAAAAAAAAATTAATTTATGAAAATATTTGCCTTTCATTAACTCATTGTTAACAAAGTCAATTTGGCCTATTTGCTAATTTCTTTTTTTATTTTAAATACTATTTGTTTTTGACTGCTTTCATAAATTAACGAATCATTACAGACACTTTTTTTTTTTTTAGATTAATTTCATCATTCCCAAAAATATAAAACATTACATTGATATGACTATGATTGTACAGATAATTAGTGGTCTTTCATAAAAAAAACCAAAAAGTGATAATTAAAATTTAATTTTACCTTTAAATATTCTGACACATTAATAAGTTAATTGATTTTTCAACTTATTGTTCTATAAATTGAAATGTTTATTATTTTTCATAAAATAAAAGACTTTTTATGTAAATATATATAGGTATCACGTTGTTTTTCCATAGTATATTTTAACATTATAATGATATTTTCATTATAATAACTACTTTTCCTATAGAATCAATTTTCATAATAAATATATTTCGTAAAGCTATATACATTGTAGGGCGAAGTAAATTCAATCACTAGTAATTTTTTATTAATTGTAAGATAAAAGGAAATAAGTAAATTTTGTTATAAATTGTTCGAACTTGTTGTCAAGAAATTATTTTTAATTAAAAATTTGAAAGTTATACATTTTCATGTTCAAATTTTATATAAAAATATTATCTCGATTTCTTTTATTGGTTTCTACCAATCTAACAAGTCTTATCAAAGTTCAGACCTCCAGCCCTAGTCAAATTATTGGACACAATCACCAAATAACAGTTTTTAATTTCCTTCATTCGACATCTGTTTACATTTTAGTTTTCATCGAAATTCAAGAAACTTTTAAAAAACTTTTGAATAATAAAACATTTGTATAAATAAAAGTGAACAGCTTAGCAATATCAAAATCTTACTATTTTAATATATTTCTTATTATTTTTTTAATATAGGACGGACGAAAAGACAGATAGAAAATGAATGAAATTGAGTTGTTATTCCATTAATTTCATTTCTGATGCAAACTGGAAAAAAAAAATCAAGTCAATAGAAGTGAAGAGATATGGTTAATTTATGCAAACTGACTATTTTTTTGTTATATTTTTTTACTCCATCATATATAGTACGTCAATAATAATCAATAATAAGTTTTAAGGCAAGTTATAACAGGAAGAAAAAAATTTGCAATTTTTATTGACAGCTTTCAGATATTAAAATTTTTTTTATGATACTCTATTTTCAGGTTTAGTTATTTATAATCAATTATGATAATATGCATCAGGAACTATTTTAAGTGTTATGTCTTTTTTAATTTTCACGTCAACGAATTAGTTAAAAAAAATTTGTGTCAGAATCAGTGATTCATTCTAAGTTAGTTTTGAAAATATTGCTCTTAAGGATAAAAATAATAACATAATAATTATTTCCTTTTTGAACACATCTCGATTCACTGGAAAATTTTCAAATAAAAGAAAATAGTATGTATTTTTGACATGAAATAATATTTATTTGAGAAATCCAATCAGTAAGATATACAATACACATTTTATATTATATCGATTTATACATTAAACAATATATTAAATTTCGAATTAATAGTTATAAAAAAAATAATATTGCATAAGTGAGTTTTCCTTTAAATGAACCGAATCAAAATGATATACTTCGTAGGAGTATTGTATTATAAGAATTTTTATTTTTACAAAAAAATGAAAGACAAATTTAACAAATTTATGGCTCCCTCTTTTTTCTTCCTTTTTTTTTGTTTGTTAAAGATGGCATTATGAAAAAACATTTATTTATATTCTTATGTATCAAGACGAGATATATAGTGTAGTGGGGAATATAATATTTCTTGAACTTTATTCAAACTCATTTATCTTCTAATTTTTCCACCCATCCATTATCCTTATAAGATTTTCTTATTTACAACTTTTTATGTAGATATAGTATATAATACTACTTATTTTTGTTTATTTAGTTTTTTATTGAATAACAGGTAAATAAAATTTATTCTTTATATTATTATACAAATAATAATATAAAAAAAATATAATATATCTTATTATTTTCAATTAAGCTGATTTGTATAGTAGTAAAAAAAATTTTTACTAGCTTTTAAAAGAATTATGAAAGTGAATACTAAATCCGAATACTATATATAAGTACATTTTTAAATGTTCAATCATCTATCATAATATTTCTTTACTTGAACTTTCAAATATATTCTCATTTTTTACTATTTATTGACTCTCCAATAAAGTTTGAATTCTAAACTTTTAATTGTTCAAAAAAAGTAAATTAAAATTATTATTTTTAAATTAAAATTTCAAATTAAAATCATTTTAATTTTATTTTTATGCCCGTTATTGTTATTGATAAGAAACAGAATATTTTATTAATGTGATGAGCACAAAATGTTTATTCGGCAGAGAAAGGGTTATGAAATTATAAAAAACCATGAATAAAAATAATAAAACATAATATTTATTTGAATAAAATTCCTTTAACCAAGTGTATACATAAGATAATTTTTTTTTTGTTTTATTTCAATGAATCTTAAGAAATAATGAAAACATACAAAATATTTTGGCATCACTAAACCACTACAACATACCTCCCTGGTAAGTTATAATATTTGTAAACATCGTTGTATAGAGATACATTGGAAAAAAAAATTAGAAAAATAAGTCGTTCAGTTTGTTTAATTTAATATTTTTAAGAAAAAGACATCGTTCAAGAAGTAAATTACAGGAAATATTTTGAGAGCTACCTGAATATAATTCATTCATATTTCTCAATGTCAAACCATGAGGATAAAATTATAATTTTTGAAATTTGAATTATTCATTAAGACAACCTGGATATAATAAAATTGTAAATTTCTCTTTTCCACGTACAATATTACTTTCAACACAATTTATTAAACAAGAAATAAAAGACCATTGATATTACAAAATTTAAAAATATATATAGGTTTAGGTATGTATATGAATAAAATTCCATCATAGACTCTATCATAAAATTTAATTTAATTTCATTTTGTTTTCAATGACATATAACATTTTTAAGAAATCATTGAAGGATGAAATCTTGTTTTATTGGTATATATTATATAAGTATCACCACAGAACTGACTAGTGTTTGCCATTTAAAAATTATAAGGAAATTTTTAGTTTTAGTTAAAACAAAATATCGAATGATTCCATAAGCTCATAATCTCGGTGTTATAGTTGATATCTTATTTAAAAAAAAATTTGAATTTATATTATTTTCAATTTCAAGGATTTTAATATTTATTATTATTATTATTAGAATTTTATTAGAACCTCAATTTCTTGTGGCACGTAATTTAATTGCCTCCATGGCATAATATATGATGCGAACTTCAACCTACTTTTTGATTATTTTTAAGAATCATGGTTTTAAAAACATAAGGCTCTAAAATCAATTTTGTGGATTGGGAATTCTATCGCTAGAATGTAGATTTCAATTGCCAGAGAATGTGATCACATAATAATTATTATAAAACATATTCAGTAAATATAGGTAACACACTTTTTATGAACATTGATTGCACTTTAAAAGATCCAATAACATTGATGTGCCTTGTTATATTGATATCATTTTACTTCTAAATATATAATTATCTTATCAAAATTCTTGTAAAAAAAAAAATAATAAAAAAAATTTATAAATAAATAAATAAAAATGTTGGATGCGATAAGAATTTAAAAAAAAAACATCAACACCATATTGTTTATTTTATTTTTCATTTTAAATGAAATAATTTAATATAATTTTGTTTCCTTAAAAAGCATTTCGCTGTTGTGGGATGGATATACAGCATAACATCCTTAAGTCACATTATTGATTTTAAATCTCAGAAAAAAAAAACCAATTACTTATTATATATTAAGATTCGTTTTCATTAGAAATTCTGCCTTATACACATTCGTGTTCTACCCTACCACATAGAAATACCTTCAATTTTTTTTGTATATAGATATATGTTTTAAATTAAATTTATAATATAATGCCAAAATCCGCATAAAGGAAATTCTGTTTATATGACAATCATAAAAATAATTTTCGGTTTTATAGTGAAATATAAAACAAATACATTAACATGAGTAATTTTGAAAATGTTGTCATAGATGGGGTATGTAATAACCAAACCATATAGATAGAATAAAAATATATTATTTATAGAACAACGTACGACATCTCAATTAAAATGTCAAATAATTTAACGATTTTTGAAAAAGCTCAAAAATTTTAAATCATGTAATAATAAAAGATTTTTCCCTTCTGTACGTAATTGCAAAAACCTTAAATTATTATTTTTTTTTATAGGTATATATTATATAAAATTAAGAAATTAAAATTTTATATATAATGACAGGTTATTTACTTTTAATTAAGCTTCACGAACATTACTTTAATTTAAACTTAAAATAAAATTTGTCTAATATTATATTTAGTTCAATGTTATCGTTTTGTTTTGACAGTTGTTGAATTACTATTTTATAAAAAAACAAATAAATTTTCTTTGAAAATACAACAATAAAAAAACATTATTATTAAAACATAAAGTTTCCTTCATTTACAAATTTTCGAAGTACTGGAAGGCAAAAAATAAAATGTTTAAAATTGCAATTAGAGCGAAATAATAATGCAGGAGTTGTTTTTTTACTAAAAATAAATAATTTCTGTTTTCTTATTATGTTCTATTATATATTTTATTATTTTGAAATAAATACATTTTTTTATATATTTAAATTCAAGCATGTTAATCTTAAAATTACAAGTTCTTTACTTTAGGCAGAATTTAAGAAATAGGATAGATTTATTTATTAATGTTTTGTAAATTTTTCGACCAATTAAATCAGACAAGTATTTTTTATTTTTTTATAAGAATTTATTCTTAATTCACATTAGTTCTTAAAATGTATTTAACGTTTCGATGTTTGGTTTACATCCTCATCAGAAATCTTTAATGCTTTTCATTTATTTTTCTGTAAAAATTAATTAATTTAAAATTTGATAATATTTTTCTATAATATCTAATTTGATTGTTTTGTGTTTTTTTCAAAAAATTAAATTTCTTATTTAAACTACATCTAATACAAACAGATTTTTTTATTTTTTATATGCTATCAACAAAATAGTAAAATTTATAAGAAATTAAATTGATTTTATTATGTTATGTATTATTACTAAAAATTATTTTTTGTTTTTAATTAATTAAACGAAAACTTAATCACATACCTCAATTTATCTAATTTCGTGGATGATAATATTTTTCTATAATATCTAATTTGATTGTTTTGTGTTTTTTTCAAAAAATTAAATTTCTTATTTAAACTACATCTAATACAAACAGATTTTTTTATTTTTTATATGCTATCAACAAAATAGTAAAATTTATAAGAAATTAAATTGATTTTATTATGTTATGTATTATTACTAAAAATTATTTTTTGTTTTTAATTAATTAAACGAAAACTTAATCACATACCTCAATTTATCTAATTTCCACGAAATTAGATAAATTGAGGTATGTGATTAAGTTTTCGTTTAATTAATTAAAAACAAAAAATAATTTTTAGTAATAATACATAACATAATAAAATCAATTTAATTTCTTATAAATTTTACTATTTTGTTGATAGCATATAAAAAATAAAAAAATCTGTTTGTATTAGATGTAGTTTAAATAAGAAATTTAATTTTTTGAAAAAAACACAAAACAATCAAATTAGATATTATAGAAAAATATTATCAAATTTTAAATTAATTAATTTTTACAGAAAAATAAATGAAAAGCATTAAAGATTTCTGATGAGGATGTAAACCAAACATCGAAACGTTAAATACATTTTAAGAACTAATGTGAATTAAGAATAAATTCTTATAAAAAAATAAAAAATACTTGTCTGATTTAATTGGTCGAAAAATTTACAAAACATTAACAAATAACACAGACGTTAAAAAAATAACAAAATAGATTTATTTATATTAAAGTATTATAGATATAATATTTTATTTTTATATGTTATGTTATAACATACATTTTTAGGAATCAGTTCAGAGACATAAAAATCAGTATTAAAACCAATGCAATAGGATCTATTTCATAAAATATTACAGCATCTATATTGAAAAAATATTTCCACAATTTATTATTCCATGTTTATTTAATTCATTCATTTAAGATATTTTCTTGACATCAGAAATAAGAAGAGCATACATTAATTTAAAAAGATTAAATATGAACAGGAGTACAGAAGAGGTCTTAGCTATTTTTTTTAAGTAAATAAATAAGTATTATGTTGATTAGAATATTATTATAATGCTTAATTATTAATTTATATTTTTTTCATTAAACATAAATTTATAATTGTTATTCAAAACGTTTAAATTTTGAGAATTTGTACTTTATGATTCTACTTAAATCTGAATAAGTCAATATTATTTAATTTGTTTCTGATACAGAAACTAGGGTCTTCTATATTAATATTTTTCCTTTATTCATATTTAGCTTGAAGTTCCGAAAGATTTTTGGTCTCGAGCGGATGTACCTCAAGTAACAGTATTAGAAATTAATGTTAAAATTTAAGTCAGGTTTTGTAATAATTGAAAAAGGCGCAATAAATGAAAAATGAATATTAAAGATTTTTCCAAAATAGTAAACTTTTTAAAAAAAATTCCGAATAATTTAACACTTATATTCTCACTAATGTGTTGTTAAATGATTTAAAAAATGTTTTTGAAAGTATTTTTTAAATTTTGGATTTTGATATTCTTCATCCCAATTTTCCTTATTTGTTTTTTTTTTATCTTGAGTACTTAAAGTTTCAGATCAAAATCATAATCATTTTTGTCATGGAACATGATTAAAATGATACACATAGTTATAATTTTTTTTTTAATATACGGTAGATGATTTCACATTTTATACATATGAGTTGACGTTGAAAATTTATTAAAATAAAAATAAAAAAAAAAATGTTATTTTCATAAATGTTTTTGCACAAATGCGTTTAATTTCCAAGGAGCAAGCACAATGTACATTATATTCATAGTTTTTTTTTATTTTTATTTATAAGAAAATTCATGTTGTTTGTTTTCTTTTTATCCCAATTCAAAAGTTGATTTTAAATATGTTTTTCATTTAAAAACATCAAAACATTATATTTGAAAAGTTTTTTTGATAACTGGAAAGATCTGAATGTTCAAGAGAATAAAAGGTTGAAATAAAAGAAAAGAAAAGAATAAAATAACACAGAAGGTGTTTTCCAAATAGAAAATCGTACAAAAGGGTTTATTAAATTCTAAATGGAAATTGTTTATATCCTGAATATTATTAAGATTATGAAACAGCAATAATATTAAAGAGGAAATTACTGAAAGAAAATATTTATTTCTAAAAATGATTCTAAATATAATCATGGAAATCAATGATATAATATTTATATAAATCAATCATGACATCAGAATGTTATAAAATTTTAAAATAATTTTAAATTCTATTAGAATTGTAAATATAATATTTCAAACAGCAACGGAATTAATACGATAAATTGAACACAGATGTTATATGGGATAATTACATAAAACCTAGAACAATTTCACTATGTTGGTCTTTAATTCTTAGCCATCTTTTATTTGACACTGTATAAATATGGATGTTGAACCTAAATTGATTGAAAGAGTGAATTTAAAAAATAGTCACATTATCTATCTTTACATAGGTATATTTTTAAAAAATGTATCTTAATATAAATATTTTCAAATAAAAAGGTAACTTATAGTTGCATGAAAATAATATTAGATACTTTTTATAGAGTTGCTTTGATAATAAAAAAAACCAATATATATTTAGTATTTTCATTTAAAGAAAAGTATAAAATTGCAAATAGAAATTGAGTATTATGTATTAAGTATGGTTATTAAATAAATCAAAATTGAGAATTGTAAATAAAACTATTTATTTTTATCTCAAATTTTGTTTAATACAATTGTCGAAATTAATATTTGTTTAACTGGCCCTGATGAGGTAAATACCTTACATTTAGAAATAAGGAATAATTTAATAGTGATTCTTCACAATTATATAAATAAATTATAATTCACTTGCTCTGTGAATCCTATATTAAAATTTTTTTTTTGTTGTATTTTACTTTTATCAAATAAACAAAAAAAAATACTTTTTTGAAAATTAGGGTTAAAAAAAATGTTAAAAAAAAAGTAAGCATGCAAAATATCGGCAGTTTATAATAATTCTAAATTACCTTTAATATTTTTCGTACTTTTTTACCTTTATTTATGTGGAAATAAAAAGAAAAATTTTTGTTTTCTTTTTTAAATAATCAGTTTTTATGTTGTTATATCTTAATAAAAAACATAGGGTTGTTACATACATATATATTTCGTATTAAAAAAAAATTTCTTATTTAATACAACATAAAAATAGTATTATGTATATATTTTTATACTAATATTTATGGTGATGTTTATACGAAAATATAACCGTTTATATGTAAGTGGGTATTATGTTGTGTTTATTTTTCAAGTGATTGATAAAAGTGCTGTAGCTGAGTTAATTCAATTGCTTCTATCAAAACACTATTATAATATATAAGTATATATCGTAGTTTTAAGAACTCTGTGATTTTATTTATTATTTTTTGTTCTATCAAAATTTCCAAGGAAAATACGATGTTCTATTTTTAATTTAATTTCATTTAATTATCATTCAATTAATTTAAAATTTAAAATATTTTTCTTGGAATATAGGTTTCAAATTAAGAGGAATTAAGAGGAAGATTTCTTTGATAAATTAAAAATGTTGTCTTAATTAGTTATATTATTTACATGTTAATCGAATTTAACTTGAACCCATCTTTTGAAAGAATTTTTATATATAAACCGGTTTAGAAATCAAGCAAAAATTTATATTTCACTATATACGAAGATGTGGCATATTAATAAATATTTATATACTCGTACAATACAATTATTGATCACGGTTCTAAGAATGGCATATTTTTTTTAAATTTTAGTTTAGGGACGTTATTATTTATTTTGTTTTTAGAAAAAAAAAATACATAATGTGGTAATGGTGTAAGTAATTTAGTATAACAAACTGCTGAAAGGTTTAAGCTTCACAAAATCTTCCAAAAAAAACAAGCTACCAAAAAGGAGAAATAATCCAGCTTCAGGGATTCATAATGATAGCCAATTAATAATTTTAAAAATTAAATCTAGATCCAATTGATGATTTATATTTAAATATCACTGAGAATTCGTTCAATTCATTTTTAATTATAATATGCAAATTAATTTTTTTAGCATATTATTGTTGCAATTTACCATTTGACAAGTTTTCTATTCTATTTTTAAGAAATGCGATATTAAATCTTCATTTTTGTCCTTTCTGAACAAAGTTTGAATCATGTAGATTCTTCGCTAGAATAGATATATGCATGGCTTTACAAAGTTTATATAAAAATACTATTCCAACTTTCTTTCATTGTAAAATATTATTTAGTATATAATATTATTATAAGTATATATTACATATAATGAGCTTTAGCAAATAAAGCTTTTAATATTCAAAAGATATTGCGTTTTGTTTTTTTTTTGTTATCAAGGGTAATTGAAAGAACACATATTTGTTCTCAATGGATGAAATTTTAAAGGAATAAATGTCTAATATTTTATGATTCAATGACAAATACTTGACAAAATAAAGAAAATGATACCTTTTTCCATTTTGAAAAAAATTTAATGTTTTCCTCAAATTTTTTTTTTTTGTGAGAAAAAAATTTTGATTTCGTGAAAAATGAATTTTTTTCTTAAAAGTTTAATCACGTAAATTCTAGAATTACAAAAAGATAATAATATTGAGTATGATTTGTGTATGTAATCATCATGAATGAATTGTAGAATAAAGAACTTTTTTTTTCCTTTGAACCGCTCATACCATTAGAACGTGTCTTGGAAAAAAAAAGGAAACCATTCAATAATATAGAATAAATCACATAAAGATTAAGAAAAGAAAATTATTTTTATTTTTATGACTTTTTTTTTTTTTTTTAATTTTACTTGAATAATATTATTTCTAATAAAATTTTTAATTCACACTTTGAAAAAAAAAGAAAAAACCTGCATTACCCACCATTTAAACTATTTTAAATTTAAGTACCTATATATAATTTTTTTTTGAGGAAAATTTCAAGCTAACTAAAAATCATAATACTTTTAATAACAACTGCTTATTTTATTTGAGTGCATCCAGAAAGTTAATTAAATAAAATTAGTATCAGTTGAAATAAATCGATTGAAATAAAAATCTTTATACTTGTACGAAACATGTGAAAGAAAAAGCTTAAAATCAAAAATATATTATTCAGAAATTATGCTAAAACTGAAATTTGTGAAAATGGTTTTACTGCGAATGAAAATTTAGTTTAAGTATCTTAAAGTATAGACTACTTAAAATCTAATTAGAATTTTTATACTTTTAACATAAATTAAAATAAAATAAAAAAAAATAAAAAAATTTAACTTTCAATAATAAAAAAAAAAAATTAAATTTTTTTTTTGATGATGGAAAAAGAATGAAAAATTTGAATAAATTCCTCGACAACCTTTGCTTATTAGATTATTTTATTTTATTTTTTTTATTTTTTATTCTCATCAATATTTAGGAATTTCAATAAAAAATTTGTGGCATTATAATGAAAAAAAAAAAAAAAAAAAGTAAAAATAAAATGTATGTACGTATATTTATGTATGTACATAATATAATACGCACATATTTTTTTCTGAGAAATTGATGATGAACATGATTTATTTAAAAGGTTGTTATTATTTTCTATGGTAGTCTTTCTTTCTTTTTTTTTTTTTTTGAATAAATTTGGGGGAAAATGTTTTAAATGATTTTATTTATTTTATTTTTTTTTTAACTGAAAAATAAAAAAAAAAATAGGAAAAATTTGAATGAATATTGAAAAGGTGCTTCTGATTAAATTCTGTGTTATATCGCAGGAAATTGGGACAGGTTAACGTATAGAGGAAATTGATAGTGAATTTTTAGGTTCAACATTCAAACTACATTGTCTGTAAAAAAATAATTTTTTTTTTGTTCTATTTTTATTTTTTGAAACCTTTTGTGAAAAATATTTTAAAATTAAAAGATTATGTGTCAATAATTTCGATAAAAATGGTTTCATCCCTGTGAATATAATATTAACAAAATCTATGTGCATGAATTCAAATTACTAATGTTTTTTTTTTCAATTAATTTTTAAATTAAGTGAACATGCCAGAAGAACAATTTTTTTGTGTCTTATTATGGTTATAAATAGAAAGCTTTGAACTAATTGCGGGTGTTTGTTATTGCAATTGGGTTAGATAGTATTTTTTTTCTTTTAAACCCATAATAATTGGAAATTGTCCTTCTTTATATATGTATAAAATATTCAATTAATGCATGCATATAAAACTTTTATTGCACTTTTTAATATGCCTCTGATTACTTTTGAAACGTAAAGCTTATGGATTCTTTTTTTTCTTTACGTTTCCATTTAATATTGATTAGAATTAAAATTGATGGAAAATTTCAATTTTGTAAATTTATTTATTGTTAAAAATAAGTTTTTTTTTTTCTAAAATTTTTTTCTCTTATTATTATTATTATTATTATTTGAATTAGCGATTTTAAATTGCTTGAGATTATTTTAAATATTATGTGATTTTTTTTTTGATATTATTTCTTGTATTTTTTTTTTTTTATTATTTTTATAATCAATGAAATAAGCATTCAAACAATTTTAATTAATTTAAAGATTGAGTATTGGAATTATTTTTGTGTACAGCTTTTGGAACATTAATTAAAAATGAACATTTAAAAAAAAAAAGAACAAGAAAAAGAAAAATAATATAATGGCCGGAATGTCGTAATTTGTTACTTGCCCTATCATCATCTAAAAACGAATAAAAAAAAAAATCTGTATATTTTATTTGACGTTCGAATTTCGTTACACAAAACCAGAAGTAATAGATTTATATATAAAGTTTACATAGTTGCAATGACGTAAAATAATTTTTTTGTCTTTTTTTTGCTTAATATAATTTATACTGTGTATATATTTTATTTCTTTATACATATAAATTTTTGTCATTAAAATAATGAACATAATAATCTAATCATTAATAAACAAAGATTTTTATCACTAAAATTTACTGAATTTTATGTTTTTTTCTTAAATTATTTACGAATTTAAAATGAACCTTTTGCCTTGGCTGAATTCTATGGAAAAGTATATATGGGTGGAAGAGGAAAAGAGCCAAATTATCATAGGAATAATGTTAAGTTAATTTTCCTAGCGAGAAGGTTTATTTATTAGATGCATAAAAAATTATTTTTGACAGCTTAAAAGCTTTCTTAAAAATTAAAAATATTTTACGATAAATCCGAATTAAATTAACACAAAAATATTTTAAAAATGTGCTAACTTTACAAATTAGTAAAATTGATGTATAAGATAAAACCAATTTTAAGTAAAAAAATGTTGAAACCGTCATGTCCTAAAGCCTAATTATCATCAAAAATTTTGATGGCATTTGAAAGGCGAAAAGAAATAATTTTTGTCATTTAACTTAGTAAGTTCTGTGTATAATAAAATATGAATTACATAATAACATGCGAAATTAAATTATTTTACGAACTGAAAATATTAGGTACGTAATAAAAATAGTAAGGGACTTTTTATTGTGATTAATCAAACATAAGATATTGGCCCTGAACTTAAAGAAAATAATTTCAATTGATTTTTAATAAAATCAAAAATATTTATATAATATATATTGTACATAAAGAGAAATACATCCAACCTATGTACAAAAAAGACAAAAAAAAATATTATAAAAAATCCATTTTTCTGATGGTATCTGATGGATAGATATTTTTAATTAATTTTTTTTTCGCCCTAAAAGAGTGTTTCTAAATTAAAAAATCATTATTTTTTGTTTCAAGTTTGGCCAGGTTTGACGAGGTTCGTTTAGATTTTTTTTTGTATTAAAACTGGTATGTTAAGCGTATATACTGAAACTGAACTAGCAATAATTTGAATGGCTTCAAATTTTTGTTTTTTATCTGAATTCTTGAATAAAATTCTGTTCTCTGAAAATTAAACTAAACCATTACATATAATGTTTGACTTATTTCGTAACTATGATAGTGTTTTCAAACACACCTCTTCATGAAATTACATTTTTCCAGGCCATGATACTATAAAAATTTCAAAAGAGTATTAATTAAAAGCAAACAAAAAAAAAAAAAAACTAATCAAATAAATTGTTGATTGCTGTCGATTACAAAATGAATAATGGTTTTGCTTGAATAAAAATCGATAGAAAGTTTTTATTTTCTACATTTAATTATCATAGAATATTGAAGATTTTCAATGTTTTTATAATACTAGCTTTTTACTTTAGGTACATATATTATTAAATAAAACCAAAAAAAAAAATATAATCGAAATAGAAAAAAAGTTAAGAATCGAATAAATTTATCTTTTTATCTTTCGTTACTCTTGTTTCTCATTTCAATACTCTGTAATGTAGAATTTTTTTAAAACGTATTGTATTATATTATAGTTAGTAAATGCATATTATATTTCTCTGTAATTATTTTAATATACCTAAGTACATTATGTAGATTTTTTATGTTTTGTAATTGTAAATATTTTATATTAAAGAATATTTTAGCAACACTAAATTCAAATAAATATGATCATGAATTTATATAATTATGTTTAAAATTTAAATTAAAAAAAAAAAATAATGAAATAAATGAAAATCGAAATAGCTGTTCTAGTAAATTATCATCACTCAATTTTAAATTAAATTTTATTTAATAATGGTGACATTCAACTTAATCCTTTAATTCTAAATATTCTAAATTAAATATAAACCAATAAATACTTATACATACATACTATAATTTTTTTTTTTAATCAAATTAAAATTAAGTTCTCTATTAAATTTCATTTTCTTAAATTATTATGTTTTTTGGTTAAATCAATTCTTTTTTATCTATAGAGTCAGCAGAAGTAAACATAAAATTTATTCGTTTATTTCTGCTGAATTTTTTTTTTTCGCTTTTTCTTGTGAACCAAAAAAAAAATTATTATGAGAATCATAAAATTTTATATGCATATAGATATATATTTTTATTATAGTGCATTAAATGTAAAAAAAAAAAAATCTGCATTAACAAAATAATCAGGGTTACGCCCTTGGGAAGGATTTAATGTATACCCTTTAACGTGAAATGTATTGAACAAGACTCATTGTTAAAAAAATTTTACTAAGCTACATTTGAAAAAAAATATCGGAATACTGAAATGTCTTTTTTTTGTTTTTTTCTTACATTTGTATAGTTGTTGCGAAAATATCCTGAGAATAGTAGGAAATAAGAGAGAAAAAACAATATAGTTCTAGGATTGGGACTATACATTTAAGGATTCTGTTTAACTATATATCAATGACAGTGAGTTTGTTTTTTTACCATATGTTGAAATAAAAACAGATATTAAGTTTCGAAAAATATCTATATAGAATATATTATGTAATATACAACAGTGTATACAGCTTTTTAATTTCTTAATGGAATAAATATTTAAGTATAAAATATTTTTAAATCCATATTTAAGCATAAAATATAACTTTTTAGTTTTTAAAATAACTTGAATCCTTATTTTTGTTAGATTTAAGTCTTATTTCATTTCCACCAAAGTTGGAAAACTAAAACTTTTCTATTTATGTTATCAATATCTAACACGATTAAATGGTAATAAATTATAATTTGGGAATTTAGTTTTTCAGCATAATAAAACTTGAATTTAGATATTCGACTTATTATTTGTCAATGCATACCAAATACAAAATTTACAAACAGAAAATTATTGACAATTTCTTTGCATTTAATATACATACTTAAAAAATCAAATAAAAAAAAATATAAAAACATTTTGGAAGAAAATAAAATTATCAGTAATGATGAATTATTCCCTTCTTAAGAACTAGTTTTAGTGGTTCGTTCGTTTAGTATATATATATGTCTAAAATAGCTTGAGAAAAAATAGAAAGATATAAAAAGAGGTTTTTACTATACACTATTCTTTTTCGTGTACTAATTCTAATAATATATATAGTAATTGGTTGAACCAATTAATTATTGTGGTTCGCGATAAATTAAATAAAAAATGTAATAAATCGAAATATGATTGTATTGTACGTAAACATACGCAAATTCTTACGTTATAGCCCTAACGAAGTACCCTAAACATGACGAATTAAATATATTGATCAAGATAATTTGCTACAAAAATAATAATAAAATCATTTTGATCATATATCTTAAGTCACGATAGAATATGTTGCGTTAAAAACAGCCAACAATTCAACTATCTTCAAATAAATATACAAACAAAAGTAATTATACATTTAAATCATTCACTGACATGTAATTGCTGTAATAACGATGTCTTCGTTACCATCAAAGTAAAATTGTAGTAATTTATTTAAATAGACCTCAGTAAATAAATATTAATATTAAATTTAGTTTTAAAAGTCAATTGATGTAAAAATCTTTGATATAGTTTTCTTGATTGTTATCTCTCTATTTAGATACTAATATTTGTTTAAGAGTATTAGACTGTGTATGTAATGTAAGTAAATTATAATATATTTGCATAATTACATATAGAATTTTTAATAATTTTTACAAAATAATAAATTTTCTTGATAACAAATTTATGATTCTCTAATATGTATAATCTTTTAATGGTAATATATATCTTAAACACTCTGTATGAAAGTTATTTCATATTTTGAATTTTATATAACATATAATAATTTTTTATACATTTCTATACATTATTTTCGGTTACTCTGAATTTAATAAACAAGTACACATATCGTCGACTGAGATAATGTTTGACGTATGTAATTTTTTTTACAGTTTTTAAAAAATAGAATAAAAAGTTGAAACTTCTACAACTTTTTTTGTGTTGCCATTTCCTTTACATTTAGTAAAAAATATACAAAAAAACAGATTATAGAAATCTCTGAAACCTACAAAACGATCTTAATATGATATCTATACATACGGCAAAAATTTTTCTCAACGACGATATGTTCAAAAAATAATAAACACCACGTACATAATTATATATATATATATTTTATATATATATATATATAAACAATGTACTGTACACATAAAGTAAAAAGTATAAGTAGATTAAATTTCAAAGTTTTTCAAAATTATTAAAACTAAGTTAAACTAGAGAAGTTTTCTTATTTTTAATTCAAGAAAACTTATATAACATTTTCAAAAGATGTTTCCATTTGCATAACATTATTATTAGCAAACTTTCTCTTAGGAATAATAATCATAAATTACATTGAAATCAGAAAATAGATGTAATAATGCAATTACTTGGTTGGATACGAAATATTTGATCATAATCATCTTCAAATTTCAAGCAAAGAAGAAGAAAAATGAAATGCGTAAAATATAAATTTTCTTTATTACTAAGCTATTGTGTGTCAATTGTTTTAATATTTTTAAGTAATTAATTAACGAATATTCTACTGAACCATAAGTTATTTTAATAAAATAATTATTATTTAATTTTTGAAGTTATACTTCTTATGCGACTTGCAAAAAATTTAACGTTTAACGCACAAATACATACAAAATAAAAAATGTATTATTATTTTTTTATTATTTTTTTTTATTATTATTTTTGCACAAACACATTGAAAACAATTTAAGGTTTTTTTTTAATTTACCGACGATTTTAGTTTTTTTTTTCCGAAAATTTTTTTTATTTTAAAATCGAATTGCGTAGTTGAACAAAAGGTTCCCGCACGAAATTTATTGTTTTTTTGACTAATTAATATTTGTTTTAACTTCTTAACATAAAAAAAAATTATTAGCTCAATTTAAAAATACAAAATACAAAAAATATGGAAACCACTTTATTCCAGAGACAAAACGTTTCTTCAATGACATTAGTATTCGAAATTTATTTAATTTCGAAATTAAATTTCTGAATTCCGAACACCCACGCCGAACACATGCGCGAGGAGAGAGAAAGAGAGTGAGTCGGTAGATCCCAAAAACATGCGCGTGGTATTCTTGCATGTAGCGGCCAGCGAAGTAAACAGTATCAGCGTCGTGAAATTAGCTGAAATACGTACTTGTTGTTCTATTTTAATTTAATTTATAGTATTCATTGTTTCATTTACTTAAGAATTGTGAAAAATGAGTGAAAAAAACAATCCCACGGACAATGCAACGGATTTAAGGTTATTTCAAGGTACGTCTCTTGTGAATATCAATTGATTGTTAGGTTTTTAGTTTGATATGATACACATACACTAAGTAGGTAGAAAAAGTCTGCGAACGGGCTCGTTT
Organism: Hybos culiciformis; assembly: GCA_964007475.1. Lineage (NCBI taxonomy): Eukaryota > Metazoa > Arthropoda > Insecta > Diptera > Hybotidae > Hybos > Hybos culiciformis. The sequence continues at coordinate 52,364,923 of OZ023273.1, forward strand.
CCTTATTTTTTGTTCGACATGTTCCCAGTTTTTGATGTCATTTAAAAGGACTCTATAAAAAAAAGTTATTTTGAGAAAAAAAAATTTGTTTTCAAAATTTAAATTTTGAGAAATCTCAATTTTCGGGAAAGTGTGCTTACAGCCGGTTTTAATGCTGCGTCTCAGAAATTAACTATTAATGTCATTCGAAAGGTAATTGAATGTAGATAATTTTGCACCACATAATTTTATCCCTACGATAAGGGAAAGTGTCAAAAATCGCCTTTGATGCGATCAGTTGTGAATTGTAAGCGCGTATTATTAACCTTTATTATAAAATATAAATTCAATATTTCACAAGGCCTTTATATAAAATTCAATATTTCACAAGGCCTTTTATTATAAAATATAAATTCAATATTTCACAAGGCCTACTTTATTCTAACATTATTAATCAATGAGTTTCATTTTTACTTGATTTTGTAGCTTGTTGCTAACTTAGTACTGGCATAAAGTTATTCTTGCATATGTGGTGGATAATTCTTATTCGTGATAAATTAGATTGTTTTTAAATATCAGAAATTTGTATAACAGAGTGTTTGAGTAAAGCTGGTTGTTCTATTGAATTTCAGAATTGTTCCCATAGTCCTGTTCATAACTTTTTCTTCTTATATAAGTTCATTAGAAAAAAATAATAATTATTCACAGTGATTAAATTTAGTAAAATAGAAAAGCTTTTTTTAACTGCAGTTCTAAATGAGCTTTATCAATTGCTTCGAGCGAAAACAGCGACTTTTATTGTATAGCTATAAAAAAAAATAAATTTTCACTGTGAAAACAGCGAAAACAGCGAGTTTTGTTGTATAGTAGCTATAAAAAAATAATTTAATTTTAGTATTACAATTTTTTGTAAAATCAAATTAGTTAAACAAAAATTCGATTTAAAAAAATAATTAAATATATGTGTAAAAAATAAATGTTTGTGAATTCGAACAATAAGCTTGAAAAATAACCTATAAAGTTGCTTTTTAATCAGGAAAATAATTATTTTCATGAATATAATGTAAATTCAATATAAAAACTTCAAATAATAATTATTTAATAGTTATGTACATTCTACAGTACATATAGTTGGAATATTTATAATGTTTAAAAAAAAAATATATACGATATAAATGGATTTTGCGAATAATAGCAACAATATGAGTATAGAAATTGAAATAAAATAATAAAAAATAATATATCAGGAATTAAAATTTTAATTAAATTAAAATAAGTATATTCCTGAATATTGGATCGAAATTATTTGTTTTTTAATTATAAAATAAAATTAATATTTGTTTTTTTTTTTTTTTTTGGCCTAGGCCATCAATAATGCCAATATTTTGTTACTAACTGAACTTTAGAGTAAAAATAATCTATTGAAAGTTATGGAAATTTATTATTTTTATTTCAAAGGAATTTAATAATATTTCCAAAAAATACTTTCCTATTATATAAGAATAATCGAGAATTTTGACGGACTTAATTAATTCATCTTTAAACATTCATTTATAAACACCCAGTTACTTTTAAAAGTTGTATCATATTATGAAAATATTATGTATTTTTTAAACTCTAATATTTTTAAAACTAATTTAATTCAAGTTTGAATAACAGTATCTTATGATTTTTCGAACGTTTGTACAATATACGGCAATTACCACAAATCTCATGCTAAGGTTGTTCTATCGAACATATATTCTTCATAATATATCTTCATTAGAAAAAAATAATACCTAGATATATACTAGAATTGTGTATTTATTATTATAACAAGAATTGTGAATTGTAACTTCTAGAAAGTTAATTTTCTTAGCGAGTTTTTTCTAATTGTTAACATTGAATTTAAGGTTAATCTCAATTTTTCCATCATATTTATGTAAATATTAAAGTCTTCTGGAGAATTGCTATTTAAATTAATTAATTTCGATTTATATTTAACATTTAACTTTAATCGATTCATTTCCATCCAATAAGATATATTTTTGAAAGCGATCTTATATTTTCAATACATACAATAATATGTATAGAATCATTCGATAAAAATAATAAATGTGTAGGGGCTTAATATTTGAAATATTTAGAATTTTAACTTCAGAAATATTATTTTCCAAGAAATTAAATAGTTACGTTTATACAGTGTGTCAATAAAATATTGCTGCCTAGCAAATGAAAACAAAAAAGATAAAAAAAATAAAACAATAATAATTGTTGAAATCAACTTAAAAATGTAATTTTTTTTGTTCTGTCTAGATAAAAAGAATAATGAAAACAAAAAATCTCACATAATGTTTGTATAAAACACTCTTTAAGTAAAATTAAAATCAACATCATGATATTTCGTTTATTTATACAAAATTTGTTTTTTTTTTTTTTTTTACTAAAAGACGTCTTAGCAAACGAACTCCAAATAATGACTTTGCAATTTTATTTTTTAAGTTAATTTTACTATGTTATGTGAAGAAGTCATTACATCATTAATGAGTCACTCTATAGATGTAATTTTGTTTTTTTTTTTTTTTTTTTGCTTTATTTTTTTATTATTAATGAGCGATTCTCATAAAAAAGTTTGTAACCCAAAATTACATAAATCTTTTATTTTCTACTTTATATAAATTCCTGACTAAATATTTTGAAATTTTTTTTTTTTTTTACCAAGGTCCAGTTTATAATAAATTTATACGAGTCACGAACTCATCATATTTGCTAATTTATTTTTCATTATTTTATCTGTTAGTCAAATAATCTTTATTTAATTATTATTTCCTTGAACAAAATTGAACCAAAAGTTTTTAGAACATCCCTAGTACAAAATTTAGATTTTTATAACAAATATTAGATGATTTATTATTTTTTCGAAATTACTTAAGAGTATTTGAAAAATAAGTTTTGCCGGTCTCGGCGATGATTTTCATAACGAGAACCCATTTTGGAATGAAATAAAGTAAAGTTCATTCAAAGAATAATAAACTTTACCCAAAAAATATATAGGTACTACTAGGTTAGAATTTATGAAAAACAAAAAAAAAAAATCTTTATCATAATTTCCTAAATTAACTCAATGTCCGATTTATGCTGAAAATAAATTTAATTTAAATTTTACAAGGGGGGTTCATAATCCAAATAGATTTTGATATCTAAATTTAATGTCTGGACGAGACAAATAAATTTTTGTTTATTTTTTTCTTTGTTTTCTTATTTTAATTTCATTATGAACTTATTTTATATATATTAATTATCTTAAATATACATTTCTATATTTAAAAAATAAACAAAAACAAAAAAAAAAAAAACATTAGAAATTAAATAATTTTATTGAAGTTTATACTTCTTTAGCGACGTTGGAAGAAATTTGGTAGAGGGTAAAAATTTATTTTCATATAAAATTTTTCTGAGAATCGTCATCATTTTTCTGAGAATCGACCGTCATCATTTTTCAAAAATTAAAAAAAAAAACAAACCATAATTGGGTTCGAACCTGGCACCTTCAGACTTATTAGTATGGTGTTCTATCCACTAAGCCATACGGCCATATAATTCTTGCTTTCTAAAATATAATTAAAAAAAGTCTAATAAACCATTCATTTTTTTGTTTTTATTTTATTGTAGGGGAATAAAAAATAATACTCAAAAAAAAAAATAAGAAAAGAATTAGAATACTCAAAAAACGAGTTTGAAAAATTAACTAACCAATCAAAAAATTAATCTCATTGCCATATAATGAGATTTAATATTATTTAGGAAAATAAATCAAAAATATTTTTTGTATTTGTTTAGAAAGCTAAACTCATATAGGCAATATGGCTTAGTATTATAGTAGAACATCACACTGTAAGTCTGAAGGTGCCTGGTTCGATTCCCAATGAGGATTTTTTTTTTTTTAATAAAGAAACAAATCCTTTTAGTATTTTTGGAAAACGTTAAATATTCATATGATATATGATAAAAATTAAATTTTTGCACCACTTAACAATTCTTGAATTAAAATAAAAATATGATTTATAGTTTTTCATTAAAAAAAAGAAATTAAATAATCCTTTTCTTTGTGGGTCGCCAAAAAAAAATTCTCATGTGACAACGGAATTTATTGTCGATTTATTTATATATGTATAATAAAATAAGGGACTATGAAATAATTAAAAAGTAATAGTTAGCAATAGAAATATACATTTATTTTTTGATCCTATATTTTTTAATTTATAGCTTAAATATTATTTGCCAAATTCGATTCTAATTTCAATTTGATATTTTCGTCTATTTTTTATTTTGACATGCAGATTGTGAAAACTTCGGAATTTCACGCAGTTACGAATGATTAAATATAAAAATATAAAATATTGTTAACTTCATATTATTTAACGTCTCAAATTAATTATAGATTTAGCTAGACAAATAATATTATTTCCAGTCGATGATGAACTTTTACAGATAAGACTTATATAAACAAAATACAATAAAATAGATTTAAATGCCAAAATTTAATAAAATTATTTAACAATTGATTAATATGAACAAAAATTTAGTAAAATGTCTTAAAATTCGATTTATATGAACAAAATTTCGATTTATAATTCATAATGTTTAATTTAAATTAGTTATTCGAGCTGATTTTCCATCAAATAAAATAATTTTCGAAACATCTGGGAAATGTTTTTACACACTCTAGATTATTTTTTACAGAGATCATGTAACCACTAAAGTTATAAACATTATATCCTATAAAACAAATTTATAATATTGGACGCACTAAACTCGTTACAAACAACATAGGTATATTTTGGCATTGATAGTATAGATATCGATCAAGTAATTTATCATTATAGGTTTTCCCGGCTCAAAATATGCAAAAAAAAAAAATATTTTCAAAATAGGTAGCTCTGGTGAAATAAAGATTACCAGACCAAAAATTTTGGGTAGGAATTCATAATTATCGTACACTTTTTTAATTTCAAATATATGTCCAATATTACAAGCAAAAAAATTACATATTCTACCAATAAAAAAATTATGTTCAAAAAATTATAAAAATTATTATGTTCAAAAAAATTTAAAAAAAAATGTATTCATTGGGGAATCGAACCTGACACCTTAACTCTTATAGTCCGATGTTCTAGCCACTAAGCCATACGGCCATATAATTTTTGCTTTCTAAAATATAATAAAAAAATTCTAATAAACCATTCATTTTTTTGTTTTTATTTTATTGTAGGGGAATAAAAAATAATACTCAAAAAAAAAAATAAGAAAAGAATTAGAATACTCAAAAAACGAGTTTGAAAAATTAACTAACCAATCAAAAAATTAATCTCATTGCCATATAATGAGATTTAATATTATTTAGGAAAATAAATCAAAAATATTTTTTGTATTTGTTTAGAAAGCTAAACTCATATAGGCAATATGGCTTAGTATTATAGTAGAACATCACACTGTAAGTCTGAAGGTGCCTGGTTCGATTCCCAATGAGGATTTTTTTTTTTTTTAATAAAGAAACAAATCCTTTTAGTATTTTTGGAAAACGTTAAATATTCATATGATATATGATAAAAATTAAATTTTTGCACCACTTAACAATTCTTGAATTAAAATAAAAATATGATTTATAGTTTTTCATTAAAAAAAAGAAATTAAATAATCCTTTTCTTTGTGGGTCCCCAAAAAAAATTCTCATGTGACAACGGAATTTATTGTCGATTTATTAATATATGTATAATAAAATAAGGGACTATGAAATAATTAAAAAGTAATAGTTAGCAATAGAAATATACATTTATTTTTTGATCCTATATTTTTTAATTTATAGCTTAAATATTATTTGCCAAATTCGATTCTAATTTCAATTTGATATTTTCGTCTATTTTTTATTTTGACATGCAGATTGTGAAAACTTCGGAATTTCACGCAGTTACGAATGATTAAATATAAAAATATAAAATATTGTTAACTTCATATTATTTAACGTCTCAAATTAATTATAGATTTAGCTAGACAAATAATATTATTTCCAGTCGATGATGAACTTTTACAGATAAGACTTATATAAACAAAATACAATAAAATAGATTTAAATGCCAAAATTTAATAAAATTATTTAACAATTGATTAATATGAACAAAAATTTAGTAAAATGTCTTAAAATTCGATTTATATGAACAAAATTTCGATTTATAATTCATAATGTTTAATTTAAATTAGTTATTCGAGCTGATTTTCCATCAAATAAAATAATTTTCGAAACATCTGGGAAATGTTTTTACACACTCTAGATTATTTTTTACAGAGATCATGTAACCACAAAAGTTATAAACATTATATCCTATAAAACAAATTTATAATATTGGACGCACTAAACTCGTTACAAACAACATAGGTATATTTTGGCATTGATAGTATAGATATCGATCAAGTAATTTATCATTATAGGTTTTCCCGGCTCAAAATATGCAAAAAAAAAAATATTTTCAAAATAGGTAGCTCTGGTGAAATAAAGATTCCCAGACCAAAAATTTTGGGTAGGAATTCATAATTATCGTACACTTTTTTAATTTCAAATATATGTCCAATATTACAAGCAAAAAAATTACATATTCTACCAATAAAAAAATTATGTTCAAAAAATTATAAAAATTATTATGTTCAAAAAAATTTAAAAAAAAATGTATTCATTGGGGAATCGAACCTGACACCTTCACTCTTATAGTCCGATGTTCTAGCCACTAAGCCATACGGCCATATAATTTTTGCTTTCTAAAATATAATAAAAAAATTCTAATAAACCATTCATTTTTTTGTTTTTATTTTATTGTAGGGGAATAAAAAATAATACTCAAAAAAAAAAATAAGAAAAGAATTAGAATACTCAAAAAACGAGTTTGAAAAATTAACTAACCAATCAAAAAATTAATCTCATTGCCATATAATGAGATTTAATATTATTTAGGAAAATAAATAAAATATTTTTTGTATTTGTTTAGAAAGCTAAACTCATATAGGCAATATGGCTTAGTATTATAGTAGAACATCACACTGTAAGTCTGAAGGTGCCTGGTTCGATTCCCAATGAGGATTTTTTTTTTTTAATAAAGAAACAAATCCTTTTAGTATTTTTGGAAAACGTTAAATATTCATATGATATATGATAAAAATTAAATTTTTGCACCACTTAACAATTCTTGAATTAAAATAAAAATATGATTTATAGTTTTTCATTAAAAAAAAGAAATTAAATAATCCTTTTCTTTGTGGGTCCCCAAAAAAAAATTCTCATGTGACAACGGAATTTATTGTCGATTTATTTATATATGTATAATAAAATAAGGGACTATGAAATAATTAAAAAGTAATAGTTAGGAATAGAAATATACATTTATTATTTGATCCTATATTTTTTAATTTATAGCTTAAATATTATTTGCCAAATTCGATTCTAATTTCAATTTTATATTTTCGTCTATTTTTTATTTTGACATGCAGATTGTGAAAACTTCGGAATTTCACGCAGTTACGAATGATTAAATATAAAAATATAAAATATTGTTAACTTCATATTATTTAACGTCTCAAATTAATTATAGATTTAGCTAGACAAATAATATTATTTCCAGTCGATGATGAACTTTTACAGATAAGACTTATATAAACAAAATACAATAAAATAGATTTAAATGCCAAAATTTAATAAAATTATTTAACAATTGATTAATATGAACAAAAATTTAGTAAAATGTCTTAAAATTCGATTTATATGAACAAAATTTCGATTTATAATTCATAATGTTTAATTTAAATTAGTTATTCGAGCTGATTTTCCATCAAATAAAATAATTTTCGAAACATCTGGGAAATGTTTTTACACACTCTAGATTATTTTTTACAGAGATCATGTAACCACAAAAGTTATAAACATTATATCCTATAAAACAAATTTATAATATTGGACGCACTAAACTCGTTACAAACAACATAGGTATATTTTGGCATTGATAGTATAGATATCGATCAAGTAATTTATCATTATAGGTTTTCCCGGCTCAAAATATGCAAAAAAAAAAATATTTTCAAAATAGGTAGCTCTGGTGAAATAAAGATTACCAGACCAAAAATTTTGGGTAGGAATTCATAATTATCGTACACTTTTTTAATTTCAAATATATGTCCAATATTACAAGCAAAAAAATTACATATTCTACCAATAAAAAAATTATGTTCAAAAAATTATAAAAATTATTATGTTCAAAAAAATTTAAAAAAAAATGTATTCATTGGGGAATCGAACCTGACACCTTCACTCTTATAGTCCGATGTTCTAGCCACTAAGCCATACGGCCATATAATTTTTGCTTTCTAAAATATAATAAAAAAATTCTAATAAACCATTCATTTTTTTGTTTTTATTTTATTGTAGGGGAATAAAAAATAATACTCAAAAAAAAAAATAAGAAAAGAATTAGAATACTCAAAAAACGAGTTTGAAAAATTAACTAACCAATCAAAAAATTAATCTCATTGCCATATAATGAGATTTAATATTATTTAGGAAAATAAATAAAATATTTTTTGTATTTGTTTAGAAAGCTAAACTCATATAGGCAATATGGCTTAGTATTATAGTAGAACATCACACTGTAAGTCTGAAGGTGCCTGGTTCGATTCCCAATGAGGATTTTTTTTTTTTTAATAAAGAAACAAATCCTTTTAGTATTTTTGGAAAACGTTAAATATTCATATGATATATGATAAAAATTAAATTTTTGCACCACTTAACAATTCTTGAATTAAAATAAAAATATGATTTATAGTTTTTCATTAAAAAAAAGAAATTAAATAATCCTTTTCTTTGTGGGTCCCCAAAAAAAAATTCTCATGTGACAACGGAATTTATTGTCGATTTATTTATATATGTATAATAAAATAAGGGACTATGAAATAATTAAAAAGTAATAGTTAGGAATAGAAATATACATTTATTATTTGATCCTATATTTTTTAATTTATAGCTTAAATATTATTTGCCAAATTCGATTCTAATTTCAATTTTATATTTTCGTCTATTTTTTATTTTGACATGCAGATTGTGAAAACTTCGGAATTTCACGCAGTTACGAATGATTAAATATAAAAATATAAAATATTGTTAACTTCATATTATTTAACGTCTCAAATTAATTATAGATTTAGCTAGACAAATAATATTATTTCCAGTCGATGATGAACTTTTACAGATAAGACTTATATAAACAAAATACAATAAAATAGATTTAAATGCCAAAATTTAATAAAATTATTTAACAATTGATTAATATGAACAAAAATTTAGTGAAATGTCTTAAAATTCGATTTATATGAACAAAATTTCGATTTATAATTCATAATGTTTAATTTAAATTAGTTATTCGAGCTGATTTTCCATCAAATAAAATAATTTTCGAAACATCTGGGAAATGTTTTTACACACTCTAGATTATTTTTTACAGAGATCATGTAACCACTAAAGTTATAAACATTATATCCTATAAAACAAATTTATAATATTGGACGCACTAAACTCGTTACAAACAACATAGGTATATTTTGGCATTGATAGTATAGATATCGATCAAGAAATTTATCATTATAGGTTTTCCCGGCTCAAAATATGCAAAAAAAAAAAATTTCAAAATAGGTAGCTCTGGTGAAATAAAGATTACCAGACCAAACATTTTGGGTAGGAATTCATAATTATCGTACACTTTTTTAATTTCAAATATATGTATATATAGGGCCCAATATTACAAGCAAAAAAATTACATATTCTACCAATAAAAAAATTATGTTCAAAAAAAAAAAAATTATTATGTTCAAAAAAATGAAAAAAAAATGTATTCATTGGGGAATCGAACCTGACACCTTCACTCTTATAGTCCGATGTTCTAGCCACTAAGCCATACAGCCCATATGATTTTGCATTTCTAAAATATAATAAAAAAACACATGAATCATAATTTTTGGGTAATAGCATTCTTAATCTATGGTAATAGTAAACAGTATTTTGATATTTTTTTGTGTTGTTTTTTATTTTTTTATTTATTTAATCAAGAAAAATATACGATATAAGATATTACATTTTTTAGTTATTTATGTATATATAAATAAAAAAGAAAAGAAAAAAAGCCATAGAAAAATTTTTGAAGTTTATACTTCTTTAGCGACGATGGAAGAAATTTGGTAGAGGGTAAAAATTTATTTTCATATAAAATTTTTCTGAGAATCGTCATCATTTTTCTGAGAATCGACCGTCATCATTTTTCAAAAATTAAAAAAAAAAACAAACCATAATTGGGTTCGAACCTGGCACCTTCAGACTTATTAGTATGGTGTTCTATCCACTAAGCCATACGGCCATATAATTTTTGCTTTCTAAAATATAATAAAAAAAAAATTCTAATAAACCATTCATTTTTTTGTTTTTATTTTATTGTAGGGGAATAAAAAATAATACTCAAAAAAAAAAATAAGAAAAGAATTAGAATACTCAAAAAACGAGTTTGAAAAATTAACTAACCAATCAAAAAATTAATCTCATTGCCATATAATGAGATTTAATATTATTTAGGAAAATAAATCAAAAATATTTTTTGTATTTGTTTAGAAAGCTAAACTCATATAGGCAATATGGCTTAGTATTATAGTAGAACATCACACTGTAAGTCTGAAGGTGCCTGGTTCGATTCCCAATGAGGATTTTTTTTTTTTTAATAAAGAAACAAATCCTTTTAGTATTTTTGGAAAACGTTAAATATTCATATGATATATGATAAAAATTAAATTTTTACACCACTTAACAATTCTTGAATTAAAATAAAAATATGATTTATAGTTTTTCATTAAAAAAAAGAAATTAAATAATCCTTTTCTTTGTGGGTCGCCAAAAAAAAATTCTCATGTGACAACGGAATTTATTGTCGATTTATTTATATATGTATAATAAAATAAGGGACTATGAAATAATTAAAAAGTAATAGTTAGCAATAGAAATATACATTTATTTTTTGATCCTATATTTTTTAATTTATAGCTTAAATATTATTTGCCAAATTCGATTCTAATTTCAATTTGATATTTTCGTCTATTTTTTATTTTGACATGCAGATTGTGAAAACTTCGGAATTTCACGCAGTTACGAATGATTAAATATAAAAATATAAAATATTGTTAACTTCATATTATTTAACGTCTCAAATTAATTATAGATTTAGCTAGACAAATAATATTATTTCCAGTCGATGATGAACTTTTGCAGATAAGACTTATATAAACAAAATACAATAAAATAGATTTAAATGCCAAAATTTAATAAAATTATTTAACAATTGATTAATATGAACAAAAATTTAGTAAAATGTCTTAAAATTCGATTTATATGAACAAAATTTCGATTTATAATTCATAATGTTTAATTTAAATTAGTTATTCGAGCTGATTTTCCATCAAATAAAATAATTTTCGAAACATCTGGGAAATGTTTTTACACACTCTAGATTATTTTTTACAGAGATCATGTAACCACTAAAGTTATAAACATTATATCCTATAAAACAAATTTATAATATTGGACGCACTAAACTCGTTACAAACAACATAGGTATATTTTGGCATTGATAGTATAGATATCGATCAAGTAATTTATCATTATAGGTTTTCCCGGCTCAAAATATGCAAAAAAAAAAAATATTTTCAAAATAGGTAGCTCTGGTGAAATAAAGATTACCAGACCAAAAATTTTGGGTAGGAATTCATAATTATCGTACACTTTTTTAATTTCAAATATATGTCCAATATTACAAGCAAAAAAATTACATATTCTAACAATAAAAAAATTATGTTCCAAAAATTTTAAAAATTATTATGTTCAAAAAAATTTTAAAAAAAATGTATTCATTGGGGAATCGAACCTGACACCTTCACTCTTATAGTCCGATGTTCTAGCCACTAAGCCATACGGCCATATAATTTTTGCTTTCTAAAATATAATAAAAAAATTCTAATAAACCATTCATTTTTTTGTTTTTATTTTATTGTAGGGGAATAAAAAATAATACTCAAAAAAAAAAATAAGAAAAGAATTAGAATACTCAAAAAACGAGTTTGAAAAATTAACTAACCAATCAAAAAATTAATCTCATTGCCATATAATGAGATTTAATATTATTTAGGAAAATAAATCAAAAATATTTTTTGTATTTGTTTAGAAAGCTAAACTCATATAGGCAATATGGCTTAGTATTATAGTAGAACATCACACTGTAAGTCTGAAGGTGCCTGGTTCGATTCCCAATGAGGATTTTTTTTTTTTTTTTTAATAAAGAAACAAATCCTTTTAGTATTTTTGGAAAACGTTAAATATTCATATGATATATGATAAAAATTAAATTTTTGCACCACTTAACAATTCTTGAATTAAAATAAAAATATGATTTATAGTTTTTCATTAAAAAAAAGAAATTAAATAATCCTTTTCTTTGTGGGTCCCCAAAAAAAAATTCTCATGTGACAACGGAATTTATTGTCGATTTATTTATATATGTATAATAAAATAAGGGACTATGAAATAATTAAAAAGTAATAGTTAGCAATAGAAATATACATTTATTTTTTGATCCTATATTTTTTAATTTATAGCTTAAATATTATTTGCCAAATTCGATTCTAATTTCAATTTGATATTTTCGTCTATTTTTTATTTTGACATGCAGATTGTGAAAACTTCGGAATTTCACGCAGTTACGAATGATTAAATATAAAAATATAAAATATTGTTAACTTCATATTATTTAACGTCTCAAATTAATTATAGATTTAGCTAGACAAATAATATTATTTCCAGTCGATGATGAACTTTTACAGATAAGACTTATATAAACAAAATACAATAAAATAGATTTAAATGCCAAAATTTAATAAAATTATTTAACAATTGATTAATATGAACAAAAATTTAGTAAAATGTCTTAAAATTCGATTTATATGAACAAAATTTCGATTTATAATTCATAATGTTTAATTTAAATTAGTTATTCGAGCTGATTTTCCATCAAATAAAATAATTTTCGAAACATCTGGGAAATGTTTTTACACACTCTAGATTATTTTTTACAGAGATCATGTAACCACTAAAGTTATAAACATTATATCCTATAAAACAAATTTATAATATTGGACGCACTAAACTCGTTACAAACAACATAGGTATATTTTGGCATTGATAGTATAGATATCGATCAAGTAATTTATCATTATAGGTTTTCCCGGCTCAAAATATGCAAAAAAAAAAAATATTTTCAAAATAGGTAGCTCTGGTGAAATAAAGATTACCAGACCAAAAATTTTGGGTAGGAATTCATAATTATCGTACACTTTTTTAATTTCAAATATATGTCCAATATTACAAGCAAAAAAATTACATATTCTAACAATAAAAAAATTATGTTCCAAAAATTTTAAAAATTATTATGTTCAAAAAAATTTAAAAAAAAATGTATTCATTGGGGAATCGAACCTGACACCTTCACTCTTATAGTCCGATGTTCTAGCCACTAAGCCATACGGCCATATAATTTTCGCTTTCTAAAATATAATAAAAAAATTCTAATAAACCATTCATTTTTTTGTTTTTATTTTATTGTAGGGGAATAAAAAATAATACTCAAAAAAAAAAATAAGAAAAGAATTAGAATACTCAAAAAACGAGTTTGAAAAATTAACTAACCAATCAAAAAATTAATCTCATTGCCATATAATGAGATTTAATATTATTTAGGAAAATAAATCAAAAATATTTTTTGTATTTGTTTAGAAAGCTAAACTTATATAGGCAATATGGCTTAGTATTATAGTAGAACATCACACTGTAAGTCTGAAGGTGCCTGGTTCGATTCCCAATGAGGATTTTTTTTTTTTAATAAAGAAACAAATCCTTTTAGTATTTTTGGAAAACGTTAAATATTCATATGATATATGATAAAAATTAAATTTTTGCACCACTTAACAATTCTTGAATTAAAATAAAAATATTATTTATAGTTTTTCATTAAAAAAAAGAAATTAAATAATCCTTTTCTTTGTGGGTCCCCAAAAAAAAATTCTCATGTGACAACGGAATTTATTGTCGATTTATTTATATATGTATAATAAAATAAGGGACTATGAAATAATTAAAAAGTAATAGTTAGGAATAGAAATATACATTTATTATTTGATCCTATATTTTTTAATTTATAGCTTAAATATTATTTGCCAAATTCGATTCTAATTTCAATTTTATATTTTCGTCTATTTTTTATTTTGACATGCAGATTGTGAAAACTTCGGAATTTCACGCAGTTACGAATGATTAAATATAAAAATATAAAATATTGTTAACTTCATATTATTTAACGTCTCAAATTAATTATAGATTTAGCTAGACAAATAATATTATTTCCAGTCGATGATGAACTTTTACAGATAAGACTTATATAAACAAAATACAATAAAATAGATTTAAATGCCAAAATTTAATAAAATTATTTAACAATTGATTAATATGAACAAAAATTTAGTAAAATGTCTTAAAATTCGATTTATATGAACAAAATTTCGATTTATAATTCATAATGTTTAATTTAAATTAGTTATTCGAGCTGATTTTCCATCAAATAAAATAATTTTCGAAACATCTGGGAAATGTTTTTACACACTCTAGATTATTTTTTACAGAGATCATGTAACCACTAAAGTTATAAACATTATATCCTATAAAACAAATTTATAATATTGGACGCACTAAACTCGTTACAAACAACATAGGTATATTTTGGCATTGATAGTATAGATATCGATCAAGAAATTTATCATTATAGGTTTTCCCGGCTCAAAATATGCAAAAAAAAAAAATTTCAAAATAGGTAGCTCTGGTGAAATAAAGATTACCAGACCAAAAATTTTGGGTAGGAATTCATAATTATCGTACACTTTTTTAATTTCAAATATATGTATATATAGGGCCCAATATTACAAGCAAAAAAATTACATATTCTACCAATAAAAAAATTATGTTCAAAAAAAAAAAAATTATTATGTTCAAAAAAATGAAAAAAAAATGTATTCATTGGGGAATCGAACCTGACACCTTCACTCTTATAGTCCGATGTTCTAGCCACTAAGCCATACAACCCATATGATTTTGCATTTCTAAAATATAATAAAAAAACACATGAATCATAATTTTTGGGTAATAGCATTCTTAATCTATGGTAATAGTAAACAGTATTTTGATATTTTTTTGTGTTGTTTTTTATTTTTTTATTTATTTAATCAAGAAAAATATACGATATAAGATATTACATTTTTTAGTTATTTATGTATATATAAATAAAAAAAACACGAAGCAGTCATAGAACTGCCTACAGAAGTTTATACTTAAGATTTAAACTATGAAATAACAGTGGCTACAAATAATGGACTGCTTTTGGACTGATGGACTGATTTTTATTTTAATTTACATTTTTTACTGAGCAGCCCATCATTTGTAGCCACTGTTATTCATAGTTTTTTTCATAGTTTTTAAATCTTTAAGTATAAACTTCTGTAGGCAGTTCTATGACTGCTTCGTGTTTTTTTTTTTTGTTTTTTTATTATTAATTTACGTTTTTCTTTTTATTTTGTCACCAAAGCATCTGTTTAATTTCCCACTGAATTAACAACAATACACCTAGAAGTGTTTTCCATCTGGAGTGTTTTTAATGTAAAAAAAAAAAAAAAATTTTTTATAAAATAAAAATAATTATTATTTTCCTTTTTTTTTTCTCGCATATAAAATAAAAAATAAAAAATACACAAAAATTGCGAAAAATAAAGACAAATTTTCTCTTTGTTTTCTAAACTGAATTCATTTTTCTTAAGTCTTAACATTTCATTTCTTTCATTTTTATCCCCATTTTCTGTATGGCTTTAAATGTCAAAAACAAAAATTGAATATCCTTATTATTTTGATTTTTCTTTTCTCATTTTCATTGTAACATTTAATTTCTTTCTTTTTTTCATTATTTTTATTATTATTATAATTTTTTTTTTTTTTAACGAATTTCTTCTAGAAATTAAAAATAAAATTACACATTAAGGATTTAATTTAATATGTACAAAAAAAAAAAGTTCACAATTTTTTTGACAATAAAATGAAAATTAAGAATATAATATATACTATGTATAGTAATTGAGGATGTCTGCGTTATAAATTAAAAAAGAAACAAAAAAGAATTTTCCTTCCATGATATATCGCAAGTACAAAAAAAATTATAAATATTACACTGCCACACCCGTCGCGCCATATAAATCATTTGACATTACTATTTCAAACTAAACTTTATTCAAATTTATGTATATAAATAATATATATATATAGAAAATGAGCTGATTTGCATTTTGATAGTTTTCTGAAATTTGACTTTGTTGTTTATCATGGATCTTTTGTTGTGAAAATTTTTTTGGAACAAAAATTAACATAAACTTTAAGGGAAATTAAAAACGAAAAACATAATGTATTAAGATTTAAAGACATGAAATGAAATTGTAAATTCCACCTTTTTTTTTTTTAGTAAAATCAGAAAAAAAAAAAAAATTTAGTACAAAAATTTAATTTCAAATTTACTTATAAATAAAATATATAAATATGTAATAATTATTTTGCCACTGTCTGTGGTCTCAAATTTTTCCAACATAATTTCTCACCGCACTTTCATTAAAATTTTGTGTGGCCAATTAAGCCACTAAGATCTGTTTATAATTTATGAAAAAGTGCCACTAAGAAAAATTGTTGAACCGCCTTTAATTAATTTGCATTTACTTAACCTTAAGTTTAATTTGGATAAGCTAAAATACATAATAACGCAATGTAAAAAAATGTGTGAAACTCATCCACATAAGCTCTTGCGGAAAGTTTAACTTTGTTAGTTATTTGGAACAATTACATATGTACTTAATAATTATTTCTCTAGTATATTGAGTTAATTTTTTATTTCAATTAACTATGGTTTCCTAGGAAAACGTTGCCGACATATAACTGCCGTAATATTAGATTATACATTGGACATTAGATAACGGCCGTAAAAACGCTAATATTTACTTTTTAAATTTGGTAATAATAGCACTATTTTTCGACGTCCATTACAATGCTATTGTTTTGGTTTGCTACTGCTATATTAGCTACACCTCCTCAAATTTCCCCTCTTTTCTATTTGTTGCTTGCTTCTGTTGAATCACTTCCCCTTTTCGTTGCATAAAATTCTAAGCAATATCTCGCTACAGAAGTTAAATTTCAAAATTGGAAATATAGTTGTACCTACATACAAAAAATCTATATATGTACTTAATTCAATATAAAACTTTCCTTTCTTAATAGGTTCTGAATATACCTATTATTCTCGCTTTTTATTTTTGTTTTGTCATTATTATAAATAAAAAGGAAATATTTTTTATGTCTATGCACTGATCTAACAAAAATAAAACTGTATATAGATGTGTATAAAATAACATGAACTATTTACCACTGAGAATTAATAAAAAAAGAGTTCCTTGAAAATCAATAAAAATAATTCTATATCTGCCAAAAAAAAAACAAAAAAAAACCAGAAAAGTTTCTTTATTATCCTTCCATCCATCCGTACGTATATAACTCAAACTTTTTCTTCTTAATTTTAATTTCAATAATATTCAGTATGAAGTTAAGAAAAGTTCGAATAACTTTATAATATTAAAAAAATATGTTTTAGTTTTAGAAGACGATTATAACTAAAGAAATTCTTGAAAATGTATTCTTGAGATGAGGATAAGAAAAATAAAATTATTTTATACGTAGAAGGAAAGTAATATATAAAAATATAACGTAATACTATGTTGTGTATATTTTAAACCGAAAAAGGAAGAAAATACATAAAAATTTTGTGTATTTTATACTAAAACAAAACTAATAACTCGAATGCTATTGAATAACTTTCTTTTTGTTAATTAAAGCTTTTATTAAATTGGTATTCAGTTTTCGTCGGTGAAACTCACAAAATGAGTAAGTTAATTTTAGTCGAAATTAAGTTTGAAAAAATTTATTTTTTCTTTGTATTTTTAGATTTGCCGGATCGATGAATTGCGAAGCTAATTATAAAATCGAAGAAATTAAAATGTTTATACTATTTCTTCGTTTAATAAAAGGGCGTTTTCTAACGAATTAAAAATACTAATAGTGCGGGTTTAGTCTTTATAATCATAATGATGAAATAGTTTAAATGTCGGAAATATTTTATCCAGAAATCGAAATTGAAGTAAAAAAAGACGCTTTGAAACTAAAAATTACCTCAAACCATTAAACTCTTACTATTCAATAAAGAAACCTCAATTTTATCGTGAGATTGAAACATTGTCATCAAAAGAATTATTTAAAACTATCGTATTGACAAGAATCACAAATGTAAAACAAATTTTTTAAGACATATTATATTGCTTTTGCGGTAACCCAAATTTTGTTATAAATAATAACATAAAAAGTACTCTAAATTATTTTTCAACTAATAGAATTTAAAAACTTATATACTAATGAATGAACTAATTTAAACGAAATTGTGGAAAGAATTTTTATTGCCACACCCAAAGTTCAAAACAACTTGTCAAATTAATTATATTGTTTAACAAAAGAAAAAAAAACTAATATTTTTCTACATTTATTATAAAAAACTTTTATTTTTAATTTAAAATTGTAAATCCTTGAAACGTTTTAATCATTTCAAAAAAAAATATTGAAATCTTAAAAAAATAATTTTTATTTTAGTTTACTCCGTTTACTCGTATCAAGCCGTATAACATACATAGGTGTAAAATAATCGGTTTTCTTAACATTTTTTCGGAGTTAGTACTCAGATAGTAGAATATCATCTTTTCATGGCCAAAATTAGATAACTGAGCTTTGTAACTAAAAACTTACTGCATATTTGTACTAACCAAAATATTGGAAAAAAAAATATTTATGTCTTATAGATCTTCTCAAATTTTTAGGGTGTCTGTCACAATTAGTTTTATTTTTTGCGAATTATGACAAGATATGTATATAAATTAGGCTGAATAGGATTACAGCTGGCGAATTGTCAATATGATTAATGATTCTAATGATTTTATCAGAGTATACAATGTTTTTTTTTAATAAAAATTTTCTTACAAAATTTACTTCAATAAAGATTATTAAATATTTTTTCTTTGTCTATTCTTGCATTAAGAATGCAGCTGCTATATTTTCATAATATTTAAAATATTAAAAATCATAATTTTTTTTTTTTTTTTTGTTTCTGTAATAATATCTTCAAGGCTTTTTACACTTTAATAATTTATTATTTCAATAAACATTTTTATGTATATCGGTATAATAATATATATAAGATACAATTTTTTGATAATTTTTGATCTTTAAGAGAATAAATCAAATTTTAGTGTTTTGATGCCTCTGACAGTTTTTCTTAAGAAGTAAATAGTCGAACAAAGAAAAAACAAAATAACATCTATGAAATTTTTTTTTTTTGCTAGAGGAAAACTCATCTTGCTTTCATTATTAATAATTTTCCGAAAATTCCTTTACTTTGTCCATTTTTGTTCGAAAAAAAAAAAAAAAACAGTTTACATAAAAAAAGAATCTTGATGTTATGAATGGCATGATTTTCCTTTTTTATTATTTTTCCTTTTGTTCCTTATTTTTTTTTCATTCTTTTCATATATATTTATATATATATATATTTCTTTTTTGACAAAAAACTTTGAGATAAAAAATTTTATAATAACTGTCGTCATACTGTCGCAGTAATTTTTATAGAATCTATTCTATACAACACTAACAATTTTTTTTAGTTTTTTTCCTTTTATTTATTTATTTATATTATTTTTATTATAAAAGTGAGAAAGAATTATACTATACTTTGTTTATTTTTAGGTAAAAAATAAAACTTCTTAAAATTGATTTAAAATCTGCGATTTTTCCTTGTTAAACAAAAAAGTTTAGTATTCTAACAGTAATATAATAAAAGTCAACTTAATCAGATTTAAAAATTAAATAAAAATTCTTAGCTAACTAAAAGTTTTTCATACAGAAGTTTTAAAAATGAATATGTATGTAAATTCTACAGTAATTTCAGTCAAAACGTAATTTAATTTTATTATTGCTGATTTACAGTCGACCCTAGAATACGGAGTTGAAATATCTGAATTGTCATTTCGGAAATCAGTAACAATTTATATCAATATATTTTTTTGCAATAATAAATTTAGAGTTTATGATGCTATGCAGATTAAATTGCTGTAGATTTCATTTTCTGAAATACTCACCTTTAAAATACTTTAATATGCATTTCCAAAATGACTTACCTAGAATGAAAAAAATAAATAATTAGTATTAATTAATGTAATTGTCTTAATCTTTAACATTTAATTCAAAACTATATATTGGTTAAATTGTATTATAACATAAGGTGTTATAAGGTGTAACATAAGGTTAAATTCGTCCTCAATCTAAATTAAGCTCAATGATACAAAATAATTTTTTTTGTTTCTTTTTTATTCAGGTATCTTTTCTGTCAAAATTCGCTTATAATCAGATAGCATACGTGAAAATGTGAAATTATTCATTTATGCGATAACATGTCACAATTTCAGATTTTCTTATTTCTAACAGTGAATATTTTGCAATCAGCCAAAATTAGCTATGATCAAGCCATGAAAAGTATATATTTTTCTATTAAATTGTGTAAAAAGAACACAGGGTATTCTGGAAAATTTCACAAAAAGAAACGAATTTAAAATTTTTGCATCAGACGTTAGTCGACCGACATCTTCAACATAAGTTACTGAAAACAGGAATAATTTTTCACCATCGCGCCAGCACAATAAACAGATGCAATGATGATGTGTGCATATTTTTTTGTCTCTTTCATAATATGTTATGTTAAAAAAGAATTAAAATTATATTCATGTTATTAAAGACACTTGAAAACATGTCCAGAATAATTAAGTGATAAAAAATGAATGATGAAAATTGGCATTAAAGGATAAAAATATTAAAAGTCCAATGGAATATTAATTTGAAAGTATAAAATTTTAAAAAAAAAAACGTAATCTTTGAGATTTTTAATTTAACCATGTACTCAATTTGTTTTATAATTTTTATAGAAAAGTTACATTCTATATACTTATATAAAAAAATCTGAATCAATCCCTTATAGCCGGATTTTGAGGATAATAATATTGCTTAATTAATGTCAAAATAATAAATTATTCGAATTATCAAATATTTCATAATTTTTCAAGCATTTTATTGGTTTTACTCCATGAAGTAAAAAAATAAGAAAACTTATCATGTACATATAATAAATTACATATCCAACATAACTATTTTTGATATAACTAAAATTTTCACGTCACAATGTATTCGTTGTGTAAAATTTTTATTTAGCGGTTTAGGATCGTATATGTTACAAAAAAAAATTTAATTTTCAACATTGTTTTTACATAATTAATTTTTTAACGCTGTGGAGATACTTTTTACCACAACTAATTAAGTCTGTTTAATATTTTAGAAATTTTTTCCTTTAATCATGTCTTTTGGTTTTCTTTCATCTAACAACTTTAAAATGTAATAACTTTTAGAACAAGAATTTAGATTAATATTATTTATGAATTTTGAAAGTGAATTTATTGCAAGAAGTTTTGAAAGTTTCGAAAAATTTTCAACAAAATAAATGAATTTTTTATTTCTAACTACTTAAATAAGTTTTTTAAGTTATTTTTGTTAAGAAATTACTCATTATTTAATACTTATGAATTTTGAAAGCTAAATTATTTATTGAATTAATTTTTTTTAAGATAATAATATAATATGTTATGTATAATAGTATAATTTATGAATGGAATATAGCAAAATTTCATTAAGGTGGGGCACAAATAAAATTACATATCAACATCATTATCAAATGGGAAAAAAATGTTAATTTATTTATTAATAAATATTATAATTTTGAAATGTTTTCGTAAATTCTTTTTTAATTTTTTTTTTGTTTCGTAATCAAATAGGTTCTGAATAAAATTCTCAAAAAATTTATTCTCTAAAAAGTTTTAGACATTATTGATTAAGGAATTCAATGTAAACTAAAATTATTTAATTTACAATTCTATTTCCAACTTAATTGAAATTGAATCGATGGTAAATTTATTAAATAAACAAATTCAGCTTTAAAGAATTTGTTCGTAGGCTGATGGACATACTGTAAGTAACAAAATTTTATTTGAGAAATTGAGTTACAAATTATTTTTTTTTATTTTTCCAGTAAATAAAAATCTTTTTTTTCCTCTTTCATATTAAAAGAAAATGATTATTTTTGGAATTTAATATTTTTTACGAAGGACAAAGGATTTAATAGATAAAAAATTATACTCCTACATATACATAAAATACTTATATTCCTACATATATATATAATCAGAAAAAGTTGTATCGATTTATAAAAATTTTACATCATTTCCACTAGGGGCCTTCCCCCAATTTTTCCATTTTGATGTAAAAATAGGTTTTAAATTTTCCTGATATTATTATTATTATTATTTATTTATTTTTTTTTTTTTATTTTTTCATTTCTATTTAAAATCTACTTAAATAAAATTCAAATGTTTTTTTTTAATCTGTTTTAAGCCATTTTCTACCGTTGTTAGACTTTTAATATATTAAAAAAAAAAACAAAGTAAAAAGATATATCTGTGTAATTGGGTTACATTTCCAACAAAGGATTATTATATATCCTTCTGATATTGACAGTGGAATACATAATTTTTTTTTTGATTTAAAAAAAACGAAATTGATTTTTGGCTGTAACAAAACAGAAATACAGAGTATATAACTTTAAGAATTTTTGCGAACTATGTTTTATAATGACGATACCTGATTTAATCCGAATAAATTTCATGTCATTAAAATAACTTTTAAGTTTTAAGACAGCGGTAAAATATGAAAAAAAAAAATTAAGATATTCTAATAATGTCTAAGTACAGGTTCTACGTTTTTAGTTAATTTTTTTTACAGCACTAAAAGTTTCCTCATCTGAAGTTCTGTAATTTTCCTGGTTTTGAAACATTAGACACATTATACATTTTACAGCATTAAATTCATAATAATGACTTTAATTATTAATTTAGAAATATGATATTTATATTAAAAATTTATCAACTTTATTTTAAATAATAATAAATATACCACTGAAATGAAAATTACTTGACATTAATTTTATTTAAATAATAAAAAAAAAAAAAAAAACAAATTAAAATTGATTTAAATACATTTATTTGAGGATAAATTTAGAATTAATATAATTGGTCGACTTTGTTGAAGTGAAAATTTTATTAAAATTTATTATAAGTACACATTTAAAAAATTTGAAAAACTCTTTAAATTAAAATTTTTTTTTTTATGGTGCAATATTATTTTACGTTCATAATTGGTTGTAAACTTTTTAACAAGTTATGAAATGCTATTCGCTAATTTATGACTTGAACATTTATTCTTTTATAGCTATAAAAATTTTTTTTTTACTTAATTTTTTATTAAATTTTCATTAAATTTTTATTTTTAAACATAAAATTTGTACTTTTGACCTCCAAAGATCGTTTTTTCGACTTTCTAAATAATTTTATGCTTAAACATTATGTGAATCTAAGTATAGATAAATCATCCATCGACATTTATTGAACTTAAATATAATATATAAATTACTACCCTAAATTGAAGAAAACTTTAAATAAGATTCTTGATTTTAGTATGGATTGAAAAATATTGATTATTTTTTTCAGATAAAGGAGCTTTAAACAGGTGTATATGCAAGAAAAAACATGTTAATCATTCTTATTTTAGCACCACAAAATGAATTTATTTGTACATATTTTTGTGCAACGTATATACGTTATTTGTATGTACATAATTATTAATTCTTTGATTATTTTGCACGAAATGGAAAATATTGAAATTACAATCTGAAAAAAAAATAATAATGACTGAAAAGATTGTTGAAGGTTAAATCGCCTTGATCCATTCAGATTCATATTATTATAGTTTTCGGACACGACTTCTTTAAAATTTAGCATTTCGTTAGATCAAAACTTTCAGATAAATGACGTAACATCATTTATATTGTATATCAGAGTGATATTAGCCTTAATATGAGAAGGGCTGATAAATATTGTCTGTTTGTTGATAAGATTAAAAAATAAATATAAGCATTTCAATGTCGTGTGCATTTAAAATTGATACGACGCTAAAATTGTCAAGGAACCAACCTGTGAAGCAAATTTATAAAAACAGACAAATTTCATTAAAAAAATTTGCATTAATTATTTACTATCCCTCTTTATCAATATCATATAAATATTTTCAAAAATAATAAGAACTTTATTTGGAATTTGAAAACTGATTTTAGACTGGCAAAACCGACAGCTGCCGCAGCTTTAATTTCTGCCTATACCTTCATATAAAGGTCAAATTGAACTAGTGGATGACGTTATCAAGATTAGCTATTTGTCATAGAAAGGAATATATATCTCAGTATTTTTAATCTGTCCATATTTATTTATAGCAATATTTGTCACAAAAATTTCAGAGACGAGAATATTGTATATAAAATATATTTTTTCAAATTTATTTTTCGCTAGAAAAAACAATAAAAACTATAATTTTCAAGTAGGAACTTTTGCTACAATTCATTTGCTTTTTTGGACGAGTTATAACATTTGGTAATATAATTTTTTACCATATAATGCAATAAAATAACCCAGTTTTAGTTATAAACTTTCTGCTATATTTTATAGTTGATTTTCCATCAAATTTTTTTCAGTGAATACCAACATTAAATTATTACTTTAAATTTCTGGAAATTTTTAAATTGTTATGCTTAATATTCACCAAGAATTGAGAAAAAAAATGCGCATTGTAAGCAAAAAATAAATATAAATAAAACAAAAATATGATTTCATGTAAATTTTTTTAAACCAAATAATGAAAAAAATAATTTTTTTTTTCTCTTTGTATAGTGGTCCAATAAAGTTAGTTAATGTGGAAAAAAACCTTCATTTTTTTTTCCTTTTAATAATATCCTTAACAACTTTTTATATTAATTTTATCTTTTTCCGATTAAATGCTCCAATAAAAAACAATATTTCTTTTTTCTCTATACAAAATACGAATTACACTTTACCTTAAATCCACTTAATATAAAATTTTTTTTTTCTGCCAAGCATTTAATATTCAATAATATGAAAATTATTTTCAAGCATATTTATTTATTGTCTTTATTTTGTTTTCCACAGTGATATTGAAGATTTATTTTTGTTTTCCGTCTTTACTTATTTTTTTATTCACTTTTATTTTACCAGTTTTATAAGTTGATTTCTGTTCTTTCTTTTTTTTATTTTTTTTTCCTAGGACATTCGTTTTTTTTTTCTTATATTATATTTCATTTTTATTTTTTTGGCTAAATTGTGGATATATCTAAAATGTTTTATTCCTTTGGGACGGAAGTTGATTTTTATCAGATTATTATTATTATGAATTTCCTAGTACTTAAAATAACTGGATATTATATATTTTTTTTACTATATAGAGAAACATTTGAGATAATTTCATATTACATTAAGGGTACCTATGTGAAATTATCAAAATTAACTTTTATTTTGCTTTGATATAAATTTCAGGTTAAAATTTATAATTAGCTTTCATAAAATGATTAGTGGATGGTGTGATAGCATTTCACTTTTTTATGTCACACTTGGGTATTGACTAGATTTCTGTATTGTGTAAGGTATATATTTCATAAATTAACTAATTTTGTTTATTATTATGTACATAGTATGTACATGTCCAAAAAGAACGGTTCCAATGTTAAAAATTTATAAAATTATATAAGAAGTGTGGAATTGAAAGGTGCTGTTATACATATTTTATGCTATGCTTGTAGGAAATTAAATTATTTTGTTAAATAAAAATTATTTTCCTTGTACGAGCCGGTATTATTTTGTACGTACGACAACCTAAAACAATATTGACATGACAAATTTGTTAGAGAAATAGAACCATATACATATAATTAATCTTAATCTGCTTATGAAGTTTCGAAAATTTAATTAAAAATGATAGTAAGTATGAATAATAATTGAGAAATTGAACTAAAAGTTAAATTCCAAATAAATTGTTGATGTTAATATATATACTAAGAATAATTGAATTCTTTATTAAATTTTCATAACAATTCCATGTTAAAAATATTAATAATTTTGAAAAAAAAAAAAAAAAAATTTGAATAATTCGATAAGATAAGATCTTCATGTTCCTGCATCCTGATATCTGTATATATAAATATATTTATATATATACTATATTGTTTTTTTATTTGACTATAAAAGGGAAAACTTCTATATACGTATACTTGAATGATATAATATGTTATAAGTATTTTAAATATAATTTTCAAATATTTTCCAAATTTTTATTATACACAACGGAGAAATATTAAAAATCTTTATATCGGCAAAATTTTTTTTTTTTTTTACAAAATATAAAACATATTATGCAGGCAGATCCTTAGCTCATATAATATTAGGAAATAAAAATATTTTAATAAAGAGCATTATATGTATTTTATTTTATTTTTTATATTTATTATCATCTCACAAATTTGTCTGTGTATATATTACTTGCGTTAAAAATAAAACATTTTAAAGATGTTCATCACATGATATGTGTGAAAAATGCCTGGAAAATTTACACTTCATTATGTATTCTCAAATTTTTGTATCATAGAAAATTCTCTATATTTATATTCTATATACGTAATAGTTAGAATACATAAATATTACTAAACTAGGCATATACACATACGTCCATTTATTCAAAATGAAATTTTTTTTCTTTTACAATGAGTACGGTTCATGAAATTACATCTGTTGAATACAATATCTGTGTTGTGAGGTATATTAAAAACATTCATTTTACAATCAGCTCGAATTATTTAACATTCTATTTCCAATTTTTTTGTTTTTTTGTTTTTTATAAATTATGAGAATATACGTTTAAAATTGCAATAAATGATATCCAACAATAATAAATATATTTATCTTTGACCAAAATCACGATAATAATGTAACAAATTTGGATGTATTTCGTATTAGAGACCTATTCAATTTGATGGTTAAAGTAAATTGGTTTATTTTATTGGTTGTTCGAAACAAAGTTTAAAAATTAATTTGTAATTTTATATTTTTCTACAATTTTATGTTTTTCTCTCCGATTTCACTATAAGCTCCTTCTCGATCAACTTTTGTTGAATTAATCTTGTTTTCAATAAAAATAGGAAATATAGCCGTTCATAATTCCATATTTAGAAGCAGCTTGAAAAATCAAAATAAAAGTATAAATAAGGCGTATAACAATAAATAAATAATACTAGAACTTAAACTTATTCTAATTTATAGTTTAATATAAATTTAGCAGGTTCCCATATTAAAGTTTCAATTTCAAATATCTAAACTCAATTTCTTGTCTTTTCTTAAAAAAAAATTAGATTAACACGGACTCTCTGTTAGTAATTTTATTTTCATATTTGTCCAAATAATAATAAAAATTTTTATAATTTTATCATGCAAAGCGCAAGAAAATTGTTTTCAGTAGTCATAATTTTAACCTTTTTTTTTTTTAAAAAAAAGTTAACTCTATATACTCTTACATAAATTTTGATAATTTTTAATGGACTTTGAAAAGCAAAAAAAAAAAAAAAACTTTGCTATGTCATAAAGAAGAGAACTGTCATATTTTTAATTCAAATTTCATGTAATTTATACTTATAGCTATTTCAATTTAATTTCTTTCTATTATATCTGTACCATATACATATATTTGATAATATTTTAAGTAAATTTAAATAATTTTGTTTTCTTTTTCTTCCTTATTTTAAATGTTCTTTGAAGAAACTGGAACTGCTAAAGCACGTACAAAATATTTATTTTTTTTCTGACAAAGATATGCAAAAAAAAAAAAAAAAAAGAAAAAAAAATTTTAACTTGGATTCTTATATAGTTTAATATGATAAACATAAAAAAGGTTTATGTTTTATGTATTCTACTTTATTTGACTCAACAGAGATATTTATATAAAAATAAAAACGATATTACTTATTGCTCAACCTAGAATTTCGTTACATATAAAAATAATCTTCTTTTTTATCTATATATTTTAAATATTTCATTATACATACATATGCATATATCTTCACTAAGTTCTTGAGGAATATGAATAAACTTTGAATTTGAAGCTAAAGAAGGAAACGTGAAATCAAATTCCAAATAATAATAGAATAAATAATATTAAAATTTAAACAAAATTATAGATATGTATATAGATATATGCTTAGTTTTCCTATGTGCAGCTGATTTCCTGATAAGTATTGATTCAGTTACCTCAAAGTCTACAAATTCTATATACAATTTACAAAGTCAAATTATTTTTCGCCAATAAAAATAAATACATAAGAATAAAGAGAAGTTGAATTAAAGTATAATATTTTCTTTTTGTAGGAGACTGAAAATAATTTCATTTCCTCCGATTTTCAGTCACATTTACCAACAATTTTACTTCAATTTTAATTTGAATAATTCAAAGTTTTGGCTGGTTTTCTATAAATGTAATGATTATATTACTTCATTGAATATTATGTCCGTCCGTTATTAATTAATAAATTATGTTGATAGATAGATTAGACGAATTGAAAAAAATTATGCCCAAGAAAAACAATTTTGAAAATTGGTACATAAGTGGATATGGATAAAGTACTCTTAAAATATTTATCACCAATTGTGATTAAGGATCCGAATTGAAAGAATTATTTTCTTATTTTTTTTTTTTTATGCCTGTAAGAAATATGAAAATAAATAGTGGCAGTGTTGGAGTTTAGTTTGATCGAACAATTTGCAAAAAAGAAATTTGTTATCTTAACTCCATCTTATAGCTAATGTTAAAGCTTTTATTTATTTTTTATTTTGTTACCTATGCAAGTTTACGGTAGCTTTATAGTATTGCTTCCAATTTTATGATATAAATATATGTAAACACATATAACATTATATATGTATTTAATGTCTACATATATATTATTTATTTGTGTAAAAAGCTATTATTTCGTTTTGTTCAAGAACCCTACAATAAAATTTAAGTGATAAAGGAAAATTTGTTAGTATAGTGTCATTTATTTATATATTTGAATTCTTTTTTTTTACTTGTTGAATGCTAGAAGTGTATTTGCAGTTATTAAAAATTCAAAACTTGATTTTCAATGAACTATAGCTTAAAAGCATCTACTGAAAATGCATTTTTGAAGCTATACCTGATCAAATGCAAATTCTCATTTAACATTGGCATTTCAATTCGTGAAATTAATGTTTCGAAATAAAGAACACCAAATCAAAGAAACAAAATGTCAACAATTTTTTATACAAAGTTCAATCACCCTATATTTTTCCAGTTTATAACTTGTGTAATGGAAAAGGGAAATCTTTTTTCTATTATGACAATCTCAAGACACTAAAAATATAATTAAAAGTATATTTAATTGAAAAAATGGCAGCATTCCAAAACAAAGTAAGCACAAAAAATAAACAAACTGCAATCTTTAAGATTTTTTTTTTTAAATTAAAACACTTAAAGCGTTAAGTACAATATTTACATTTTTTTTTTTTTTTCTAAGAAGAGTTCTCAGTGTTTCTTTTGTGTAAAAGTGGAAAAATTTTTAATAATATATTTAGCGACATTTGTATAATTAAATATCCATGTAATTTTAGAGGTTGTTGACTTGATTTATTTTTGAAATTCTTTGCGCAAATTGTTTTCTTGAACAGAAATTTTGAACTGTAATATTCTTTTGGATAAAAATTTTAGCTAATTTAAGTGAAATTTTGATTCGTTTATAAAATCAATAATTAATTTATTTCAATAATTAAAAATTTATATCCTTATCGTATTTGTAATTTAAGTTAAAAATATAAAAAGACGACTCAAACGATAAGGAGAAATGTTTTTATTCATCCGTTTAAAAAAAATAAATAAATTTCGATCAAAATACTTAACTTTTTATAGATCCATTTACTGAATTTAATTTTATAAGGTATATATGTATATATTTTGGCAATAATTCCATTGCAGCATCAAAATAAAAGCTCGCAATAAAAGAAAAAGAAATAATAACTGATGGCTGGTAAAAATGAGGATATAAAAAGTTTACAAAAATAATACATCTTAGTTAGTCTCTGCAGTCTAGACAACTAACATAATAAATACTTAAACAAGTAAAAAAAATTTTAAATTCTTTCACTGAAATTAATTTTATTTATCTATATGTTATGGCTACGATTCCATTGCAGCACAATACTAAGTCTTACAATAAAAAAAGATATAAAAAAAAATTAAAAACATAAAAATCTAAATAAACAGAGTAAAAAAAAAAATTCTGCTGACCTTTCATCTAAATTGCGACCCACTAATATTATACTACATACTAATATAGTACATGACGGCCCACAACGCAAATAATAGATACAAAAAGTACCTACGTATGAAAAAACCAAAAAATTAAATAATTTGAGATTGGAAAAAAAAATTTCCAAACAAGATAGAAAAAGTTCAAAGTAAGATGCCAATGAAAATAATTCAAACGAAGTGTTATGACTTTTAAGCAAAAATGTAAACAAAAGTTGACATACATTCATAAATGAATTTTATAAATTAACTTACGAAACTTTTTCTATTTAAACTAAATTATGAAAATTATACGAGAGCAAAAAACATTTCTGCCAAAATTACAAAATAGTAAAAAATGTTCTAGCATATCGCCTGCTCAGAAATGAAACAACGAATAATGAAAAGTATAGTTTCGAGTAATTTGAATTTAAAGATTTGAAAATTGAAAAAAACGTATGAAAAAATATCAAGTAGCGTACAATTTTCATCTAAAAAACACATTTTAATCAACATTAAGAATATTGCAAAGTAGTTGTACTTATAAAATCGAGTACGAGGAATCGAATGGTGCTATTGTCAAATAATGACGTATAAATGTCATACGTTGTTTCATTTCTGAGCAGACGAATATGAGTTGTATATAAGTTTCTTTTTTATTTATTTTCTTCCCAAATAAGACAACATAATGTCTGATAGTTAGTATATTATATAAGTATATAAACAGTGTATATGAAAATGTATAGTTTTGAGTAAAACGCATTTAAAGTTTTAAAAAAAATAAAATAAAAATTTGCATGAAGTTTCATATAAAATTGAAATAAAATATGTTCAAATATGTTTATCACATAAAACATGTTAAGATGAAGATTTTCAAGAATTGGTTTAAGTTGTACTTACACAAGGAACAATTCAAAATATTTTTAAAAAGAAAATGAAAATATAAACAAACTTTTTGTTTTTAAAATCACAAACCAAACCATTTCTTACAAGTGTATCAACCTCTGAAATTCATGGTTGGTTACCTGAAGTCTGTCGAAACTAAAATTTTTTTAACCATATTTTACACTTTTTTTTATGTTTTGCTTTATAAAATACTTGCGCTCTATTTTCAAAAAGTAAACAAACTTTGAAATGCATTCGCATAATCAAATTACATATTGTCAATCAAAATTTTTTTTGCCTTTTTATTTTATGTACATAGTCGGATGATTTGTATATTCTACAATTGGTTTTTTTAATAATACATAATAATAATAATAAAAACAACAATATTGGACTAAAGATAATCACGTCGAAATGAATGAAATAACATGAAATGAAAAAAAAAATTAAATAAAATTGTATATATTTTTGGTTTTTTCTTTCTCTAAACATTAAATTCCATTTATTTTATTTCAAAGAAGTTTTCAAATAAATATTTTGGAGATAAGACATTTTTGCTTTAAGGGTTTTCTTTTTTTTACAATTTTTTTTTTTTTATTTCTTTTACTTATGCTTTAAAAAATAAAATTTAATGTTACAAATTATATTATCTTGAGTTTTTTTTTTTTTTTTGTTATGCGGAAAAAGTATAAAATACCTTTTTCATTTTTTTTTTTTTTTTCATTATAGACTTTAAATAAAATTTTGAAGGAAACAAAAAAAAAAAAACAGAGAGAGATTTACGAAAAAAATTCCTATAAAGAAAAAAAAAAATAAATTTATAACATTTTAAGAATTTTTTTTGTCAATTTTTTTTTTTTTTTTTTTTTTTATTAATTTTATTTAAAAAGTTTATCTTTTCTTGCAGAAAAGTTATAAAGTAAAAATTCCAGGGAAAAAACAGGAATTCTTTACAGATTTTGTTTATCCAAAAAAAAAAAAAAAAGGAAAGAAAAGAGAGTGAAAAAAAACGTAAAAAAAAAAATAAGAAATTTAAATTGATTTTGAAATGACATATTTTTGTAACAAAAATGATGTAGATAAATTTAATTATGGAGAAGGAAAAAAAAAAAAACTTTTTTTTTTCTTCTTCATCATCATCGTTGTCGTCGCCTTAAAAGATTTTTTTATTTAAAGATTAGAGACCTTCAAAATTAATTTAAAAGAAGGGGCTTTATTTTTATAATTGTCTTTTCTTTATTTTTTTTTTGCTTTTTTTTCAATGTCTTTCAAAAAAAAATAAAGTCCCTAAAAATAAATGGATTGAAAAATGTAAACAGAAAAAAATAAAAAAAAATAAAATAATTGAATTAAACCTTTTTGTATTTTTTTTTTTTTAAATATTTATAAAAGAAAGAAAAACTATTTATTAAACTATTTTTTTAATGAAAAATAAATTTTTTTTTTGTTTTTTTTTTTTCACATAAACGACAGATAAAAAAAAAGTTCTATTATTTAAGGGGTTTACATACAATATAAAATTCATTTAAAATAGAATGAATGGGATTTTCGTGTTTTCCAATTTTAGTATAGTTTTGGATTTGTATTTTGATGACTGAGTCATCAGGAGGACTTTATTTATTTTAATATTATGATGTCAGTACTTTATTTATCATTACGAATTAATGGCATTTGAAAACATAGGTAGATTCTCGAAATTTATAACGCTGCACTTATTCTTTTTTAAGTATTGTTATTAATTTGCAAACATAAATTGAAGATGATCGGAGCAACCGTACTACCTACTTGTTATGCCTTGAGCACAGCTAATACCGCAAAGCAATTTTGAGCTACCGTAAAAACCGATTTTCTGCGTTATTTCTTATTTATTTTAAATAAAAATTATGAAAAACGAAAGATATTAATTTTATTGATTTTTTGTATAAAGAATTTCTTAAAATTATTTCATAATTAATTAGAAAACTGAATTACTTTTTTTTTTGCTCCAGAAAGAATTGACTACGTCACAAAATAATTTTTTTGTTTCTTTTTCACAGCGTTTCTTTTGCATCGAAATTTGGTTTTGCTGCATTTTTCTGTCACAATCATATTATAAAAAAAACAAAAGCAGTTGTTTGCAGTAGATTTTTTTGCTTTCAGGTAAAATTAGCTGTGAACAGGTTTCCGGAACATTCCTTCAAAAATTGCTTTGCGGTATTAGTTGTGCTCAAGGCATTAAGATTTTCATAGTTTTCCGTACAGGTTTACAATTTTTTAGCCTTAACTATAATTAACTAAAGTAATAAACTACCACACTTTAGAAAATGATTTTTCAGACTTTGTTGATGGAAGAGATATAGATATTGGAAATATTTTAAATAGAGTCTTTTGAGAGCTGAAAACATTTTAATGATAATTCTGTCTTATTATCCCCAATGTGAAAGAGAATTCTTCACCATGAATAACATGATATAGTATAATAAACGAAATTATTTACTAAATATAAAACAAGAAACAATAAGGGCTACAACGAGGGCTACAAGGACAACAAAATTGGCATGTAATAAACGTTTAGAACAATCAACCCTATTACATTTTCTACAAAAATTTAATTCTATATGAGTATCTCAAATTTCTTTTTTCAACCGTACTAATATGTTATATGGTCAATTATATGGAACGTTCAAAAACTCGAGACACTACGACGAAATATTAGTTAATCTGTAAAAAACAAAAAAAATAAAATGGATGTTGATGAAACGTCTTTAATTTTTAGTTTTAATTTTATCGATTGAAATTTTTTTCCGAATTTTGTGAACGATTTTTGAAAGAAAATAATAACTTAAATTCTGTGTTATATAAAACTGTTTTCGCTGAATTAAAATATTTTCATATTACTTTGTTGATGATGAGACGAACAATTTTGAAACTTTAAATTTTTTTATTTCAATTAAATTTTCTGATATGAAACGTAAACAATAGAAAACGCGTCTTTAGTAAGAAACATTGTTAGTACCAAATTCGTAGAACTAATAATTGGTTACATAATTCGTTTAAACAAAAATGATTTTTGTGAAGTATTTGGCCGTCTATTATTTTGTTGTTCGTATACTTATAATTTGTGTTAAAAGTGAATTTTTTTATCTTCTCAAATATCGAGTACTGATGAAAATGTAAATATTTTGGTGAAAAATTGAAATGAGAAAAAACTATATTTTATTTCTATTTTTCATAATTCTTATCTTGAAAATTCAAAATATTTTATATTATATATCAGGGGTGGCCAGACTTTATCCCAACAGGAGCCGAAGTTACAAAAATCAGAATTGTCGAGAGCCGCAATTAGAAATTGTTTTAAATATCGTCGGTCTCATGCAAAAATCAAGAAACTGCAAAAACATAGTTTTGAGAAAGTTGAATTTGATTTTTTTTTTCTTTTTTTTTTAGTACGTTTTGGTACTTTCGGGGAAATAGAAATAGTCTTGCGGATAATTTATGAGCTTTCGACTTCTAACTTTGAACATATTAAAATTTTAGTTTTTTATAATTTTTCTACAATATAAGAAGAAAACGAGACCGACGATATGTAAGCTGTCTTTATTGCCATTTTCATTTATCTTTATAGTAGAGATATGGTCAACGTAATTCACTCGCGTACACGCGCATATACGCACGTAAAAAAACTGGTTTTTTTTTACCTGTTACGTTCAACGCCGTTCACTTGCGAAAAATAAATATAATAAAAATTCTAATTTTAAATATTTTGAGGAATTCGCAATAAATATTATAATATATATAATTTAACTATATTTTACAAAATTATTACAAAATTAAAATTTTATTTATTTTTTTTTTTTTGGTTCAAAATAAAAAAATTTTTCCATAGCAACGAAATGAATAATAACAATACAAAAGTTTTGACAATCTACGGCGTAAATACTGGAAAAGTTAAAATATTTGAACTTTTACGTGCGTAAGCTACGTTTTACGTCGTTGCTTATAACATCTCTCATACATTTTCATACAATTTGATTTTTTACGTGCGTACACGCGCGTGAATTGCGTTCACCATATCTCTAGTATTATTTTCATTCATAATTTATTTAAAAAAAATCCCATGTATGCTTATTTATAAAGAAAAATTATAATGACAACCAATACATTACATAAGAAAACGGTTTTTTAAATAGAATTTTTTAAAAACAATTTTTAACAATATTTTTTCAAACGTGGCTAGAGCCGCAGTGAAGAAGAACGAGAGCCGCATGCGGCTCGCGAGCCGCAGTTTGGCCAAGTATGTTATATATGTTAGCGCTAAAATACAAAATGTCATAATGTATACATTTACCGGTACATTTGTGTACATATACCGTAACATATCTTCATCAATTATTTAATTCGACCCTTCTATTTAACCTTTTCATTTTTATCGAACGAAATAAGTGCCAATTCGTATTTTATTCATTTCTGGTAGATATAAGTACATTAGATTTGTTTAAAATAAGTTTTTATCACTAAATATTTTATATTGTGTATTATAATTTTTCTACTCTGTCTAAATATTGTAAGGACACCACAATATTGAAATTAAAATATTGCTGCATAAAAATTATTTTATTAATTTGTAACAAAGATCGTTAACTTTCTAGATTTACTATGAAACTAAATTAAATACAATTTTGTTTTTCACATCTTTTCCATAAATTTTAAATTTTTCCATTAAATTTACTTGCATAACTTGTATTTATTCCTCCAATTACTTTGTGTTGAATGAAAAGTTAAAACGTGTAGAATAATAAGAATAATATAAAAAACAAAAAAAAAAATTAAGAAGAAAGTTACACGTTAGTTAAAGTAAACATTTTTTTTTTCATTCACATTAAAAGTATTAAATTAAGTTTAAAGAGCACATAATAGAATTTCATTACAATTTTTCTTTATATATACACAGAATCGTATAAAAAGGTCTTTCTTGTTTTTCTCATAACTTTCTTTCATATTTTCAAAGCATTCTGTTTTTCAGTTATGTATATTTTTAAAAGGAATACTAAATATGTTTTAAAATTAAAATATATGTATATACATATTTTTTTTTACAGAATAATAAATTCTGTATGAAACATACATATATAAATAATATTAAAATTATGAAAGAAAAACTATATTAATAGAATTCATTTTTCATATAATTGTAAATTTTTTATAAAGTACCTTACTCGTCGTAGTTATCTCTATTATTTATGTAGGTCGTTTATTTAATATTTTTATTTACATTTCAGCAATTGGAAAGACTAAAAATATCTCAAAAAAGAACTAAAATATCTTTACGATATAATCGTAGTTTCGATTCGAGCATCTGTAATTTGTAATTTGAAATTGATATTTGTGCTATTTTGAGCAAAATTCTTGTTATATACATATTTGATAAATTTATAAGCTATGTTAGGAACTAAGAAATAAAACTAAAAATGTAAAAATAAAATGTATGTTAACAATTATTGAATTGAAATATATGACAACAATTACAAGCAGATAATTTTATATAATTACATTTTCTTCTATCAAACTACAGAAGCTACAGAACTTAATATAGAACATATAATAATTATTTATATAATAATTATTTGAAGTTTCATCGTTACTTAATGTTATTAGTTACATAGGTATGCTGAATATTTTGTCATTTGAATAACCTTTAAAAAATAATTTGATAATTTGTTTAACTTAATTTTCTTCTTTTTTTTTTTTTTTAATTAAATAAATTTTCCTCATTAATTAATAACTCTTAAAGGTTTTTCTTTTAGTTTATTTTTTTTTTAATATTATTATTACAGTTTTTCGATTAGCAATAACTCTTACTTTCTCAATTATTTTTTGTTTTTTTTGGGGTCATATTTTTATTCAATTAACTTAAACATTAAAAGTTCAGAAGAATATTTATATATAAAAGAAAAGAAAAAAAAAATATTGAAAATTTTCTAATGTATATATAAAAATTATATAAAATAATATTGAAACATTTATTAATTTTTTCTAATAGCATTCCACGTTAAATAAATAAAAAATAAAAATAAAAGTATTTGTTGATAAAATAAAAACATTTTCAATGACTTTCAAAAATAAACAATAAAATATTTCACCCAATTTTTTTTTTTTGTATTTTTATTTTTTCCCTGATTTTGTGCTAATGATTCGAATAATTTTACAAGGTGCCAAACATAATTTATTCTCTTTTAGATAGTATATATTGCGTTAAAATAAATTTCTTTAAGATGAGAAAGGGGATTTAATAGAATACAAAAAAAAATAAAAATTAAATAAAAAAAAATCAATTTATTTTCAAATTCTTTTTTATTTATTTTTATTTTGTATTAACAATTTTATAGATTTTTATAGGATCATATTAAAGGGAATATAAAATTCGTTTAAGGATTCTTATTGTTTTTTTTTTCTTGCTACATTTCTTGTTACATAGACGAAATAAATTTTGAAATTTTGAAATTTTATATAATAGAATTTATTTAGTTTGAAAGCTTGAATATTTTATTATCTGATATAATTTATTAATTTTATTACGTATATATGTATTTGTTACTACTAAATATAATAATATACTTAAAAATAAATTAATTCTTTGAAGATTTAAAGGTTTATGTTTATACATGGTGAAAATTTATGTAGAAAATGTTGGTGGCTTACATTTTGACATTATAATATTATATTAAAAAAGCATAGAGTTCCATAACTTCCTACTATAAAAATTTCTAACTCATCGTTATCATTTCGACAGAAATAAATAATTAATAAAATAATATATTGATATTGATTATTACATTTTTTTTTGCTAGTCTACGAAATCTTCTAATATTGAACTCAAAATTAATTAAAGCTTCTAATATTGAACTCAAAATTAATTAAAATTCCAGCTCATATAAATTCGCAAAAAAATGAAATTATATTTAGGCGCTGTGAAAATCAAAAATTTGGCACGTTCCCAATAATGTAACTTTTTTACAAATCACGCTGTACATATATATTGCGTATTATATATATAAATTTCCTCAGAATTGGTAATGAATGCTTTCACAGTAATTTGTTTAAATAACTTTTGTTTTAATCAATTAAAAATCATGAAAAAGCCATTAATACCAATGGAAAATAATAATAAACTTTATTTATTTGCCGATTAAAAAATTTACGACCACAACTGTACAGAATAAATAAATAATATAAAAAACAAATTGTAAATTACTGCATTTTTTCGTCGTCTAATTTATAATTTTTTTTTGACGTTTTCTATACATTTATATACTACAACAAACTAGCTACAATTGTAATATTGGAACAAGGAACAACCGTGCTTGAAGGGATGTATGTCTTTTTTAGTTTTTATTATATTGAAAATTTTTATTTTTTAAATATACGTATATTTTTAAATAGAAATCATTTTTTTATACCTACGTTTTTAAATAGTGTCTATCTGCACTTTCTGAACGATTTAAGATATTAAAACATTAAAATTGTTTACGCATGATTTAAAAAAAAAAACTTGTTGGAAAATTAGCCATAGGAACCAGCTATAAAGTTATAACTAAAACTGCTATATTTTCTGATTACATATTTTCTAAATACATAATAACCCGTCCAAAAATATAAAGCAAATAAATTGTAAATACTCGAAAATTAGAATTATATGAAATTGTTTTTTCTAGCGAAAAATAAAATCAAAAAATATTTTTTATACAATATGAGTTTCTGAAATTTTTTAACAAATTTTGAAAACAATGAATTATAAAAAAAAGTATTAGGTATTTTTCGTTGTTATGACAAAATACCAAATTTTGACAACGTCATTCACTGCTTCGATTTGAACTATGTATATACCTAGATAGCAAAAAATATACACCAATTTTAGCTGATAAGTTTTTTAAAATTTCTAAGCGCCAAGTCACGAAATGTAAACATTATGGTCATATGAGCTCATCGGTTTGCTTTATATTGATACATTATGATGATAAGAAAATTATTTTTGGATTCATATATGTACATACATAACATACATATGTATGTTTATATAATTATGTAGATCAAATAAAATTTTATATTATTTAACATTCAAAAAGCTAAATTTCAGAAAATGTCTACCCTCATCAATTTTATAAATTTTTCAAAGATTTTATTTAATTAAATTATAGGACTTCACCGTAAAAAGAAATTATTCTTTTAAAATTACACAGGAAATATTGAAAATATTATTTTTTTTATTTTATATTAAAATTACAGATCAAAAGACAAGCTCAACAAAACATACTTTTTAATATTGAATTTAATCATCTTAAAAAAATCAGAGCAAATATTATTTACATTATTTTGTTATCAATTTGAATGCTTTGATCGAAATGTATTTAAGTTATTTTTTTTTTTATATTATATTAGAGTATCTGTGGAAAATTGTCAAAACATAACTTATGTTGCATATAAAAATGTTGTTCTGATTCAGGGGATAATTTTTTCTTTCCCAAAAATACATACTTAATGCTTTATTTTTTTATGTAAATTTATCAAAAACTGTCAAACAAGTAATTTGAGAAAATATATCAATTCGTTTCTCCCATCTATTAAATCTTAAAAAAATAATCATGTACCTACGAATGTTCGTTTTCGTTGAAGAATGTTCTAAGGCCAATGTTTTGAAACGAATGTGTTTGCAGCTCATTTGCACTAATCGATCCCGAATGTAATGAATGTTTATGTACAAATACATTAATATGGGAATAAATAGTAATATACTCCTTCAACATGCTGTAAAATAATTAATAATTTTTCAGCAGCAAAGTGAATT
Source organism: Hybos culiciformis (assembly GCA_964007475.1). Taxonomy (NCBI): domain Eukaryota; kingdom Metazoa; phylum Arthropoda; class Insecta; order Diptera; family Hybotidae; genus Hybos; species Hybos culiciformis. Next base: position 52,405,224 of record OZ023273.1, read on the forward strand.
TTTTTTATTATTCAAGCTTGAATTTTTTTAATGGAAAATTGAGTAGTGCGAAGTAGTTGTTAAGTCAACACACATCTTAAGCCAAAAGACTTTTTAAATTATCTAGGTTTGAAAAGTCTGCATCACAATTATTCATTGGTCAAGATATTAAACAAAATATATCTCTTAAACACAACACCTAAATTTCCATATATTTTTAATAATTTAGGCATTGTGAGTAATGAGAATATTCTTTTAAAAATGTACACATTTTTTCTGTCAAGATCATTAGTTTTTTCATTATCGAAGCAGAACACAGATCTCTTTAAAAAAAATTTTTTTTAGTCGTTAATAAAGTCAAATACCTACCTAAATGTAAAAATTAGACTTAAATAAAATTGAATTTGTAAAGTTTCAGTTCTTTTATTTTAACAATTTAAAACTTATTCGAAATATTAAATCGTACCATTTTTGGGTAAAGACCCTTGACCTGCATCCAAAAAAATTTCGGACGCCAGATTTTATAATCGTCTATATTGAGTTGGAATACTTGGAATAAAACTGGAAATCAAGAATATTTTTGGATTTTGTTTACCATATTCCAAGTAATTAATATTCCGAAATTGAAATATTCCATTTTCGTATACCAAAAAATATTTTATTTTTTGATTTATTTTATAATTCGCGAGAAAAAAAATTTATTTAATTTTTTTTCAAAGCATGGTAAAAAAAAAAAACAAAAAATAAGATTGTTCGTTGTAATCTTAGCCCTCAGGTATAAATTTGAAAAATTAATTGAATTTTATTTTAATCAAAATTTTATGAATTATAAAGTTTTAACTCAAATTCTATATACACATTAAACAAATGAATATTAAACAAATGAACTTTTTGTAAGAAAATTTTAACCTAAAATTAAAACATTTTCTTTCATGAACTGGAAAATGAATAATATATTGGGTAGTTTTTCAAATAATATGTTATAAAAATGGTAAAAGAAAATAACAATAATAAAAAAGCATTATATTTCCTTTCATACAAACAAACAAAAAAAAAATAACAAAAAGAAAACCAAATATTTTGTTCTTCAAAATTATGTGCGGTAATATTGTTAGAAGTTAGATAAATATTACCTGCCCCTTTAGTTTAAAAAAAAAAATTACATGTTATATTTACGAACTCACTAAATAAATACATAAATCCGCCCTTCAGTAATTTACAAAAATAAAAATAAAAAATTATATATATAAGTTATCTGATTTTCTATATATTTTTTTATTTTACCGGCAAACTTTAAGAAAAGAAAATACTAATGTAAACAGAGGAGGCACCGCGATATAATTATAATCCTAAATGAAATTTTATATAACAGCCGTTTTTCGTAATAACTATGCCATTTCAATTTTTAAATTATAATTTTCAATCGAATCTGAAGCTAGTTTTACTATCCAATAACCGTGTGCATAGTGATGATTTCCCAATTTGCTAATAAAAATTTGGTATACAATTTTTGTTATATATATTTAAAAAAAAACGAGTTAAGTGTATTATGGGAAATGTATTGTACGAAATTATATACATATTATATTATAATTAGATGTACATGTGTAAAATAAAATACTTGCTTATAAAAGCATAAAAATATTACCCCAAAATACCTATTAAATTTGCAAGATTAAACTGATAAAATTTGATATTCAATGTTTGAATTTAAATTTTTGTATATTTTAATATTTATCTTTTATTTATTTTAGGTTAATAAACAAAAAATAAAATTAAAATAAAACAATATTTTTCTTAAAAGTAACTTTTATTTATTGAACTAAAAAGTAAAAAGTAAAGTAGTAAAAATTTCTCTGAATCACCTGCATATGACTCCAAATAAAAGTTGGAGCACTACACATACTTCGATTACTTTCCTTTTAAGGAGCGCCCCAAGCTTTTAGTTGTGAAGAAATATCTTATTAATGATTTTGTGGTGACTGCCATATTTGATCCACCTTAAAATATATACTATATTGTCTTTAGAGGCGATGATGTGTAGATAATTTCAACAATCACAAGATTTTATCATACTGACAAGAACCGAAGTTAAATAAAAATTTGTAATAAATAAAAACTTTTTTTAATTGATCATACAAAAAAAAAACACAATATTTTGTGCCACCTGCGATATAGCATGTACTTAAAATAAAAACGTAGGATGGAAATGTTTAGGTAGGTCATTTTGTAAATACCTTTTTACCTATGTCAACAAAGAAATATGATTTTCTTTAATAAACCTATTGGGTGAATGAATCATTGTGTTATTTCAGACAAAACATAAAATTAGCTTAACATTTATTGGTTAACGATAACAAAAACCGCTCACAGGTATTAAAGTTTATAGTAAATTCAAATATATTTTTTAAAATATTTAAAATATTACCGGCATTCAATAACCTTTAATACCTACATTTTTTTTTTGGCATTATTTATCCGATAGGTACGTTTTTTTTTGTTGCATTGATGAATAAATTTCAAATAAAATTTATAATATATTTTATTTATGAGTTTCCATGATTCAAAAAATGCAAATATGCAATTTTTCTTTTAAACGTTTTTATACTAAAAGTAAAAATTAGAAGTTTGTAGAAAAACATTTTTTTATTATACAGTTCGATACATGAAGTCGGTAGAGATAGATTTTTTACGTATTTTGTTGTTTTATTGTACGAAACTATTATAGTTTATGTAATTTATGTTAGATGGAAATATATTTGAGTATCTGGTTCTCACTTAAGATATAACTCATAAATTTTTTTAATATTTTTATTTCAAAAAATCAATTTTATGGCTTAAAACTTAAAATATCGCACATACAAAGAATATTCAATCATGTTGTATATAAATTTATACTTATTTTGGTATTATTTAAAAGCATTTGGAGCGTAAACAATTCATGATGTATATTCTCTTTTCATTTCATTGATAAAAAATTCACATGATAAATCCCTATACTATTATGTTTAATGTTTATTTGATTCAAATTATAAAGTTAATGAATTGAAAAAGTAGGAAAGATTGTATTTGCAATTTATAGAACGAAATTTGTTATAGATAAATAATAGTGAAAGCTATCCTCTAATAAAAATGTAATATGACATTGACAATTTATTCATAAAACGTATTTTTATAATTTATTTTGTCAACATATATTATATAAAACAAAAAATTTAATGAGATTAATTTTCAATTCTTAAGATATATTGATGAAACTTTATATTTTATATACCTACTTATATAAAATAAGTTATATACAGTAGCATATTTTTTAATAAAACTATTCAAACTTTTGAATTTTGATAATATTATTTTATTTGTAATTAATATCCAATCGTAGGTAAAATTTGCAAAGTCTGTTTTCGTCGATTTTACATTTAATACACATATTACATAATACACATATTACATTTTACATATTATAGAATTTTCTGTATTCTCAATTTATTTTTTATATATTTAGTAGGTAATTTATGAAATATTTTAATGAAAAATGACAGTCTTGTGTATTGAAAAATGACAATATTTAGGTACTCTGTCAATGCATATATTTGTAAGCCCACTAAGATTGTTGAGACTGAGATGAAATATTTAACGATATTTGATAATTATATTTGAAAATACCATTTTTTTAGTCCACTTCCTAAAAACATATGAACAACCGGTGCGTCGATTTCTATGTTTATTTTTATATATAACACTTGAATGTATAAAATTCCACCCTAACTAATGGGTAGGCAACGAGAAATGAATTAGTTTTGCTCCATATAAAATTGAATTAATTAATTTTACTCAATTACTGTACAATTGTGTTCCAAAATTTATTGGAAATTGTTTTGTAGATGTAAAATAAGTATTAATCTTACTGTAAAGTCAATCGGATAAAGGAATAAAGGTACAAAGCTCATGTTAAAATTTTGACCGTCGGATGCGGTGCTTCAGACAAGAAAGCAAAAACAGAAAAATCTTTTAAAAATAAAAATTTTAGTTAATATAATATAATATTTTGTTTCAAAAATATAGAACAATTTGCGCAAATATATTTGAAACAAATTAAGGTTTCTTCCTCTTTCTATACCTTAAAAAAAATATAACCTTCTAAATCTTTTTTGAAATGGTAATAAATGGGAGTTTTTAGAAAATTATGTACTTATTGTGCTTATTTTAATAATAGAAATGTTTTTGAAAAATGGGTACAAAACATTTGATAATAACTTTTTGTATATAATTTATTTATTTATTTCTTCATAATCTAAAATTTGTGTTTTTGTTTTAATTTCATGCACGCAGGAAATGTTCAAGTACCATAATTCAACAATATACTTTTACAAATATGTTAAAAATATAATTTTTTCTATACAAAAAACATAGTAAAAGTTAATTTCTTTTTAGAGAAATTATCCATTATGTTCTTAAAGTAATCTAAAGATTATACCCTGAAATTGTGGTTTATTAGTGAAATCTTTGCATAAGAACAGGAAATCTTTACATAGTAAGTAGTGAAAGGGCTTTAAAAGCTATACATGATATAATAAGTATTAAGTATTTACTTTAAAACTAACAATTTTAAAAATATTATTTCAGTAATCAAAGTTTTGCGTATATGGAGCCAGAAAGTTGACCCATATGATAATTTCCTACTTTTGTTGAATTTTTTTATAATTTGACTTCATAAAACTAACACATCTAAGACAAAGAAGTGATTTATTTAATAAAGTCAAGAGTTTAAATATTTTTTACCATATATGCTTATCTGGAGTAAAACGAACAAAACTGAAAGCAGGTTATGCACATATTATGTGTTGAATAATTAAAAAGAAAAAGATAAATATTATTATTTATTAAAAAAATGAAAATTTTTCCAATTATAAATGATTCAAAATACAAAAATATTTTTACTCTTTTTAAATTTAAATCGCATATATAAATATAATGCGATATGAAAATTACGCACATTACTGCAATTCCTATCCATTTTATTAAAAAATTATGCATTTTCCTACTGAAAAAAAAAAACTCAGTAGAGAATCAGGTATAATATATTGCAAATTATTATAACAAAAATTAAGTAATGTTTGGCATTATACTCTTAAATTCTTGCATTCATAATTAAATTATAATAACTCACCCAAAAATTCATAGCAAATGAATTGTAGCAAAAGTTGGTCTCATTTAAGAGCCCTCGACGTGAAATTCTGTTTTCTATTTCTGTTTTCTATTTTTGCAGTTTTTTTTTTTTTCTTTTATTTTACAGAAAATAAACGGCCGTGAAAAATGCGACGAAAATTGTACGAAAAACACCTGTACCAGAAAATCACAAAACTATATTTGAATTTTATTTCTGTGCAGAAACTGCCATTTTTAAAAAATTCTTAGAAATAAATTAAATTAATTAAAAATTGTTTAGGAAATTAAAGAAATTCAAATTTCCCCCTGGAGAGTGGTATTTTAGCTTTATTTCTGCGTTTGAGATTTTTTTTATCTTTTTCCTTTACTTCAGAATCCAAGAAAATATGTTCAAACAACTCAAAATTTAAAAAATCCGCCTCACCTACCTTGTGGCCCAGTTATATACTCTCTAACATATCAAAAAGTCACTTCTGTCGAGATTGTATTAACTCTAGAATCAAAGCAAAACCAAGACCCATTTTCCGCAGTGAGGGCTCTTAATACACTTTTGTTGTTTTGTAGCGAAAAATATATTAAAAAAAAGAAAGAGACGTCACTTATTGAAAATGACATTTTCAATACTTAATTAATTTTTTTAACCACAAAAAATGTGAATTTTTTCCTTATATTTTAATTATTGCTTGTTTTCAGGCCGGTACATTTGCATTAAATTCGCTTCATTGTTTATTTTTTATTTAGTTTCCCGGAAGGCCAGAAATAGTTTTTAAACTGGGTGATGGAAAATATTGAAATCATGTACACTCAAAATCATGTACAGAAAATTGCATTTATCGAATCATTCATTTACGACCAATTTTGAAAATAATTTAGTTCTGTTTACAATTTTTTGTTTTTTTTTCGTGGTAAATAATTAAATAATAAATTACCATTTTCTATTCAGCGATGGAGATTTCAAAAATGATAATTTTAAGCCTATTTTGACCTTTCTTCGTTCACTTTTTTCTTCGATAATAACAAAACTATACGTTGAATTCTTAACAAAATGAATTTCTGAAATTTTTATGACGAAATTGCTATATAATCATAAATAAAAAGATATACTCAAAAGTAAAAGTATTAGCTCGATTTGACCTATGTGTTCACACCACGGGTTGTACAAAAGTTATAGCTCCGCCAGAAAATTGTTTTTTTTAGTGTGTACAACAAATGATTTAAGATCCTTGATTTTTGTGTATTGAAAATGAAAAAAAAGCACAAAATTAAAATTCATGAAGAATAAAATTACTTCCTTATTCTCTTCCATCGTTTGGTTTGTGGTTTTCACACAATAATTCATGAAAATTATTATGTGAAATGGGCATGAATATAAGCTAAGGTTCCTGCTATTTTCCGATCGGATTATTTTGATCCTTTCAAAGGAAAAAAAAACACACAATTTTAAATAATACGAAAAATTTTCATTTTCTAACCAGAGACAGATTAATCTTTTATTGGAAACTAGATATTCAAATAGCAAAAGATGATTTTTCTTCTTTTTTTTTTGCATTAATATTTTATTAGTAAAGACATTTTCTGTGATTATGTCTAAAATTTTAAACGTGTTTACTTGTTTATGACTTAAAGACTCAAAACGTATTTTTCTTTTTAATTTCCAAAAAAATAAGTAAAATAACATTTATTTCAGCCTTTTGTCAACACATTGATTAATAATTAATTATTCTAAGCAAGAAAACTCTTCCTGTTGGGTTGTTCAAAACTAAAATATGTAACATTTACGTCATAAAAAATTTAGCAGCAATATATAAATTTCAAAATTCTAGTGCATATTAATTTAAATTTCTCTTCCATAAATGAACCTAAAAAACAAAAAATTTAATGTTATATATATATACTCAAAGTATATAGTCAGGATATTGACGCTACATTAAACAAAAATAAAAATGTTATTTATAGAATATAAATATTTTACTTTTATTTGTGAAAATATTAATTATGTAGGTCAAATAAATATTTATTTAAAATAAATAAGCGCTAATGAAATAAAGTAGAAAAACAGTATAAAATATTGTCTTTTTCTTGATTTTTTGGACCGTATTCAAAAAAGAATTTTGTTTATATCTAAAGTTATCGCAGAAATATTTGATGTAGGTATATTATTGTTGTAGGACTGTAGGTATATCTACTAAATAGTTAACAAAATAAAATTTATATTGAAAATAAATAAAATTTATAAATAAATTTTAATTGAAATTTTAATGTGGTACTAAGTTAAAAGAGAAAATTTACATAAAATGAAATCAATAAAATTGAAAGATTAAACAGTAAATTCTGTGGTAATAAATAAATAATCCCCTTATAACAATCAATATTGTAATTTTAAGTGTTCCTAATTTATAAATTGAAGTTTTTTTTTCAGGAAAATTAGAGAATAAAATATAACATTCAATTCAATTAAGATTTTATTTTATCGAAACTTTTTAAGTTTTAATGATAATGTCCAATACGATATTTCCCAGCATTACTTGTGATTTGTATATTTTAAATATTGTAATTTTTATAAAGCTATAAAGAATATTTTAATAAATTTTTATAAAATTTAAATGAAATATATTAGTTTATATATATATTATTTTAAAATTTACCTCGCATTGTGGTAATTGCTGACCTTCGGGTCTTTTTACCTTCCAACCTAATAACGGTGGAATACAAATTAGACCAGACATTATCCATACCGCTGTTATCATAATAGCAGCACGTGCTGGTGTTCGAGATTTTAAATATTCAACAGCTTTTGTTATACTCCAATATCGATCCAATGATATTAAACATAAATTCATTATTGAAGCTGTACATAATAGTACATCCATTGCCGAATGTATATCACACCACCAATCACCAAATATCCAATAGCCCATTAATTCATTTGCCAATGAAAAGGGCATTATAACTAAGCCTAAGAAAAAATCGGCTACAGCCAATGAGGCTATAAACCAATTTTGAATATTTTTTAATGATTTTTCAGTTGCAATAGCTATTATAACTAACATATTACCAACAACAATTATTATCATTAATATTGTGACAATAATTGATGCAATTATAATATGAGTTAAAGTGTAGCCACTTGGATAAGTGCCATTAAATTGAACTGTTGTTATATTTTGATCAAATAAATTTTGATTATTAAAATTTAAGTAAAATGATGTATCATTGAAACCATAATATTGTGATGTTGTTGTTGTTGTAGTTGTTGTAGTTGTTGTTGTTGTTAAATTATTTAATAATGTTGTAGCAGTTGAATTAAATGATAGTGATGATGTTATTGTAGATGTTGATGATATCAATCTATTTAATGTATTATTACTATTTAATAAACTGCTATTACTATTTGTATTATTATTTAAATCTATTATTCCTAAATTATTATATTGTGTATTATTGTTAGTTTTTAATTTGATAGCACTGTCATTAGTACTACTACTATTGCTACTACTATTACCACTATTACTAATTCTACTAATACCACCACCATCAAATTCGGCAAACATTGCCAAAAAATCACTTGTAGAAATACTACCATTATATTTATTAATCGAAGATGAATCGTGAATACCGTAGTAATCCATTTTGTTTAAATTTATAATTATAAATGATTTGATTTAATTTAATTTATTTTAAAAATAACTATTATTTTATGGCATTATATATATTATGTAGTTTTAATAATTATTATGAAAATAAAAAAAACAATAAAAAATGCAATTGAAATGAAAAACAAATTATTGCTTTTTTGATTTTTAATTTTTTTTAATTGTTATACATTTTTAATTTTTATAATTAAAATTTTTATTTTCGATGTTTTTTTTTATACTTTTATTTAATATAATTTATTATTTTAATTTTAAATTGTTTTTTTTTTTTAATTAACTTTCAACTATTTATATTTATGTTTTAAATTGTTTAAAACTTTTTTAAGTCGTTTTATCTAAATTCAATTTTATTTTTATCCTAATAACTCTCTAAGATTTGTAATTTTTTTAATTAATTTTTATCATTTTACCTAATTTATTTTTTTCTTTTTTTAATTTATTCTAAATTTTATTGGTCCCGAAAATTCGGTTTAGTGATTTTTTTTATTTTTTTTTAACTTCTATAATTTAATTCTTAGAGACTATTTTACTTAATAGAGATATTACATTATTTATTTATTTATTTATTTAGTTATTTGTATTTTTTCTTCAATGAAAAAGTATAACTAATTTAATGTTTTTTTTTTGTTTTACCCGTTTAATCCGACTCTATTTAGTGTTTTTGTATACAGATTTTTATTTTACACACATAAAATATTTAAAACATTACAAATTAGAAGCACAAAATATCCTTTTTTTTGCACATTAACATAAATATGTATAATATATACATATATAGATACATGTATATTTTTTTTTACTACATTTTTTACTTTATTTTATGTTTTTATATAGTATATATACATATATATATTTTTTTTTTGTTATTCATTCATGTTCGCATATTATATTTTCCTAATTATACTATCCTAGAATTTAAACAAAAACAAAAAGTTTTAGAAAGAAAACAAAAAAAAAATTTTTTTTTTTTGTGTTTACATTGCTACCAGAAAGTATAATATAATAGAAAACCTATTTAAGTTAAAAAGAGTAGAAAACCACATAAAAGAAGAGAAAAAAATGCACTTAAATTGTATTTTTTATGTAAAAATAAAAAAAAAAGAAGAAAAATTATTAAAAAAATTATTTGAAAGGAAATTGAAAAACGGATCGCCAAGGTTTTTCTATTTTTTGTTTTTGCATTTTACAGAAAATGAAAAATGAGATTTAAACATTTTCTTTTATTTTAGTAAAATAAATTTACAATTTTTTTTTTAATTGTAATATTTAATAATTAGTGTATGTATATGAAATTTCAGTAATTTATTATGTTTAATGTTTTATATTATTGAAATGATTGATTCATAGTTTTTTCACGCAAAAATGATTAATATTATATGGAAATTGCATTTTGATTATTCATAATTAGAGAGCGGAATTTCGTGCAGTCAAAATCTGAAAACGTGCAATTTGAACCTCAAAACGTGCAAAAACGTGCAATAAAAAATTTGAAAGCCTAAAATCCTGTAGGTAAATCGAAAACAAAAATATTTAGGAAATACAATTTAATAAAATGATTTTTTTTTTTCAAAGTATAGCGGCTGTTCTGTTTTTATCATATACGGCGCTGCATCACTAATAAAAAGTAAAATTTTATCTTGAAACATAGAGTTCTTAAAATAAGTTCCAAAAAAAAAATTTTTTTTTGTTCAAATCACTTTATAGCAATAAAAGAAAAAAAAAAAATTGAAAATAAAAAATTTAAAATCAACGTTTTTATAACGGAATAAAATAACTGAAAAGTAAAAAATATAATCAGATAATAATTGATAATATCATACCGATTTCCCTGAAAATTAATTCTCACGAAAAACGTGGGGCGCGTGTGATAAACGATATTGATAAAAATGTTCAATTTTAGGCGCCCCACGTTTTTCGTGAGAATTAATTTTCAGGGAAATCGGTATGAGGTTGTCAATTATTATCTGATTATATTTTTTACTTTTTAGTTATTTTATTCCGTTATAAAAACGTTGTTTTTAAATTATTTTTTTTTATTTATTTATTTATTTTTTCTTTTTTAATCTTATTTGAATCGAATTAAGCCATAAATAAAAACATAAAATTTTTATATCTATGCTAAAGCAATGAAATCCTAAATTTCTAAATTTGCTTTTTAGCCCCTTCCCCGAAGTCCTGGGACCTCAGCTGGGGGCCCTGCGATATCCAGTCTTTAATCCAGGTATTTCGATCCAACGCTATAACATTTTATCGGAATATACGAAAATTCAAAAACCGGCTTCTAAGGTAGCCCCCTCATCGGGGCCTCGGATCAAAATTTCTAATATTCTATAACCATCTCGGATCCCAATGCTAGTTAAGTTCAAAATTTCAGCCAAATCGGTACAGTGGCAAGATTTGGGAATCAGTGAAACCATGGATGGAACCGTGGAACCACAATAATTTTTACATTATGTTGCATTGTCATCTATTTCTGACCTATGCCTCTATCTCATCTAGAAGTGCCTGAAAAATTGATTACAAAATTTGTACCGAACAACAAAGTGAACTAATAAAAACGTTTTAATAAAAATTATTATTCAAACATACATACTTTACGTATTTTTTTTTAAATCTTATTAATTTTATAAATAATTGTTTCCAAAAACTTTAAAACGTGCACTGTTTTGCCAAAAAATCTAAAACGTGCAGTTTCGTGCAATGTACCCCAAAACGTGCAATTTCGTGCAACACAAAATGGGTCTCAAAAAATTTCATTTTACAAGATTCGGATAGATCTTATGGTTCTAACCCATTCTAAATGCCCAAAAAAAAGGTGCAATTGCACGGAATTCCGGTCTCTATAATCATAATAATACATTTTTTTTTATACATTTATATATTATTATTACTCTAATTATTTGAATCTATTAAATATTTCGAATTATATGTCAATATTTAATATTAATTTTATTATTATCAAAATTAATTTTATTATTATCAAAATTAATTATTTATAAAATACAAAATAATGCAAATCAATAATGCAAATTATTTATATTTATCAAAAAAAAAAAATTGGATAAAAAAGAAAAATAAGTTGGAAATTGTTTTGCAGATATTATTCAATTTTAATTAATTTAAAAAAATGCGAAACAAAAAAGAGTTCATAATAATGCATTGTATGTACATATAAGATTACTATAGAAAACATTTTATATAAAGTATAAAGAATCATTTAATCAAATCTCCTTGATAACTTATATTACCGTTCAAATATCAACAGAATATGAAAAAACAAAGAACATAATTGAAGAGTAGATACTTATGTTTTCAATTTAACTAATTTTCAATATAATGAAAATCCTAAGTGATAGCACATTATTTTCAATATAATTCAATTTTAAACATCAGTTTTTATGCGAAGATGAATTTCTTTCTTCCAATAATTTAGTGCTAAAACATATTCTCATAATAATTATGCTTCATTTTTAATCAAAATTTTTTCATTTATAGAAAAAGCTTTAATCACATCTTGCTTGCAGTTACACTGTAATTATGTATCTTTTACATAATTCTTAATGTTGTCATTACCAGATCACATATACACATCTACGTAAATTTACAAACCTTCAATTTTACCTTCTTTTCATTTCAATTCATATACATAAGTACAAAATTAAAAGAAAATAATAATAATAATAATGCCTTTTTGCAATTTGATGACATATTAGAAGAACATATTATAAAAAAAAAAAGCTCATTAAAAAACAGCAGCTCTTATTTTCATTTCGTGCTTAATTTGCGAAATAATATTCTAAGAAAATGTTATTTCTTTTAAGGATTCATTAAAAAAAAAAAAATTAATGAAATGATTTTCATAGGTATATAATTACGTACATATATACTGGATGTAGTATATCAAATACAGAATAATAATATATATAAATGTATATATATTATATAAATATGAGTAGCTATTATGTATTGTGCATGCAACTTTATATATATGAATATATTTTTTTTTTGATAAATTAAATTAAATTTTTGCAAAAACAAAATTTTATTTTTTTCAATGTCAAATGTAATTTTATTTTTTATTTTTTTTGTATATAATTTTCGCTCAAAAGGTTTCAAATAAGGTTATCATTTTTTTTTGTATTAATTTCATTTAATAATTAACTTTTATGAATAATAAAAATGCTTTCAAACTATTTTTTGACACGAAAATTTTTAGAGAAGTTAAGATTTTTTTTTTTTGTTTTATATTCATAAATTTTTTTTTTTTTAAATTATTTTTTTTTGCTTTTCACAGAATGTTTGTTTACAAATGTAATAAATATTATATAGGTTTTAACAAAAACTTATGAAGTGCTGTGCGTGAGTGTAACTTCTTCTTTAGTAATAAATGAAATCATTAATTTTCTAGAATTAATGTTGATTTGCATGAAAAATTCTAAAAAAAAAAAAGGAATTTTCTTTTTTTTTAATTCAGTAATTTTTCAAGGTTATTACCAAAAAATTTCGAACATTATTATTATTATTATAAGAAAAAAGTTATATTATTTACTGAAATTTATTTAAGTATAAAATGATGATCGAAATAGAAAAAAAAGGTATTTTCTAAAAAACCCTTGAATGACTTTAATTAATTTAAAGTGAAAATTATAAGAAAAAAAGAAAAAAAAAGATTCGTATAAAATTGAAACACTAAATCAAAATTCTGACATTTCGTATATAAAGAAAAATCCCAAAAAAAAAGAAAATTGTTTAAAAGAAACTCTTTTTTTTTTTTTTTTTTAATTTTGGGTCTTTGTTTTTGTTTTAATTGTTTTTTATTGACTTTAATTTAATTTATAATTTATTTTGAACTCAAATAAAAATAAATTCAAAAAAAAAAAAATATTGTTCATTTCTTACAAAATAATTTTATTTTTTGCGGTTGGTTCACATTATATACTTGTTTTTTTATATATACATATATATATATTAACTGTCGTGTGTCTCTTTTTACATTTAACACACAATTATAATAATTTTCCAATTTCCGTTTCGTGATTAAAATGTGAAAGGAAATATAAAAATGTTCAGGTATATTAATATTTAAGTTTAATTTTTTTTATTAATATACATAGATATACATCAATCTGTCAAATTGTGCCATAAAATAATTTATTTTTTTAAATATTCAATATTAAATTTTTGCAAACAATTTAAGTACTTTGATTATTCAGTTAATATTTTTCATTGATTGAGTTTATTTATATTTTAATTTTTTTTATTCCATACACTTTATTTTTAATTATTTAAATTTAAATTGCTTTATTTTTGTATTTATTATTATTTGTTTATTTATTTTTATTTTTTGTTTGTTTGTCCTTCCTTTAGTGATTTGTCAGATGATAATTTTTGACATCCTGTTTAATGTGAAACCGAAAATGTGAAACAAAAAAACCGAAAACGAGCAAAAAAAAAAAACAATTTTTTTATTTTCCTCTTACATTTTGAACGTCAGTTTTCCTATATATTTTTGAAAATATTTGCTTTGTTTTTATTTATTTTGGCGCCACTTATGAGTGGCCCATGTTTTTCATTTGTATATATTTATTTTATAAAAAAAAAAATAAAAAAATTATATCCAAAATATACAAGAACCAAGAAATATATAAATCTTTTATGAATTTCTTTAATATTGAAAGTGTAATTAATCAAAAAAAATTTGTTTTATTTTTTTTTTTTATTTATTATTTATTTTATATTTATTATTATGGATATTTTTGTGTGCCTTATGCCAACATTTATGTTAAATGAATAAAAAAAAAAAAAGTAATTTATTTAATGATTTTTTTTTTTTATACGCTCTTGTGATATTTCCGAAGAAAATTTAATAAATTTTTCATATTTTCCTCGAAAATAAAAGTTTTTTTTTCGATATTAGAAAAAAAAAGTTTGTTAATATTTTTTTACTTTTTATACCGCCATTTATTAATAATTAATTCAGGAAAACAAATTATATATAAAATGCACAAAAAAAAAAAATAAAAACACAATATTGAATTTTTTTTAAAAATAAATTTCTAAAATTGCAATCATGTTAATAAAATCATCAAAAGTTAGATAATATTAAATAAATTAATGTGATTTTATTTTGTTTTTGAGAGTAACAATTTGACAGAATTTGTAGTATTTATTTAATTTTATTTTCGTTTTGCTTTTCCTTTTTTTTTTTTTTTTATGGCTTATTAAGATTTATTTTTCCAATTTAAGATAATTTATATTTTTCGATTCTATCGTCGCAAATATGCTTATTTTTTATTTTTTTCAAACAGATGTATAGGTATATATACAAATATATACAAATTTTCTCTCTACAAATATATTTTTAATTCACTGAAGTGTAATTTAATAAAATAAGTAAATAAAACTTTTTGTGGTTCAAATATTATCATTTATTTTTTTTTACAAAAAAAAAAATATTTCTTTTATTTTTTTTTTTCTTTATTTCTTCTTGTTTATTAATTTGTAGATATTTTTTTTTTTGTATTGTATGCTGTAGAAGATATTTGTATATTACACAAAAAAAAAGGAAAAAAAAAGAAGAAAATCTTCTCTTAACATATAATATATAAAATGTTATTTTTTATTTTATATTATTTTTTTGTATAATTTTTTTTTATTTTTTCCACAATTTTTCCTTTTCTTTTTTTGTTTGTTTGAATTTTTTTTTTTTTTTTCAAGATGTAAGGCCGACACGCTCACGAAAATAGTTTTCACTTCGACGAAATTCACATTATAACTGACTGATTTAAAAAAAAGAAATTTTCCATGACAACTTTACAAAGAAAAAAAAAACAAAAAAAATATTTTTTTTATTTTTCTCTAATTGGGAAATTTTCCGGAAAAATTTTTTTTTTTGTTGAAGGAGAAAAATTATTTATGTTAAGAAAATCTCTTAAAAATCTGAAAAAAATACCGATAAAAATTTTCTATTTTGTTTTTTTTTTTTTTTCATTTTTGTAATATTCCAAAAAAATAAAATTAATGAAGGAATTTGCAATTTAATTTGATATGAAAAAAAATAAGAATTATGTTTTTTTTTTTTATATATACATAAATAATAAGTACATTGTAGTAAAGAAAATTGTATGTATAGAATTGCATAATTGAGAAGAATAATATCTTGTTCGCAAGCTACTTTTTTTTTTGATGGAACTATCAAATTGTTACTACTTATCAAGTATATGAAAAGAAATTTTAGAAGTGGAAATTTTCACTTATTTTTCTGAAAGTATTTTTTGGTGTGAACAAGGTATAAGAAATGATGATTGTATATTGAACCTTAATTGAGGAACACTTTTTTTATGTATATTCCAAAGCTTGTTTTATCAAGATTTTAGTTATATTTTTTTTGTATTCTGGAAATCTAATACCCATATTGAATGAATATTCTTTTTAGAACATGATTTATTAAATGAACTGTAAGTAACTATTTTTATTTTTTACTGAAATTCGTTTCGTTAGTATATGAGTACATAAATGTAGTTTATTTACACATGTTTACATAATGTATTTTTGTTTAGTATCGTTTATAATATATAATGAGTAGTTTGATTCAATTTGTTCCGTGGGACTATTTTTATATTAATATTAAATATTCACGTTTAAATGGTATAAAAATACCGATATTACAAGTTTGTTACAAAAAATTATTAATTTTTTTTGTTAATTAATATTTTAGAAAAGAGTTATGGGTGTGATCTTATAGTGCATGAAAATAAATATTCGTGAAATCGAAAATGTATCCAAATAAAAAAAATTATAAACTTAAGATTTTATTACAATGCAATCGACTTTTCCATTTTCTTTCTCGGTGTTTCTAGCGTTTTAATTATTTTTCCTTATCTCAATTTTTTTCGCGAACAGCAGTAGTTTCAAAAATGTCTCTGAATCTGATCGTTTCAGGTTTTGATCTTTTCACACAATCGCTCATTTTCATCTCATTTTCATTATATTTGTAAAATTCTGTTAATGGATTTTTCAAGTTCAACATTCTATCTTATATTAAACATCTGACTCTACTGTTTATGGTGCGATGGAAACTAACTATATATTGAAGGGAATTGAAGCAGAAAATATAACTAAAATAAAACTTTTTTTTTTTTTTTCTAATTTTAAAATTTTGAAACTTTTTCAATAAAAAGGATATATATAGAAATTCAAACAAAAAGCCAGCGGCAAATTTCATTAGCCTAATTTGCAAGAATCAATAAAAATTGTTTTTTATTTTTTTATTCAAGTTTTCGTTTTACTTATAAGGAAAGAAAAAAAAAAATTTTTTTTTTAATCAAAAAAAATTATTTTCAAGTGAAGGCCAAATATTTCAAAAGGATAACATTGATGGTTATATTAAAAATACTTTCAAGAAATTCTTATCCTTTTCTTGAAAAAAAAAATATATAATTGAAAATTTTTTTTTTTTTTTTGTCAATTAATTTGTTGCTTTTTTTTAATTTCTTTTAACAAAGAAATCTCCTTTTTTCATTTTTTTTTTTGTTTTAAGTGAAAATTTTTCAATATAGTACCTACTAAAGTTGTCTCATATTAATAAAAATGAGTACGAATAGAAAAAAAACCCAAAAATTAACAGAGAAAGAAACTTACTATGCAGTATCGTGTTGCATCAAAATTTCCCATTATTTTTTATGTTGTTTCAAAACAAAATTTTCATTAAAATTGAACCAACAACAACAACAACTGACCTATATTAAGAAAAACGCATATTGTATTTGTTGTACGTACATTTTTTATTTTTTACTTTAAAAAAGTTTTCCTTTGAGTTTTCTTGTCCGATTTTCAGAAAAAAAAAACAAATAAAAGCAAAAACAAATTAAACAAAAATTATCTGAAAGCGCAGTACATACAATGAAAACTCTCTTTTTTTTTTGTTTCATTTTTGTTTAAGTTTATTATCAATAAAGAGTATTATTTTGTTAGGAAGCTTATCAACATAAGTTAATTTTCGGTTTAAGTAATATTGTATATATGTATTAATAACGCTAGTAATGATTTGAAAATATTTATTTCGCATCTAAAAGAAATATTATTTGTATTTTTCTTCTGCATAATTTGAAAAAATTTAAAGATTAATAAATTTATTTGTCAAGCCCGGTATAGAATAGAAATGCATAATTATGATGCATAACAATTTTGTAGTTTTAAAAAGTTATTTTTTTTTTTTAACCTTTATCAGGATATAACTTTTTTTTTAGTTATCTAAATTAAAATAAAGCTCAATTCCAATTGTAATTAGCACAATATTGCTATTTATGCGGTTTTTTTCCGAAAAAAAAAAATTGATTTGCTATAGAGTTTGGAAAATCTTTCAAGTTTTGATATTTTTAATATTCAATAATTATTTTATAAATTAAAAAAAAGATCCAGTTTTCTGTTTTTGTTACTGTTCCTATTGACACGGTTTTGAACATTTTGATCATTGTACCCACACCCAAAAAATTATGTCCGTAATTCTCAAAAGATTTTTGTCTGTTGATGGTTCTTTTGTCTGTATCTGTTGCAACTAACAAATTTAAATGTAAAAATGCCTACTCCAACATAATGTTTAGTTAAAATAAATACAAAGAAGGCTCTGTAGAATTACATGGTTTGTTGTAAACATCTGTTGAATTAACCTTTACACTGTTTGATAATTAACAAATTCAAAAAATTAGTTAGTACGTTTTACAAATAATTTTGTTGAAAATCGAAAAATAGATTTTCGGTTACAACGATGTAAGGTTTTGAAACTATTTTTGTATTTTTATTTACGATGCAAGGTTTTTATTTGTTTATAAAGCCACCAGTATACATAATTTATATTTTCTATTTTGCACACATCCATAATTTTAAGACTATAGCTGAGTGGTAGAGTGTTTGATTGCAATGCTGTAGGTCGAGGTTCGAATCCCGAACAAGGCATAAAAAATTAAAATCGAAATTATTAAAAAAAAAAATTAAAAAAAAAAATAAATAAATAAAATAAAAAGAAATTAAAAAAAAAAAAATTAAAAATTAAAAAATAAAAAATAAAAAATAAATAAAAATAAAAAATAAATACTAGAAATAAAAATATTAATAAAAATAAAAAAAAAATAAATTAATTCTTTTTTTCTATTATTTTGAAAATTTATTTCTACAGACAAAAGTTACAGATGCAATCAACAGACAGCCCTATTGGCCCCTTTCGAAAAGATTTATCTGTAAAAGTAACAAATATTTTTGTTCAAAAAACAGACAGAATTCTTTGAGTGCAATATACCACGGAATCCAAGAAATCTTCCTTCAGAGAATCCTATTAAGTACATTGTTTCATTTCTGGCTTCTTTCATGTGAACAATGTGCGAATTTTCAAGTATTTTCTTTTGTAATTTCTGTGCGGATCCATTTGGATTGCCTACTGAAATTGTCAATTGGGGTATAGAAACAATTTTGTTTGGAAAGAAAAAAGTTTTGTGTATACATGTAAATATATTTTTAAATTTTGGTGTTTAATGCTAGAGATAGAGTCGACGTAATTCACGCGCGTGTACGCACGTAAAAAATCAAATTGTATGAAAATGTATGAGGCCGGCTATACGCAACGACGTAAAACGTAGCTTACGCGCGTAAAAGTTGAAATATTTTAACTTTCCCAGTATTTTACGCCGTACATTGTGGAAATCATTTGTTTATAATTGTGTTGTTTATTTTGTTGTAATTAGAAAAAAAAATTGTGTTGTTTATTTTGTTGTATTTAGAAAAAAAAAAATTTTACAAACAAATAATTATTTAATAAAATAAAAAAGTTCATAAATATAATTATATTCAAAAATAAAAATTAAATAATTATTTATTGCAAATTTATTAAAATTTTTTATGTTTTATTAAGTTATAAATAAATTAAAAAGCATTATAAAAATATTACAAACAGAATATTTTTATAATGCTTTTTAATTTATTTATAACTTAATAAAACATAAAAAATTTTAATAAATTTGCAATAAATAATTATTTAATTTTTATTTTTGAATATAATTATATTTATGAACTTTTTTATTTTATTAAATACAATAATTAAAAACTAAAAGATAATAATTAAAAACTAAAATTACTTAAAAAAAATTTTAAAGAAAAAATAATAATTAAAATAAAAATTGGATGACATTTTTCTCTTTTGTTTTTCGCATGTGAACGGCGTTGAGCATAACAGGTAAAAAACACAGGTTTTTTTTATTTTTTTTACGCGCGCATACGCGCGTGAATTACGTCGACTCTATCTCTAGCATAACTATTTATATTTTCATTACTGAAATTAGAAATTAGAAATATCAATTATTTCCAAACACAACACTAGTAGAAAAAAACATAAATATTTAAGTTCGTGAATAATTTTTTGATAATTCAAAAATTTGTCGTTTATAACATTTTCAATTTTACATTAACCATATTAATGTCAGAGGAAATTTTTCAAGATTTTTTTTATTTTGTTATCTTAGAAAATTTTCCCGATTAAAAATTTAGACAGGATATTTTTTCTCGTATATATTTTTTGTTTTGTTTTAATATTTTCTTTTTTTTGTTTTTAATTAAAACAAAAAGAAAAAAAATCACAAGGAAATTTAAGTTTTTAATATAAATACATATATACATATATATTTATATATATAAAATATTATGAGAGCAAATGGGAATTACTGAAAAAATAATAAAAAAAAATGTATATAATTTTGTCTATACTTGTGGTTTCTAAAAGATACACAGATTTATTGATTTTAAAAACATTTATTTTTTCGTTATAGCCCCATCGATACACACTTTATAAAATGTTTACAAAATAAACAAGTTTTTAAAATTAATTTATAATTAGAGCAAAAAGAAAAAGAAACATTTATATCGAATATACTTAATTTTAGAAATAAATATTACGATATGTTGACCTTCCAGAGTTAATGAGAGAAACATTTTTTCTCTAATTGATTATAAATAAAATTTAAAATTCTGCAAAATAGATCATTATTAAAGATGAATGAATAGATTTTATATTAAAAAATGTTATATTGTTGAATTTGAAAAGAGCTTAATAAAATTTTTTTATTATTTATGTATTTTGAATAGAAGTCTTTTAACATAGTTCGTACATAAATTACATCGTAAAATAATATTGAAATAATTTTTTAGAACTTGTTTTCTTTTTTATTATGTTTATATAATTTTTAGAAGTTATATATTGTTAGATTGAGATACTTTTAAATATAACTATAGATACGTACCTATACATCCGATTATAGATAATAAAGTTTGTAATTTTCTTCTAAGAGTTATCTGCTATTGTAATCTGATATTGTATACTCTTATATGTTAATAATATTTTAAATGTTATAAATATTACCTTATATATATCAAGTTCTTAAAAAAAAGATTTATTTCTTTTGGGTTAAATAATAATTTTTCTTCTGTATAACTGTGTTGAATTATTTTTACAGATTTTAACGCACTACAACTTTTCAATGTTTACACTACTGTCATCTTCTGAATATATTTAAGAATATATCATGAACATTTTTATGGCTATATAAACATCATAATACTTTCCTTAGAAAAATTCGATATGTATATTATGAACATTCAACATTATATTATATGAATGTGATAAATAAATAGCTTTTTCCACGCAACTATTTTCTTGTTTTACAAAGCATATCCGTTATTACTTTCGGTATTAAGAAAAATACATATAAGCTAAATTTTCGGAAATATTTTTATAACATTAATTTTGAAAAATATAATGTATTAAAAACAAAAACTCTCATTTTCATTTTTAGTTCTGAAATGAAAATATTATCATTATGTGGTTTGTTGTATATATAATATTCTTTATTTTTCTTCATTAAGTAATATATATGTGACCTTTTCCATTTCGCAATATAAATTCTAAAATGTTAATGCTAATAGAAAGTACAACACGAGGAATATTATTAAAATTGTTGTAAATTGCTAGCTATTACCATTGCCATCAATAATATACCAGTCTTTTTGTATTATTATGTAAGGTGATTTAAAAAAATATGATATATGTATTAAATAAAATAAAAAATTAAGAACTATGGTGTGTAGATTATTTTATTTTTACATTTTTGCAAAATGTTTGTAGTATACATGATGGTTTACTCTAATAATATAGTTGTTTACATGATAGAACTTATGTATTCCTCCTAAATCGTAACATAATTTTGATTGAAAAACTAGAATATTCTACATACACATAATAATACAAAACGTTATATTATGTATAGATCTATTTTTTTAAAATTGTTCAGTTATACTTTATGTAATCAAATGCATAAATATTTTCTTTTATTATTAGTTATTATTAGTATATTAATTACGATGTAGTGTAGTTTAATTTTAATATTTTTTTTTTGTTCATAATTTATGTTGAGTTCATAATATGGAAGTTTGTTAAAAGGCTTGAGCAATTATTTCACCAAAATAGAAATAAATCATATGCTCTGCTGCTATACACATCAATTGCTTCTCGTATACACATCAACTGTAAAAACATTTTATTGCTTATATTTGAATCAATCTAGTCTTTATTTTATCAAATTTCCTTCTTTTGACATGTTTTAAGGAATTTTATAATGTTATTCCCTTATTGTTATATATATAATATATGTATAAATATGTATATTATTATAGTTAGGTAACATATGTATTTGTATTATTTGTATATAATATTATATTGAGTATATAATACGTTATAATGTTAAGAAAAACATATATGGTATTTTTATCCATTATAACTATTAAAATATGTTAACTGTTTTAGTTATTTTTTCTATTATATACCAGTATATTTATAATTCTTATATATACATATACCTAGCATATAGGTACATAAATATGTTTGCCGAAATTTCCTGAAATGTTGATAGTTTTTTTTTTTTTTTGTGTTAATAAGAAAATATACAAAACAGTTTTCACATAATTTGTGGTAAAGGAAAAGATTAAGGATACTGCAGCGGTATTGTTCTTTAAATTATTTATGACAATGAAAAATAAAGCTTTTAAAATAATTTGTATAAAAATATACTTTGATTATAAGTTTTTATTGCAAACAATTAACGTTTGTAAATATGTTAATTTGTAAATACTTTTAATAAAATCACAAAATTACAATATTTTATGCAAGAAAATTAATCGTACCTGTATTATTAAGCTTATATTTGTGAAGATATTCGCATTCGTAATATTTAATTTGATTAAAAAAAGAATTTAATTAAAAAAACTGGCCCGTGATAATGTTTTTTCCTCTTTTTTGGTAGAAATGATATTATATTATTTACGATGTATTAAAATTAAATTTCCAATAATTGAGGACAGTATCTTTCAAACTTTTCTGGGTCGATTATTTCATTTTAAAGTAATTTTAAAATAATCCTTTTGATATGTACTTATAAAGACATGTAGGTACCTGGGTTAAACTGAAATATCTAGTGGATGATTTTAGCTTTACTGACATGCTAGCTAATGTAAATTTTGTGCTGGGCTTGCGCAGCGCATCAAATGTTTTGACTAATAAATAAACCATATTGAAATGTACATAATTGTTACTAGTAGTGCCGATAGATAAGAAAACCAGACAAATGTTAATAATTTTAATTAAAAAATTAAGAAAATTCAAATTTCATAGTTTTAAGTTTTCACTTCTTTTGTCGGCAGTCCGCAAGACTGCTTCGGTTTTTTTTTAATAAATAATTATCAATATTTCTTGAAACGAAGCTTCTTTACGGACGTTTTGGATTGGAACAGGATGAAAAAAAGTGTAACGCACAGACGGAAGTTCGGAACACAAAAGCCCGCTAACAAAAAAAAACCTGTAGTGTGATAGATAAATCAGTATGACAAGGTCGCATTGAATAAAAAAAATTTTGTTTTGCTATGAATGTATCAATAAGATTATCAACATGTTAAACAGTAAATGACACATATTGTTGAATGCTCGTGCATTTTCAAAGATTCAGTTAATATGTATACAAAATGAAGGTGAATATAGATTATACCATTTCCTTCGAATTCTGTTACAAAATTTAAAAGAAAATTATTATTTAATGTATCATCTAACATTTAATTATCTCTGAATACAAATAATAATTGGAAACTTTTGAGTGCATATATTGCAAGGAAATTATACAGATTATTTTATAATCTTTTGGCTATAATATTTTACATATTTTTATTTTACAGTGTATTTTAGTCATAAACAACTTTTAATGAATCTCTAATTAAGTTACGAAAGAAATTTTAGAAAAATTAAAAAAAGAAAATATTCAATCATAGTTAAAAGAAAATAATAAACCATAAAATTTTTAATATAGGAATTATTTGAAAATTACGCAATATAATTTTCGACCAATAATTAAGGCTTTTTTTTCTTATTATTTTATCTAAAATTTATAATATTTTTATGTAATTTTATTTTATTTTTTTTGTAATATATTTTTTTTATTGAAATTCATTAAATTCTCGTTAGAGTTTGAAATATTTTACTTTCGTCATTACCACATCCGTTAAGAAAATTTGTTAAATTATATCAAATAAATAATTTAAAGCTGAGGAAGCGGAAATTGCGGTTACACAGGAAAGTAATAAAATTAATATTTTGTGGAAATTGTTGAAGGACTTAATTTTGGAAGAAAATTTTTTCTCAAAAATAAGTATTAAAATATAATTTCTTTTAGAAAAACTTAAAAGTCATAATTTTTATTTATTTTTTTTTTTACAATACTGAATATTATTTTATATTGTATTTGTCAACAACGTCAAAATTTAATATTACCATTCCGAGTGTATAACAAATTAAGATCAATTTTGGAAAATTTTATTATTAGAAACTAATTCTATGCGAAAACTTCTCTTTATTTATTACTAGTATAAGAGCATTATTATTTTAATTTGTTTCACAATTAAATATATGTGTGATTTTAATTGCAAAAATTAAAGTTTTTGATGAACATTAAATACGTGCAATGTTTTTGTATTAAAACAGCTTATTTTGTATTTAAAATGTCATAAAATGACAAAATAATTTAGTTTTAGTTCTTATTAAAAAGTTATTTTAAATGTGTTTTTGTTTCAAAAATAAATAAGGTATGTATCATCAAGAAATATGTATATCATAGAGGGTTCAGTCTCATACAAAAAATATAAATAAAAAAATTTAAACAAAAAATCTATCTTAAATAACAACCCAATGAGTTCTCTCTTTTTTTTTAATTTTAATTTTTTTTTCTATTCTGAATTTAAAATTTCACGGATGCAACTCTTGCACCTCCGCTTGGCAACTCTGATTACCGGAACTAAATAGCACATACATCAAAAGTCAGTGATTACACATTTGCATCCTTTAATGGAAAATATACATTTAAAATAAAGATTTTTCATTTAAGTAAATAAAATCAATAATCTTATTTTTTGTTGAATTGTCAATCATTTAATATTGTATATATTATCTCTCTTGCATATTAAAAAGCTATTTTACTGCCTGCTAATATTTAAATTAATTAAAAACATGAATATAGCTACAGTTGATTCTAATTGTTAACAAGTAGAATTTATTTTTTTCCTTTAATCTAGACCAAATTTATGAAAAGGATGGACATTACTGAGTCAAACGATTATATTTCAATAAACTAACCCTTATTTTAAAAAGAAAATAAAACTGAAAGAAAAAAAAATTAATTATAAATTTATACATACATATACGTCATACTATGTATAATTTATATTTTTTTAACAGCAAAAAGCATATAAGCATTTTAACCTTATACATCAATATATTATTTCTATGTGTTATGTAATGACACATAGAAATAGTCTTTTTAGATTCTATTGCACAAAACATATGCACAACATTTTACCTAATTTAAACTTTTATTGAGGATAATAAAATAGTCTTTTGAACATTTCATTAAAAAAAATTTCCCTAAGGCATAATTTGTGTATCATCAGTCTTATTTATATTTCTATTCAGTTGAAATTAGCAAAAAAAAAAGGATATCTTTATAATTCAACTCTTAATTGTATAAAATAAAATAAAAGGATCAAAAGTTTTTAATACACTTGAGGGTAAAGGAAGTAAATCTAAAAAAAAAAACTTATAAAAAATACATGTTTATAGAAAGAGCAAGTTTCAAATATTTTATTATACATTCAAATATAATATATGTATATGTATATCCTGTCCATTAGTTTTTTATTGCTGTTATAAGAAGTAATAAAAAGTTGAATTTATAAAATATTACAAATATGTATGTAAAAAAAAATCTAAAAAACTACTCACAAGTAGATACATTATGTACATAATGTATGTTTTTTGTGAAAAGGGATTTCTTTTTTTTATTCTTTCAAACTAAAACTAGCTATTTCCATGTAGGGTACTTAAGTAAAATAAAAAAAAGTGATAAAAAAAGCAAATCACATACTAATGTCACATATACATAGTCATAGAAAATTCCTATTATCATTTTTTTTTCATATTTAGAATTTCTAATAACCATACCACCTATTTTTACAACACTTATTTCATATGCAGTGCATTGATTTCATAAACATGTCTGTAATTGATTTTATGCAAAACTGTCTAACGATGTAACAAATTAATTTTTATGACTATTCTATGAAATAATTATTTCTATACATATTATTTTAAAATTATTATTTTTCTATATTTATGGTGTATAAATTTATATATTTATTATTTTTGTTCAGTTGAAAAAGTTATTGTACTACATTTATCAAATTTATGAAACTAAATTACATAAGTCAGTTATCATTAATTACTATAGATATAATTCTAGAAAATTTTTTTACACCTCCTAAAGAAATTATGATACAAATTAAGAAAATACGGAAATGTATTTATGTACTTATATAGGCATGATAGAATAATCATTAAATGCAAACATGGATATGTTCAGTCATCGCAAGAACAATAAAGAATTATTTAAGAAGAAATTCTCTAACATAAAAGTGTGATGTCTATGTGAATCATATTGGGCGTATTATAACATTAATTCAAAAACCTATTGAAAAGTGTTAAACCTTATAAAGATTAAAGACTCTTGAACTTAGATAATAATAATATTTATTTTTATATTACATGTTCAAGTTCATGCTAATTGAGTAAATAAAATG
Source organism: Hybos culiciformis (assembly GCA_964007475.1). Taxonomy (NCBI): domain Eukaryota; kingdom Metazoa; phylum Arthropoda; class Insecta; order Diptera; family Hybotidae; genus Hybos; species Hybos culiciformis. Next base: position 52,432,235 of record OZ023273.1, read on the forward strand.
TTTATTATATATTATTTAACACATATTTAACAACAAAATTACTTATGTTTTAATATAATTAATTAAATTAATTCTTAACTTTGACCTTCTCGTTTTCATGAGTTTTCTATATTTTTATAATTTTTTCAAAAATGAAAAGAATAATATATGTGGTATAAATATTTTCACAATAACAGTTTAATATCATATGAAAATAAAGAAAAATATATACTTACATATAAGGTACTAGTATATGACAATTCGTATTTTCATTCTTTTATCATCATTCAAATAATGTTCTTTTTTTTATATAAAATACTTTTTCCCATATAAACTAACATAAAACAAATTGCCATTGTAAACCCAATAATATAAGGACACTTAACTAATAATGGTCTATCTATATACTCTTTGTAAATACTACTTATATTCAGATAACAAATCACTTAAAGTATGATGTCACATATAGGAATATTTAGAAACTAAAATGGACTAAATGTCAATCATATTTTTCTTATGCTTTTTGGAATATATTTTTTTAATGAATATTAAATGGTTCTTAAATGGCAGTCATGATACAATTTTAATTTGAATAAAATTTTGTAAACAACTCGACAGTTGATAGTCTTTATAAAAAATACCTATAATTGTTAATTCTGCGAAAATAAAAATTAGAAAATGAGTTTTTAAATACGTTAGTCTATTAGAATTGTACTTACGGAATGTGGTCTTTCGAATTGCGGAAGTGATCGAATATTTACAACAAAAAACCAAGATTAAATCCGCACAGCAAGTTTAACACTATAAGGCTAAAATCATAAAATATTTTTCTCTTCAAAATTAAATTAAAGTGTTAATTTCAATTCTTCTGAATTTTGTCCATAATAGTTACTCAAGTGTTGCAAACATTTGGTATTCACATTTTTTGTTAATAAAAAACTATTTTTTTTTATTCTAAAAACAGAAACTTTAAAATAATAAAAGAAGACAAAGTTTTCTCATCTTTATTATCGCAAACACAATTTTCCAGTATGTATATCCAATTTTTACTTTGATAAATTAAAAATTTCGGTTGCGGTGAATGTATAATTTAATCATTACAATTTTAATTGAGAAAAATTAAAATTATTTTGAAAAGGAAAAATTAGCTTTGAGATATTAAAGTCGAGTCAAATAAAATTAATTTCAGTTTTAAGTGTTTAATCCACCTTAATTGGGTCTTTAATGCACAGGATAGTAAAACGAGGAAAATAATTTCTAAACTAATTTTCTAAAAAAATTTAGTATACAATTACATTACACATTCTATGTACCTTCAAAGATATAACAAAAAACCCTTTGTATTTTATAATTATTTTTTTCCATAAATTGACAAAAAAAAATTAAATCATAAATAGTTTATACTGAAGTGGATAAAACAAACTAAAAAGTTTTAAAATTTTATCGTACAAGGTTTTTCATTTTAATTTTAAAATTTTTTTTCCATTATAGTTAAATGAAGATGTGTCAAAATTTATTTCAAATTTAATTAAAAATAAAGCGTTTTGAAATTTTCAATGAGATAAAAAAAAAATTATAAAGCTCATTGAATTTTCAATAATTATTATGATGGCTATTGAAGAAAATACAGTAATTTATTAAAGGATTTAAAATTCTAAAATACTCAACAAGTGTAACGCTAAATTATAAATATTATTAAATTTATTAATGTGTTTTAGTTATGAGATAGAAATATTTTAGTATTAATTATTGAAATAAAGTACGAATAAAAAAAATGGAGTTAATATTTATTCAATTTCAAATTTTAGTTTTAATATATTTTGTTAGCATTTGTTAAGGTTTTCCTATACTCATAATTTTATAATTATCGTTAATTGCTCTTGATATGAATACTACTCACTGATTGATACGGTAATCAATTTAGGAAAACAAAAAATAATGATGGAACTTGTTTCATTTTTTTTAGGTTCCGTCCATTTGTCATATACCTTTAGTTTTCATTAAAATTTGTTTTAATTTTACAAAAATTCCAAATTTCTGGAGTTCAATGGTTTTATGAAATTTTTTTAAAAACTCTATTAAATTTTTTGCATAATATTCAAACAGTGTTTACAATGAACAAACTTTTTACAAAATAAAATATTAAAAAAATTACAAAATTTTTTAGTTATTATTATTATAATGCTTACAAATTTTTTATAAAAATTTAACTAAATTCTTTCTTTTTAATGTAGTTATGTTCACATGTAAGTACGAAAATGCTATAAAAATTTATTGGAAGAAATTTCATATATAATATAATTTTAATATATTTTAAAAATTGCATGCTATATTATACGTGTAACTTTCGAAAATATTTAATCAAAATAGGTTGTCTTATGTTGAAAATATTTATTTAATTTACTAGATTGGATCGAGAACTATACAATTTAGACTGAGAGTTTATTTTGTTTATTTTATTGCACTTTAATACATATAATTCAATTTCTACTCACATTTATTAATTAAGCTAAATTAATCTCCTTCACATTCTAGTTGAGCAAATAAGATAAAATGATAAAAAAAAACTATTAATTACTATTCCATTGCCAACAGTTTTTTTTAAATATTATTTTAATATCTTCTTAATGAATGAAATTTCAGCGTAGGGATAAAATAATAAAAACATATTGATTTTATATTTTACACTAACAACGGATACACACTTAGGTCTTAAAATTTATGAATGAAAATATAAATCAATGAAAATACTATAATAGTTATGATCGAACATAAAAATAAATATTCTTTATGTAGAAAATATCCTTACACATAATTTTTCATTACAATCAGGACACTATATTTTTATAGGATATGATAAATTTTAAATTTTTGGCATAAAAAGAAAATTACGTTTTATTTTGAGACTTAAATTTATATCATCTGTAGTAAATATATGTATATACGGTTTAAGGTTATTTCTTCTTTTATATTATAATAGTATAGGTATAGTATAACAAAACTTTTTTCAGTCTATAAAGTTTAATACACATAATATATATAATAATAGATAAATTTACAACAAACGCATCACGTTCTTTTAAAACTTTAATAGCTTTATTCCTTTTTCTATATTTTTCTTATACTATATATTTTATAATAGTATGTATTACAAATGATTTTTCTAAAATATGTGTATAGTGTAGTAGTGCGTGAGTGCCATAAAAATACTTGAAGCATTCAAATATTTTTTTTATTATGTGATCATACGCATAATTTATTTTCTCAATATTTTAGTTTAGAAAATATTTTTATTATTATTTTTATTGGTTGTTATTATATACATACAACATTTTTTAAACTATTATAAGAATATATTTCTTAAACAAAAGTAGAAATTTCAATAACACAAAAGCGCGGTAGGATATTTTTTATTAATGAAAGAATAATGTTTACATGCAGTGTTTATATTTCAATCGAATTACAGATACTTTAAAAGCTAGAAACAAGTTCTTAATTATTTTTGTGGCTTCCATATAAATATAAGACGAAAACATATAAAATAAGGCATTTTAATGTTCCAGCCGAATTTTTATTCAAGGAACACTTTTATTATACAAATTTAATATGTTTCTCGACAATTCTGTAGAATCAAAAATATGTTATGTAAGAGCAGAAGTCCAGAAGCCTTTGTATAAAATTTGTATAAAATTTGTTCGGGAAACTTATTACAAAACAAATATTTAGTACTAAGTCATTTAACTTAAAAGCCTCATTGTTATCTAGAGACAGAAAAAGTTTTATGATATTCGCTCTAAGATTTTAAAACTTGTTGAAGATTCATATTTTATAGTAAATTAAACCAAAATAATTGTTTTGAAATAAGTCGATAGTTAAATATCTAAAGTATAAAAAGTTGGCGGAATCTATTTAATAATATGTAAGGTAGTCATCCATATCTAAATCTTAATTAAAATTAATATTTAAAATTTTTGAGTAAAAATATATTTTTTTTTAATCAACCACATAAAGTATCCGTTAATAAATATTCCATTCGTTTCACTTAAGTAGCAAAAAAATATTGATTTTAATTTTGTTTGATTATTCTCCCTTTTTTGTGACTTGTGAGTAAACAAATTTTAATGCATAAGTAACGATTGGGCATGGAAATTTAATTTTCCTATTAAGCTTTTATTTTCCTACGAAAGTAAACTAAAAATATTTTTATAAGAAATTAGCTTTACTGATTTTCATATTATTTCTGTGCGATTTCCATCTTTAACTATTCGTAACTATTCGTTTTATTATACATATTTCTTTCATATCGTACGTATAATACCATAGAATTAATAAATTTTATGATGCCGGATTGAAAATTTAAAATCATTTTTATCATCACATGCAATGCGACATCTCATACATTATTATCTCTTATAATATATTTATACAGACTCAATAAATTTTTTTAAAAAAAAAACATAACGTGCAAAATGAAACTTTCCAGTTGCTTTATAATAGCTTAGCAGGGCAAAAAAAAAAATTACCGATAAAACATACAGATGAATTTTTAATTCCATGAAATATTTGAATAAATTCAAGATTTAAAGTTTCTTATAAAAAGAAGTTACTTCTCCGATGATCTCAGTTCGATTACTAACAACAAAAATAAAAACATTTGTCGTTGTTTTATAATTACTTTTGATACAGATGTTTGAGTCAACTGTGATTAAATTTTTCAGGAAGTTGTTTTAATTCAAATATTTTATAATAATCATTCACTTTTAAGTCGTAGCTTACCAAAAAGGCTAATAATACTAAATACATTTAACAACAATACAAACTACAATTTTATAGCTTTAAATATCTTCAAGTATAAACTGTGAAGAACATTTATTACTCAATTTTTGATGTTACAGAAAAATAATTTTTTTGTAATCATAAATCTTAAAAATTAAGTTGACATTTTTCTGAGATTTTATTAAATCTAACATACTAAATTTCAGTTATTGTTTTAAATTTAATAATCATGAAAAAAATTATAGAACAAGATTTGAAAAAATTATCGAGCCCTAGGTAATATGTTTGGGAAATATTTTTTTTAATTTTTATTGAAAAGAATAACTATTAAATAGGTATATAATAACTTTATCTATAATAAACATATTTCAAATAAAAATATGTGTGTATTCATAATTTTATTTAAATATATCTGAACATTATTTTTAATCTACGAGCAAGATTAATACGTCACAATTATTGTGCAACCCATTTCATTAAAGTTTATCATCACTTTTGTTTATATTTTCTTTTATGTTTTCCTACAATTTAATCGACCGGTCAAACAGGTGTTTTAGTGATGATTTAAAAAAAACTTAAATAAAACAAAAATTTTAATTTACACGATTTTAATGTTTAAATATGTACTGAAAAGTAGAAAACACAACTCAATATAATTTTCGAATCCAAAAAATATTTTTTGACACTTTATAATAACTCTAATTCGAGATTAAAAAATCCAATGTGCTGTACAAGAATATAGTGAATGTGAACTTGCAATTAACATTTGACTCACTTCTTCGTGACCCATTATTCTGAAAATTGGTATGCATTTATAATTTTACTAAAAATTTAGAATACCACTAATTTTAATTTGACGCTAATTTAGTTTGAAAAAATGTTTTCTGGTTAACGACGGGCTGGATTTGATGGAATAAGATAAACTGGGTCAAATATATCGCAGTTACAGAATTTGATGACAAACTAAGAAACTAAAAAACAGGGTTTGTATTTTTAAATAAAATCGGTTAAAAAATTATGTAAACATAAAAACTTTATCATCTTCTTGATCTTTTTCAGTTCATTTGTTTTCTCATCTAAAACAAGGAAAAATATGTTAGAATAACAATTTAAATCTTTCGTTAATTTAATTAAATAATATGCCTTCAAAGTATGGGTAAATACTTAATTCTTGCCACATCTAATTCCAATCCAATTCAATAATTACATAAATTTATTAATATATTATTTGGCTTGTTTTGAAAATTCCAGTTATTCATAACCATCCAATCATAGGATTTATTATAAAACGGTATAAAATTTCATAAGTTTCTTAAAGAAAATCAAGAAAAATTTAATTATCCATTTCCTCAATTTAAAATAGATTAATATTATAAATTTCATAATAATTTTTATTTTCCTCTGACAATGCAAATTATATAATCAATTATTATTATTATTTGCACAGATAAAATATGGTTTGAGATAAATTTAACCGCACACAGGTTCCATATGGAAGACAAATCTGAATATTTTATCAATTTTTTTTTGTGACAGTATTTTATTTTCTAACAATAATTTAAATTAATGAGTTTATTCAATTTTAATACATTTGTTTTGATTTTGTATTTTAAAATTTAATTTTATCTTCTTCTTCGTTTTTTTTTTTTAATTTTTTTTGCAAATAAAAACAAACACACATAATTATAATTCTATGTGAAGAAAATTTAAAACAAAATTTATTCGACTTTTAATCAGTTCAGTTTTAAATTAAATTTTGCCGTGTTCGGGTGTTAATAAAAAATAAAAAAAATTAAAAAAAGAAGTCTCTATTATAAGTTATAAGTTTTAAATGCTTTTTCTTTTATGTTTTTTATTTGAAAAATTTACATAAAATCAAAAAAAAAAATTAAAAGAAGAATAAATTAAATATAAAATTAATTCAATTTTTGCGAAATTAAAAAAAAAAATAATAATTTACATTTGTTATTTACAATAATTTTATAATTTTAATATTTTAATTTAAATTTGATCTATATTCTGTTAATGCATTTTAATTATTATATTTATTAATTTTATTAATTGATTAACAATAATTTAGATATTACTTTTAATTTATAAATTCATTAATAAACAATCAGGTAATTCAAAAAAACAAAAAACTTCAAATATTTAAGAAAATTTACAATAAAATTGAATAACCAAAACGAATATTGGAGTTTGTAAAATATGTGTACGAGAAAATGCAATAAATAGTCAAAAAAAAATCTAAAATCTTTTTCTTCATTATTTGGCATAAATCATTTTCGACAAACAGAGTTTAAAAAAATCCTTTTATATTTTTTTAAAATCGCACAATTCTAAAACAATAAGTATAAAGATTCTAAAATAATAAAGTATTATTATATGATTATATATTATATTATATTTATATATTATTATTATTATATTATATTATATGTATATATTATTTTATTATATTATTATACAAATTGAATCCACTTTCAGCTTGAATAATTTACTCAACTTTAATACGTCAAAAATCAATAGATTTATTAATTTTAATCATCTTCAACCATTAACTCAAACTACGAATTTATAAATGACTACGAATTTGTAAATAATATTTTTAAACAACACTATTTATTTATATTTTTTTAAAAATGAAGATAAAAACAAAATCTTGAATAAGAATATCTCATTTTGTTTCAAAATAAAATGTAAATAAATATTTGTTTTTACAAACATAGGAGTATAATTATTTATTTATTACTTTGATTAGATATATGTATATTATTTAACAATGTTGCAGATTGTAGAATAATTACAAAGTAAAAATTGAGTAACAATTGAGTGTATTACTCAAAAAAAAATTGAACATATCATAAACACAAACACTTAGTAGAACAAAGTTGGCAACTAAATATTTCACACAAATTCTACAGGTTGAACTAGAACCCAAGATCGACAAAACCCTGAATAACAATGCTACTGTAAAATAATATAATAATTATCTAAATAAAATAATTATACTGAAATTTATTTATATTAAAACTTTTTTGACCCACGCCGTCACGTGTGAATAAAAATATTTTCGTGGTCAAATAAAATTTTCCTTTGTGAATTGTTAATAGAAAAAATTAATAATTTATTCAAAATCATACTATAGTATGTATATATATATATATAAATATATATTTACAATACTGAAATTATGATAATGTATATAGCTCTAGCTATGTTTCCAAAGACATGTAGGCTTTAGTTTGAAAAAAATATATTGAAAAAAGATTTTATTTTAAATTACAAGATTTTAAACTTTGGATTTAAACTTAAATGTAACAACCATGTATTAAAATAAAAAATAACTTAAAAAATATTTTAGTTAAAGTTAATAAATAAAAATTTAAATTTATATCCATAGCTCCAGGTGTTGTTATTTTATAATTCGGGAAATTATCAAGTTACTTAAAATCAAAAAAAAAACTTTCAAGAATTAACATAAAATTATAATTTGTTGAAGTAAAAGTATGTATATGTAGAAAAATTCGCTTCAAAAACTTTTGATAATAATTAATGGATTATTTCAGTATGTATTTCATTTTATGTTATCGCAACTTTTTTTTTTCATTGCTTTTAAAATGAGAATCAATGATAAATTTTTTCTGTAGTATTTACTATAAACTTATTTACATATTTTATTTGATAGCGGCTATATAATATCGGTTAAAGTTAAGAGTAATTAACAATAAAATAACTTGATTTTTAAAATAAAAATAAAAAAATAATAATAAATAAATGAATAATTAAAAATAAATTTTTTAAATTATAATAAAGTATCAAGGGACAAATTATTATATATAATTTATATGCCAAAATGTGCTACAATATCTGGTTCCAAATATTACTATGCCTATTAACTTTTTATTTAAGCACTCTCTATTTATATGAACTTGATTTTTATTAAACTATTAATATTCTGATTTATGCTTAATGATCATGCCATCAAAATGTGATTTTTAAAAATATAAAAGATATATATGTATGTATGTGTATTTAAAAAAAATATATTTAAACAAGCGTGTGAGTAATAATGTTAATATCAATATTAAATTTCAATTAATATATTAAAAATATTAATATTCTAATCTAAACGACACCATCTAAATTATAATTTTGGTGAAATATTTAAATGACGTATCTAGCTTTATAAAAAACTGATACCTGTCAGGAAACAAAAACATTCACAATATTTTTTTTTTTTTATCTTATATATGTAACGAAAATGTATATTGTGTTTTTAAAACAAACTTAGTAGAATCATTTGTGAAAAAAAGATAGAATTTCTTCAGATAAATTGAAAGTTTATTTTTTTACTGACTTTTGAAAATTGCTGTCAGATCTAAGATTTCAGACTCACAGACTAGATGATGTCTACGAGTTCTATCTGATTAGTTTCATTATAAATTACAAGAGCAAGCAAATTCAGTACATATACAATTTATTGTACATACATAATATAAAATAATTTTAAAATACTAAAAGCCTCATTTAAACGTGTGCTAAGTTTCGAATATAGGTTTGCGTTTTTTGAAATTAAAGTATATATATAGATTATGTACGGAAGCTGGAGTTCATATCTAAATGTTTTTTAATTACGAAACCAATTAAGAAATCAACTTCTTAAAAATGTATAAAATAAAAAAATAAATAAATATAAAACTAATAAATAAAATCCAAAAAAATTATTTAATTAATTGATTTCCCAATAATTAAGTTGTTTACGAAAATTATGTTTTTAGTCGAAATCTTATGTTAAATTATAATTACTATTTTGTAGTTGGCTCATTTTTCTTTACATCTCTGTGCATCGTTTGTACAAAATATACATCATTCAAAAAACATAAAATTTTCCTAATAATTTTCTTAATAAAACGTAATCATTTCTTATCTTAAAATAATGGCAATAATAAACATGCGTATTTTTTGAATTTTTGGTATTAATTCAATTTTTTATTTTTTTTTTTGAAGACGAAAAACATTTGTTAACAATTCCTGTTTAGTTATCGCTGTCATTAAAATTCTCTTTGACCCCAATTTGAAATACAAAATATAAAACTCACTCATACTAGAAAATATAATAATTATTTCCAAAAAAAATATTTAATTTTATTTAGCTATAAAAATAATCAAAATTAAGATATTTTATATTATTCTGTTTGTTATTTAAGAGTGTGTTTTAATGTTTTAAAGAGAAAAATGTTTTTAAACTAGACTTTGATTTCGAAAACTTGAATTTGATTGTTGACGGAAACTCTTAATATTATTATTATTATTATTATTATTATGTTTTAATTTATACCTGGTATTTTTTATTTAATATCATAACAACAGATTTTTTTTATTAAACAGCCACAAATAAAAACAATAAAGTTCAAAAACGTTTAAAAGCTTACAAAAAAGTATTCTACATATAGAAAAAGGACACACAATAATCAAAACAAAAAGGCATCAAAATTATTGTTTTACAAGTTTTTATTTCTACAAAGTTTAAAGTTTTTTATCATAAAAAAAAAGAAAAAAGTTCAAGTTGAAAATAAGAATAAAATCACTTCAAGAAAATAAATATTTTTAAAGGCTTTGAAAAGTGAATTTCATTGGGAATTTCTAGATAAAAGTAGAAAAAAAAATACAGATTTCAATTCTAAGACAAAACATAAACAAAGTAAAGAACAAAAACAAAAAAAAATTATAAAGCAACAATATTGTGAACTCACTGACTGGTGGTAAGTGATACAACAATATTATTTTATTTTTATCATAAAAATTGATCATTTCAATATAATTAAGTTCTGGGGAAAAAAAATCCAATAAATGTTGACCTTTTTGAAAAATAAAAGTAAAAAACAAAATACGATATGAATAGTTATAGTATTTTTATATTCATACAAAAAAAATAGTTTAATAAATTTCATATTTTATATACGTACTTTTAGAATCTATTTTAAATTAAATATATTGAAAGAAAATCTGTTAACAGTTTGGCTAGAGTTTGACCTACTCAATTGAGGCAACTAATTATTTTCTTTTAAACACAGTTTATTTTTGAAACTATAAAAATTTCTTCACATGATTAAATGTTTAATTTTTTGTTTGTTGGGATGATTCTATGATCTATGCCTAAACAATAGACTATTAAACAGAGAACATAAATCTGTATAGCATATCTTACATATTTGGTTCTATGAACTGCTTCCGAGGAAAATAAAATAATGTATTTTGTATGTAATATATATTAATATACTGAATTCAATACAATGTTATATTCAATTTGGGATGAAAAATTAATTCGATTAATTTGGTATTGTAAACGTTTGCAAATTTCATGTTATAAATACTGCAGTACAGTATAATTAGAAAATATGTAAGATGTAATAAAATTCTTTAATTTTTGTCAAACATTTAAAAATATGATGAATGATGAATCTATTTTCCAAGCCAGGAAAGCGGATCACAGTTACGCATTTAAATCATTTATGTACAAATTCATAAATATATCTTGAAATTCTAATTATAATATTTATAAATAATTAATACTGTTCCTACTTTTTGTTATGATAACTAATTTTTAAAAATTTATTAAAAAAACAGAGCCTTATTTATTAATTTAAAGGTCTTTTATATATATAATTTGCAAATATATATATTTTTATTGGAGTTTTATAAATATAATATCTATGTATAGAGTATATGCATGACTTTGAAACAATTCAAAGGGATTTAAAAAGCTTTGAATATATTTTGAAAACATTTAGGTATATAAACTTTTTTTTACAAAAAGTTTTGCCTATACGTACATAATTTATATGTATCTATAATGAAATTAATTTCACTTCATGGTAAATAATTATTTTCACTTCATCATAATAATAAGTACGAAAAACCATGTAGAACCTAAGTACATATAAAAAAAAAATTGTGATATGGGTTTTAAAACTTTTCGATGGAGTTTTGTGTCAAATATTTTTTGATGACAAAGTTGTGAAACATTTTTTAGCAGTGCTCTCTCTAACTTAACATTGTAATGAGTTGATAAATAATGGTCACTATTTTTTTTTTTTTTCGTTTAATTTGATATTTTTGATTTCTTTTCAAGTGAGTAATTTTTTTAACTATGGATATTCATTAAATTATAAATTTAAGTAAATGTCATGGACATTCATTTCTAACAATTTCGAAATCAACTTTAACATATTTAGCCACTTGTCAATAACAAATATTCTGAAAATTGCATATTGAACTTATACCAGAATTTCAATAACTTTTAGTTTTCTATAAATACAACAAACAGTTTTTTTTTTTTTCCAATTTAATTTTATAATAAAGAACAAATGTTTCGCCATAGAAATTTCACTTTTAAAATATTACAAAGTAAAATATGTGATAAAAATGTAAAAGCGTGTATCTCATATGAGAGTACATATACTTTTTATTTTGACAATGGTTTTTGATCTTAAGCAGTACGAAAGTGATGAATAAAAGTAAACTAAGTTAATTATCATATTTTTCTATCAAAATTTAATCAATTTCAAAAATCAATTACTCCAATGAATAAATTAATAATAATTCATTATCCAGCAAGCGAATACTGCTGAAGGCGGTATTTCAGTTGGATGGCTATAGAACAATTTTTAGCGCAAGAGTGCAGTTCCAATGAGATTACCGAAGAGTATATATCGTCTGCTGAGAAATGAAACAATGTACATATAATGAAAAGTATAGTTTTGAGTAATTTGAGTTTAAAGATTTGAAAATTAAAAAAAACGTATGCAAAATTATCAAGTAACGTTTAATTTTTATCTAAAAAACACATTTTAATCAACATTACGAATATTGCAAAATAGTTGTACTTAAAATCGAGTACGAGGAATCGAATGGTGCTATTATCTAATAATGACGTATAAATATCATACGTTGTTTCATTTCTGAGCCGACGATATACGGCAGTAATATTCCGTAGTAATATGCGGATATTCTATTGTATAGTACATTGCATTAAAAGTATATTTCCGTGGCTTGCAATAAAAGAATTGTGACTAAACATATATTGATGGTTGATACCCTTATAAGAATCAAATTAAGTTTTGTTGAAAAGTTGAGATGGACAAAATAATTTACTTTATTAAATCTTATATGTATTCTTTCGTCCAAGTTTAAAAGACATGTGACGAAAGTTTATATGGGTACTAAATCTGTTTTATTTAATATATTGATTTAATATTTTTCTTTATAACTATTCTGAAATCATTTTTGAACTTCACATGTCCTCTTTATATTTTTAATAAAAAAAAAACCTTTAAACATAATGTATGTGTGTACCTACTTACAAAAATGTTAAAATTAAATTCCTATATTCTATAAACTTCAAAAGCATACAAATGCAATTTAATATCCACATTTTATGAAAACTCATCAAGAGTGTTGTTTTATAAACAAGATTTCTTGAAAATATTATACTAATAATAATAATGTTCTATGGACGTAAAGAAGAAATCTTTTTCGTGCCGAAAATAATTTCCAAGATATAACAGAGTTAAAAATGGATGTGCTCTGCTATACTATATACATTATAATAATACTAGAAGAAAGTTTAGTCTAGTTGAATTGTACATTACAAAACTCATAAATATATGTTTATTAGAATAATATGTTTGTTGATTTTTTAAGCTGACTGAAACATTGATATCATAAGAATCTTGTTACAATTTGAACTAGAAATTTTCTAAACAACAATACATAAAAGTTTAACTTTTGTTGCATCTTATTATTATTATCGTAATAATATGTTATTAGTAGGGTTGTGATTTTTAGGTAATTACCTTTTTTCAGTCGTGCGTAATACCAGATTTTTATTAAAATATCTCCACGTTTCGAAAAATTTGCTGTAATTTGAGCCCAATATGTTAGCGACTTTTTCTACCTATTTCATGTTTTAGCGACTATTTCGACTTTTTTGACTTTTACTGACTTTTTTAAACATTTTTGACTTTTTTAGGAACTATTTTACCAATTTTGTTCTTACATTAAAGGCCGTCATAATGAAAAACATGGATTTTTCAATTTTGAAAAAAATTTCAAACATGATATCTGACAGAAGAATGATATTTGCGAGCAATATAAAGTTCAGGAAATAATTCCCTTTAAGTATGCCCCTATTACTTCGACAGAAGTTGAAAGATCATTTCTATACATAAAAATCTTTTCAGATCTAACCGACAAAAATTTGAATTCGAAAATAAATTTACGAAAGCATTTTGTAATTAATTGTAATAAATCAATCAATAATTAATAAACTCGTTTTTACATTTTTATTTCAAAATCCATGTTCATTTTTTTAAGTTTTTTGTGCAATGAAATTTGTATTTTTTTTGAACTTTTAAATCAAATTGCTATATTAATATATTCGCACAATAAATAATATGAAAATCCAAAATTATTATCTTTTTTATCATTCGTACATTTAAAATTTTTGTATCAAAATCTAAATTTCTGTAAATTTTTGGGAAATTTTTTTTAACTATTTTTTTTAACTATTTTTTTAGCGACTTTTTTAGTGTCTTTTTTAGCGACTTTTTTTTGTTTTTTTAGGAACTTTTTAGGTGTCTAAACAAGGTTTTTAAGGAACTAAAATTCACAAGCCTAGTTATTAGTATAGTATATGTATTTATAATATAAGAATAACGCTACTGTTTCGCTAAGAAATACTTCTAGATTTATTTCACATTTATTTTAAAATATATGATGTCTATTTTATCTTAAATTTTCTAATTAAACAACATCTTATTTCCAGGTGATGAATTACTTTAACTATAAATATAACAATTAAGTCAGCTCATTAATGGAAGATTTTGTTAATAAGCCTATAATTAATTTTGCACCATGTTCGTTGTTTGTTTTTTTTCTTTATCTTTTTTATTCTGCGGAAAAAAAAAAATTATAAACAAGATTATTTCCTTTTTATTGGAGTATTTATTATCAGAAGTAGTGAGAAATATGATTCATGCTATGCATGTTGTTATCATGTAAGACTAACAATAATACCAAGATGTCATCTATACATATTTTTGTAAACATTTAACCGTTTTTAATTTTGAGATAAAGTAATCAAGTCAATTTGTTTTCAAATTGACGTCAACAAAATTTAAAAAAAATTTCAGCAATATATATAAATATGAGTTGATAAGAAGTCAGTAATATGGTATAAAAAATAGTTATATGAAAATTCTTGGTTGTACCTATTTCAATTTTATTATATATACAATATTATTAATCATATCTCTTGCTTATCAATCAAGTTAATCTATTTTAGCATCTATTCATCTTATCATTATGCTAATGTAAACAATATAATTGACTGATAAAATACACATTGTACGTATGTACGTATACAATATACTTGTGTACTTACGTATTACGACACATATTTAAATGAAATATTTTTATCAATTTCACGACGACTTCTGTTATTTCGAAAAACTTCCGATCATTATTTTGTTGAATTATTAATTTCTTACAAAGACAAATTAAGGGAATAAAAAGACACAATATTATACCTAATTATCATGCTTGATTGAAAAAATTATATGTGTAGTGCTGACTGAATTTAAGGAGTTCGAATTTGTGTCTAATGTTATTTAATAATTCTTCACAAATAATTTAAAAAAACTCAAACTCTGTTATAAATCTAGAATCAAATTATTTTTATACTTGAAATCCTTAACGTTATTACTCGCGTATAGATTGTATGCATGACATATTAAAATAGGAATATGTGGATTTATTTTATTATATTGAACGTAATTAATTTTAGTCTAAAGTTATAATTTTTGTATTAAATTCTTGAAGCATATGTTTAAAAATAAATATTTTGATACTCTTTGGGATTTTATGTCTAAAATGTTTTTTAAGGACAATATTTAATAACTATGTTGGGTTCAATAATATACACAGATTGTGGTTTATACAACTTTATATCAATGTTTTAACTAAATTTGAACTACAAAATAAAGGTATATTGTACTCTTTGAATTACTTGTTTTTAATTTTTTCTAATAACATATTATAGATAGGTATTCGGTTCCAATTTTCTACTGTTTTTATATTCATTTTCATTAAGGGGGTAGATGCACTTAGAATTTTTGAAAAATCGATTTTTTTTTTTCATTTTCTTAAAGTATGATGTTTCAAGAATATTCTCTGAAAATTTCAAGTCAATCCGATGAATAGTTTTCAAGATATTTAGTAATTCAATTAGATACTTAACACCAAAATTAAACAAGATCTACTTTTAAAAAACTTTAAACGCGTTTTTATCAAAACTGTGTTTTTCCATTCGGTGACCAATATAACTCGAAAACCATTGAGTGGATATTGATGAAATTTTAATATTATCTTTTTGGCATTAAGAACTAGTCTTTAATCGAAGGATATTGATTTTTGTTAACAATTACTATATTTTTTAAACAATTAACTTTTAACATTTTATCGAAAATCAGAGTCCAAAGTTTCGAATGCCACCATTTTGTAAATTTTGAAAAAAAAAAAAAAGCTTCGATTAAAGACTGGATTTATTATTAAACTAGAGGTTTCACCTTGGTTTTTCGAATTCAGATGATCCAGAAGGCTGTTGTGATGGTCACCGCGAAGTACTACTCGCGGGAGAGGATCCAACCGATATGGCGATATTTTAATAAATAATATGTATTTTTATTTTTTTTTTTTTCATAAATGTTAAGTTAAAGCATTGTATAAAAACTCTGTATAATTTATTTTGTAAAATAAACTTAATTACTGTAAAAAATAAATTTTTTAAAATATGCCTTTTTTTACGCTTCTGAGTGCATCTACCCCCTTAAGAGACGAACCCTTTTTATTTTGAAATTGAGCTTTAAAGGTTTAAACAAAAAAATATTATTTAACGGTTTGCAACATTTCGGCCTGATACATTTTTTGTTATTGTAATAAAATTACTATTGCTAACATAATATAATGTTTTATTATACTGTCGTTCATTATTATCAAAATCAAAATTAATAATTCAAATTTCATTCAAGTAAAACTTATCTGAATCAACTATTTTAGAATATTTAGAATGTTGCGTTATTTTAATGATTCAAAATTTATATTAAATTTTATTGAGAATATGAAACTTTGTTTGGATTGGATCAGATTATATTATGAATACATTCTAATAAGATTTGTAAACTTAAAGTTTCAAGTATGTATTATAGATTAATATTGCATTTAATCCAATAATAACTGTTTAAATTCACTATTTGAGAACGTATTGATTTATTAGCACTTCGTAAAATAAGAGGAAACAGATAATCCTTCCTGAAACTATAAAAAAGTTATTTATTAAATTTAATAAATTCTGCTTCTTCTCATATTGATTCTTGTTTATTTTTAGTCTTTATTTTACTATTTTACATTATTGCAAATAAAGAGAATCAATCAACTCGTAATATTATCGTTTAGTTTAATTTTCCTATATAATGTATTTTTTATTTCATGTCATAGTAGGGAAAACTTAAAACAATAGAAATGTAGAACTTCCACAATAAATCTCCATAATTTACTTTTTTTTATTGTTTTTGTCTTTTGTTAATTAAAACTCGTTCAAACATTAAACAAAATAGTGATGATTTTAATTAAAAAGTGTATATCAATTGAAAATATAAAAATTGTTAAAGTTAAAGTTTATTTCACTTTTTGTTTATTTCCATTTTTTTTAAACGATTTCTATATTTTGTATTTATATCATTCTTAAGTTAGCAACATTTAAACATTTGAAAAATATAAATAAAACAATTATTAAGGACTTAAGGTCTTTAATTTTTAATATTTTCATGTTCGCAAGTATTTATTTTTTTATGCTAATATCTTTATACGGTGCCCATATTTTCTTACTTTAGAGGATGTGGCAGGAAATAATTCAAATAGTTTTGAAGACATGTCGAGAATTTAATCTTAGTCAATTCCAAAAAGTTTTATACTACAATATATAAAACAGTACGAAGGGTTCGAATGGGAAATAATCAACAAGTTCGGCTTTGAAATGTCTGAAACCACCTTGGAAATTTTGCAAAGATCATGAACTTTTTAGGAGTTTATAAAAAAGAACTGAATTAAACTGAGTTTGCAAATTTAATTTTTATTTTTTTTTTAATTTATTTAATTTTCGAACATTTATTAAAGTGGGTTTGAATAATTTAGAGCCAAGAATCTTTTAAAATAAAACAAAAAAATATTTCTAAAACATATTTTATTGCACACTTTTCAATTTTAAAGCATAGCTAATATGTAATTCTGTATAAATTAATTCTCAAAACTAAGGTCGGTCAACTTAAATATAGGATGGATGATCCCCGCACATAAAATCGAATAGGTGTGGAAAAAATTTGCACATAAAAAACATTAAAACATAAAAAAACATAAAAAATAATATAAACATTATAGTTAGTTCAAAAAAAATTCTTGACCTAGGCTGTGTTTTTTAATAATAATATTACCATAAAATAATGAAATTTCCATTGTTTGATTCATGTTAAAAACATTTTTTTTAAATATTGTTTTAAATTTTTCAAAATTTTGGAGTTTGAATGTATTACACAGATTAGTGTGATAGGAGATTTAGTAATTTATTTGTTTTTTACAATATACCATATTTATCTTTTATGTATATTTTAATTAAATTTAAAATGATTTAAAATTAAACTGCTCAAAACTAAGTTAAAGTAAATTTTAAGTGAGAAATTGAGAAGAATATAAGAAGAATAGTTCATTAGCAGAAGAAAATTGATTAAAATTAAAAATTAATAATTAAAAATTTAATTCATTCAGTCAAATTGGGTTTGAACTAGAATTTTAATAATTATAGCGGCAGTATACTTGAGTAGACATATATATATTTCATTCTTTATTGATTAAAATGAATAAATATATATGTATATGAATGTTTGCAAATTGTAAATAGCGTTTTGTACAATAATGTGCCGATAGTAAAATTGTTTCATAAGAAGAAGTTTGTATCGTTTTATACAATAATATACTGATAGTGAAATTATTTCATAAGAATATATGTACTTACATACTTATATACATAATAATTATCTTCATTATTTTGATTTTTATTTGAAAATTTTTTTTTTTTATATTTAATGCTGATTTGACATAAAATGATACAGACAATGATAAGAATAATAAAATAAAATAATTAAAATTCTCAAAAAAAAAAAAAAAAAAATTATTAAAATAATAATTAATATCATCACTTGTTGTTTTGAATTGATTAGGAACTACAGAGCTAGAGAATATATATGATTTGTCAATTTCTACATAGAAGTTAAAATAGAAATTCCAGATTTTTAACAATGTCAAATACTGTTTCTATACTTACCCAACAACCCAACTATGAAACTATGTTCTCGAAAATAATTCTTATCTATGATTTCATTTTAAAAAGTATTCCTTAATTATTTTTTATTTAACGTTATATTTTTAATGTGCAAGTTAATGCCATGCTTGCCGGTGATTAAAAAGTAATTTATTAATTTAAAACTAAAATAACGAATTGGTTACACAACAATAATTAAAAAATATATTTATTTTTTTACCACAAAACATGTAATAAAAGTGAAATACATAAGTTACAAAAAGTTTTCAAATACAAAAAATAAATATTTTATTTTTTCGAACAAAAAGAATAAGAAAGAATAAGAAAATAATAATTATGTTATGTTGACTTCAGAATACTAGTCTAACTTTAACCTAACGTTAGTACAGATTAGTCACTATTATTGGTACGAACAGCGGCGTGGAAGAGAATGATACAGTTTATTCAAAACTAAAATTTATGAATATAATATTCATCTTAGAACTTCGATATAAGTTTTAATGTGCATGTGATCGGTAAGTTGTTTTTACTACCGTAAATTTAGTTCAGTAAATGGTATATTACATGCGTCAATACACATTATTTATGAACTTTTTTTTAAAAGTTTCCTACAACTGTCCCCTCTAGAAAAATCAAAGAATTGGGTTGATTCCATTTACCGTTTCAAAATATAAGGTGAAAAGGTGAAATGCGTGAAAAAGTTATAAATGCGATTTCCTCCGAAGTCTTTATAGAATATAGATAATTTTATTACCTACATTTAAAAAAAAAAATTATAGTTCTAGAGTTTACCGTTACCGAGAAAATTCCAAAAAACCGTTTTTTTTCAAAAAAATTTGAGTTGCGTTTTTCGGCCACTAGATGGCATTTGCGGGTACAATGACATATATATCCTGAGTCCCCATTGCCGATAGTACCCCTTGGTGATGACGTCATCCCGAAAGCTCACGCCCCCTATTCGGAAGTACAGCCAAAACCTGTTAATAAAATTTTGTTATGCAGCTCGTTGTGTATTTACACAAAAACACATGCACACTTGTCAATTTACACCACTCGACCTGCGGTCTCGTGATATAAGTATTGACGAGT
Organism: Hybos culiciformis; assembly: GCA_964007475.1. Lineage (NCBI taxonomy): Eukaryota > Metazoa > Arthropoda > Insecta > Diptera > Hybotidae > Hybos > Hybos culiciformis. Next base: position 52,452,513 of record OZ023273.1, read on the forward strand.
GTGCATGTGTTTTTGTGTATACACAACTCGTTGTAATAACAAATTTTTCTTAACATGTGTTGTAATCTACTATTAAGTTGTTGTCATTTTTTCTATCTGTTCATTTAGCAATATTCTTTATGTACTGGGGTGCTGCCATAAAAAAGTAAGAAGTTTTCAGTGACCAATGCATACCTATTTTTCGTGATAGTGGTCTTCTAAAAATAATTTATGCTTAAGTTGAACTTCATATGTTAGCTTGCGACCAGATATCTGCTAACTTTCAAAAGATTGGTTTATAAAATTAAAGTTACTCAAAAAAAAAATTTGTTTTTCCCAAAATCAAGTTGAACGACCTCTAATCATTAACATATTGTAATAGGGAGTATTTCGAATAGATAATATACTACACATATTATAATATGAAATTTCACATGAATTTGTTTTAGGACCAATTTAGTTCTAGAAATTTATTCAACAGCATTTATTACAATATTACATTACAAAAGTATTATAGCTGCATATCAGCCTTATCACTTATCAGCATATAATTAAAAAGCGTGGAAGCTTGTGAAGGAAATCAACCGCATGTGAAAATATAAAATTTTTAAATAAAAAAAGCAGTAGTTTGGTTTTGATTATTAATTGACTTTTTAAAAACATTTTAACCGCCGCGCCAGCCGCATGGTAACCTAGAAATATAAACAAAGTACAATTGTAAAATAACCGAATTAGTAACACTTGAAATGGTTGACTTCTCTAAATTGTAAAATATTGATAGATAGGATAAGCATATTGTTAAATTTCATTTTGAAGAATTTGTTATATAATCATTCAAATAAATGAAGTAAATGAGTAAACATTTCAAAATAAAATATTTGGCAATTGAAATTCAATTTAAATTCGAAATTAAATAACATTTGAAAATAATTTAAAAACCCTGAACTTATGCATTCTTTAAAAAATATATATATTTATTCTTCTTTTAATATTATTTATATTTGTTTGCATTTTTTTTTAGATATTTACAATTTATATGTATATTTACTTCCTTACATTTTATATTTACAAATTATAGAAGTAACATTTAAAAAAATATAAATAATTCATATTTGAGAATTAGTATAGTACAAGTAATGTCAGAATGATATTGTAACATTTTTGTTACAATTGAGCAACTCAACTCTAATAATTAATAAAAAAAAAATTAATTACAGCACTGAAAAAAAAACTCATTGGAAATTTAACTATAATAACCAGCTATAGAGTTATAACTAAAACTGCAATCCCTAATAGCCTGAGATCAGTTTAGAAGTAGTTTTTCATCACGTTACCATATGGTGTAACTGATGAAACTGGTGAAAAATAAATATCAAAAAATATATTGCTTCTGGAATTTTTATGATAAATATTACTGTAATCATAAACGAACATATTTATCGAAAATTAAAACTATTAGCTATTTTTTCTTGATATGTCAAAATATCAAGTTGCAAAAAATGTACAGAAATAGCCGCAAATATCTGTTTTTTTCAGTGTGATACAACTGAATGATCAAAAACTTCAAAAAATTAAAATAGAAATTGTTATTATATTTTTTTTTTTATAATTTTTCAATAAAAATTTTAATTTTATGAAAAATGAAAAATAAAATAAAAGTCACTGTGCATTTGATTTCCATATGCACACAATCTACACCTAATTTAATATTCAACATGTAAATATGATAAGTTTACACATTATAGTACGATGACTTGAAAATATAGGAAATGAATCAATTATAAAATATTTATGTATTATTTGCAAAGGTCACGTTATAAATACATTACAATTGCGGTCGATGCAAACAATTTGTTAAATAAATATAGAAAACTCAGCTGTACTTTATAATGTTATATTTTAGGATTAAATCTTGAAAATAAAACATCTCTATCATTCTATGTTGTATGTATATATACTTTAGTTTCTTGTTTTCTGAATTAAATGCATAGAATAATTATCTATATATAGCAATTGATTTGATATTATCCCAATAAGATATGTAATGTACATATGTATGTATAAAGACATGAATTACTACATTTTCTCAGTTAAACCAACATTATGTTACCCACATAATAATATGCTATCATAGACTGTGCATGGACCTTGTACGGCAATTTTATGTTTCAGAGCAATTCAATACAAAAATTATAACGTAGACATTATACAATTTCAAAGAAATTGATCTAGAAAAGAACTATAAGTAGAACAAAATGATCACATTATTCAGAAATAAATATTAAGTTTAAATGTAAATTCTTGAAAATTATATTATTTTTTTTATAAATTTTAATAAAATACATTAGGTTCACTCACATAGGTAGCTAAAGTGAATATCAATTACCGACGAGTACTATTTTTAGGAATGCTCTTATTTAAATTTTTTATTTTAAGTGTATATCTTCTAAAAATATTCTTGTACAAAAAAACAGTTCTCTACTTTTCTACTTTTATGTTTTTCTTTTATTTTTTTTTTTTATATTTATAATACCCTTGTGAGCTTTTATGGTCATACTGAACTATTAAATCCATCTCTTTGGAAGAAGACAGAATTTTCTTTTCCATTTAAGCACTTTAACAGATGAACTTAACAGGGAACACAAAATGAACATAACCAATTGAAACAGAAACCACTTCCTGCTGACAGCAATGTAAATATTTCTAAACGCTTTTATGCACCTTTTTTAAACATTATATAACATTATATATATGATTATATAGTACATTGATATTTTGTGTACATTTTTGCGGATACATTGTGTAGATGTGTATATATATTTTTGGTTTTTGAGTAAATTTATCACAAGGGAAATTGTTGAATTGTAAAAGACAATGTATAATTAAAGAATATTTAGAAATTTTAGTTGAAACTAGAATCATTTCACTAAATGTACACAATATATATTATATGTATACTACTGTAGTTATTTAGGTGAGGTTTTGTGATTTCAGAATTCTTATACACATCACCTAAATTTTTATTGCGTTTTTTTTTTTCAAAGCATAATGTTCACAAAATTTACAAAATCATTTTGTTGTTTGTGTTTAATTAAAACATTGATTCAATAGATTAGATTTTAAATTTGAAAAAAATATCTAACGTAGTTTTTTCTTACATTATTCTGTTTAGGTTAGATTTCTAGATCAGAAATGATTTTATTATTAAATTGTCTTGTTGCTGAATATGGGAATTTTAACCATACCTCTACCTTTTAATATGGTTTCAGTTGCTTTGTGTTATTTTTTAATTTTAAATTAATCATTAGAATTCACAAATAATTGTGATTTTATTGTATATAAATTTTATGAGTTATTCTAACTAAGAACTTTCAAACCTAAAAAAAATAATTTCATATTTATTTAATATGCGGCTTGTTTTAGTTTTCATTAATTTTCTGATAAATCAAATATTTGAATTTTAAAGCCCGCAAATAATATTATATGAATTTGAAATTTTGATTTAGTTTGGTTTAAAAAAAAAAAAAAAACAGAACTATAGCATATTAATTTGGAAGCTTTAGTAAAATTATATAGTAGGTGTAATTTAATGCTGATTGTTTCAATGTTTCGCACAGGTCGACAAGAAAATTTATTTTCATGAAATATTTTATATATATGTTTATATGACATTAATTTAATATGGTAAAATAAAAACAAATAATTCAGATTTGTTTTTTTTTTATGTGAATGTCTCGTGGGGATCGTTTGTTTTATTATGCTAAAGGTAATTATAAAAAAAGAAAAATACCAATTTACTTGCTGTATACATGAACAATTATTATTATTATTATTGAAGAATGAAGACCATTTAAATAATATTATACATATATCTATAGTAAAATTTTTATTATAAACATTTTTAATAAAAATTGTGCGTGGGCTTCACTAGATTTTCAGCAATTTTGGAATTCATATTTAATTTGATAGATCTGAAGACATTTTTTTTTTATTTTTCTTAAAGTAAAATAAAATTTTCTATTATACTGAGACACTAAATTCAAAAAGAAATATGATTTGTTTTTAAATCCATTAATTTTTTTACATTCACAATGAATATTCTAATCATTATTATTTTAACTTTATGGCATATATATATTTATTATCAGAAACATTTTTATAACTATATAGTTTCCAAGAAATCATTAGTTACCAAAGTTTAAGCTAAAACACTTGTTTAACCAGAAAAAAAAGCGTTAAGCAAGAGTGAAATCAATTATTTGTAATAAATTACAGCATAATATATGTATAGATGAGTTTTGGAAAAATAAATAGTGTGTTAATCAAAAATACAAGCAAAATAAACTAAAAATGTTTTCTTTAATGATTATTGGAAGGAAGGAAACTTTTCTAAAAACCCCTTGAAATGTAAGAAAAAACAGTCGTCAAAATCATATGGTTTTCAATTTTCTATTCAAAGAATTATTCAAAGAATTGTATAGAAAAAATTCGTCATTAGAAGTATAGATCCATTACGTACATTGTTTGAACACATTATTATAATATAATATAATATATAAAATATAAGATTTTTTTTTTTTCATATATTTTGTTTATTATCAAAAATAAAAAATTCAATAAAAATTCAATTTCTCATTTTTTGGAAACTAGGTATACCAGCTTGAGAAAACATGTTGCGATTAGAAATCACCACGTTGGACAGGCGTACATAGTTTTATGTTATCTGTTTTTTCAGTGCAGAAATAATCTAGTTCAGAAATATAATTTGAATTTACAATATTTTATAACTCATACTTTATCTCCATATGATGAGATCTAAGTAATTCATGCTTTTTAAGCGCAAAAATTATTTAGTAATTTTATAATGTGAAAAAAAAACAGAAAAATTTTCAAATTAAAACCTGTAATTTTGCACAATTTATCATTTTGTGTACACATTTCAAAAGAAAACGGAAATTAATAGCCTTCTTTTTAAAGGAAAGTTTTTGCTTGTTATTTTAGTTTAGAAAATAATCCAAGAATAACAAAAATTGGAATATATATAAATGTAATAAAATTTATAAGTCCCTAAGGATCAAAAGTCTCAAAAAGGATAAAGCTTTTTTGAAATCTTTTATCCACGTTTTACAATATTTGTACACTTATGAGTAAAAAAAATATTTTGTAACATTTCAAATGAAAGAAAATATTTTATCATATGGGATAGATAATTCTAGCTTTCTTTAAGCTGACAAAATAATCATATTTATTTTCCTGAACAATTTATAGAAAAATTCGACAGGAAGTTATGTTAAGTGTTAGAATATAAATTTTTAAAGCTGTCCGAATTAATATGAAAAATACCTTTAAGGATATTGCCGGCGAAAAAATTTAACAAATTAAAGTATTAAAAATTTAGATTTATTAAAACTTAGTTTGTATTATAAATTTATTGAATGGAAAATTTTATATTACACAGAATAAAAAACTAGTTGGAAAATTATCTACAAAGTTATAACTAAGACTTCAATATTTGCTTTTTTATTTATTAAATACATAATAGCTCGTCGAAAAATCTATAGCAAATGAATTGTAGTAAAATTTGCTTCTACAAAATTATAGTTTTTACTGTTTTTTCTAGCGAGAAATTAATAACAAAAAACAATTTTTATATAATATGAGTTTCTGAAGTGTTTATGAGAAATATTGCTATAAGCATATGAACAGGTATATTAAAAATTAAAACTATTAGCTATTTTTCGTTTCTATGAAAATTACCAAATTTTTCTAACGTCATGGTTTAACCGATATACCATTTTCTGCTGCCGTATCTTTCTGTTTTTTTTTTTAGTGCGATAGTTAATATTTTCTACACAATCGTCAACTTTATAGTTTGTTTTAAACTATAAATCATTTGTCGTGTGTGAATAATCGATTTTAATAAATATTTAATTTTAAGTTCATATTTGTAATATATTTCCAAATACCTATTTAACGTGTTTAAAGGTTAAAAATTGATAATTCGAAGTCAGTTATTGTTATTTAGATACTATTCAACACAGCAATAAATATCATTAAAAAACAAATTGATATTAAATCATAATTTTGACAAAGGTTGATAATATTTCCTTAAATTTCTTTCTAAATTAGAATACCATCTCTATACCGTAATTGTTTAAAAAAACGTAAGAAAAAACTAAATCTATTTAAAAATAATAAATATTATTTTTACGTTCTTCCTTTTTGTTTTTTTTTTCAAATAATGTATTTTATAAAGAGTACAGAAAATACTTAAAAAATTCAAAATATTTTACCTTAAAACCCTAAAATTCCAAATAAATTATTTCAGAGACGTTAAATAAGGACGTTTTTAAAGGTTAAAGTAGCTAAATAAAATAAAAAAAACTATATTGCAGTATAGTATAAATAAATTTAAAACAAAAAAAAAAAAATTGAAAATGTTAAAAGGGCAAAATTTTTGTCTTGTATTATAAGTTTCTTGAGTTTAGCAAATGTGAGTGTGTATGTGTATGTGTATGTGAGGTGTGTATATGTTTTAAGAATATCCTTAACTCTATCAATATTTACCCTTTTTAATTTGTCCCATGTGCAAAAACAAGCAATGTAATAAATAGTGATCTAGCACCTGATTTATGATGTTATGTTAAGGTCCTTTTTAAATCTTTTAGTTAGATTCTAAATTCCAAAAATGTTCACATATGAATACATATAATATAATATAGTTTTTTTTTGTATTCTATATATACATAAGAGATATTTTCTTTAGAAAAGACTGTATATGATAATTTTTGTTCACATAAAAATGTTTTATAGAGTTTATTTAATATTTTCGAAATGAACTAAAATTTTTGCTTTTCTTTTTTTAAACAATTTTTCATTTTATTTTGTATTCCCCCTTGAATTCAGAAGATGGAAAGTTTTATGAGCTTTTCAATTAACTTATTGTATTCATAATATTTATGCCCAGTATTGCGTTCCTAATTTTTATATACAATTTTGTAAGGTAATTGCAAGATAAAATAAATTGGAAATAATAACATTATAATAAAGTTAAAATATGGCAGTATAATAATTGTGAATTCAGATAGTGTAAATAACTACTTATTATTTCTTTTATTAAACTATGTACCTATTCTATGAATTTGTTTTTAACTTTTAATGTATAAATGCCAATATGCGTATTAATAACATATCTGATTGATACTGACATTAGCTATATATTTAAAATTACATTAATTGTTTTTCTGACTACATTATGTAAACCTTTGCTTACCATCATTAAAATTCTTTGGAATGTAATTTATTTTTATAATATAATTAAATTATTTCAATCAGAAATTTAACTGCATTTAAATTATAATAACTTTCCATCATTACTTGAATTTAATATAACAATTATTATTTTTCCAACCGGAATATAGATACATTGTAAATTGTTCAATGGACGTGTACAAATAACTTGGCGTGGCATGTATAATAATTATATTAAATTCTTTTCACTTAAATTGAAAATGTTCTCGATTTTCAATTTTATTCAATTTTTGTACTTTGTAATCCGATATTAAATTTTTCTTTGATTAATGATGATGTTATTAATTGAATGTCGAAAACTTTTATAAATCAAAATTAACGTAATCACAAGTTCGTGGAAAGAAAGCAAATTTTAAATCATAATTCTAGAAAAAAAAAATTAACATTAATATAATCGAATATTATGTAAAACTTTGTAAATTATTCTGATGAAAATTTTCACCAAAGAATTGGAATAAATTTTTGCACAACATTAATAATGGCAAACAATTTCTTTTTAATTCTATGAAAATTATGCCGACTCCAAAAGAAGATAAAAATTATAAATTTAACGATCTTTAGTTATGCATAAGAATTTAAAAGTATTTCTTAAGAAACAGAATGAATCGTTTTATGGCAAGAAATCGACAAATCATAGGTTTACTCCATACCCAAAAAAGTATAAGAAATTTTTTGAGTTAACTTAAAAGATGTTTATTACTTCTCGGCGCGAACGTTGTTTCGCTTTAGCCAAGTTTTTTAATTACTAATAGCCTAGTCTTTATGAATAATAATATTTCCAATTTTCTGTATCTATTTTCTGGGCAACTTTTCCAATTTCTCTTTCCCTAAAAGCCTTATTCGGACTTTTACTTTTACATTTAAAAAAAAAAGCTTGTACCAACGAAAATGTTTTAACTTTTATATGTATAGATAGATAGAATTTTAGATAATTATAGTCAGAGAGTAGTTTTTTATTTACATTTTTTTTTTTTTATAATATGAATATCATAATATATTTGACTGATTTTATTTTTTATTTTAATTTAAATGTCAAAATAAAATATTAATGTTTAATTAAAATATTTATAAATATCAGGCAACAAATTATTGAAGTAATTCATAGAAACTGTGACCAGAACTGGTGAGCAGAATTTTGAATAAATTTGTTTTTTTTTAAATCAATAATCACGGTATTTCCAGTGATGGCATTTAAAGGCAATTGGCTGCAGATAGATAATCATTACTTTGAATTTTGTTACTGCGATGAAGAATATACTGTCAAAAATCTTGGTGGAACATACAAAAAGCAAAAGAAAATTTCAAATGAATTTTTAGTTGTTTTTTAGACTTTCGAAGAAATTTTGTTAAGGGGGGTTTGTTCAAATAAACTGTTGATTAAGAAAGATGTTGCAGAAAAAATTAATTTTGATCACTATATACAAATCAACAAATTAATGATCATGCATTGACAACAACTGATATACAATTGCAATTTTCATTTTATTCAACTTGTTATAATCTTCAACTGATCATCTATTATATCAAGAATATCACCATTTCCTAATTATATATACTTTTTCAAAGTTAATTGAAACTTGTCTTTATTCTTTCTATTTCTTTCGAACATCTGCTACATAATTATTAATAAAACACATTTCTACAAGCTCTATAATCGTTTCAATCAATTTCTTGAAATACATTTTAATTGAGTCTTATGTTATTTAGAAATTATAAAACATAAACCATAAGTAAAAAAAAAGCCATTTCAGTATTTAAATTGATTCGTCTATCATTATCAATAACAACCCGAGATGGGACTTTGTTACAATTTTCTAAAGAATTATTTTCAAATACAACATTGTAAAAAAAAAAAAAATAAATTATGTTACAAAATGACATTGATATATATATAATATATAGTTAAAAAAGCAGCATTTAAAGTTTTGTGTACCTTACTTTTAAAAACATTGAATTTAATGTTTTGATTTTTTTTTTTTTTTTGATAAAACACATAACCTTTTTTTGTTTAAAAATATTTAAAATCAAAATATTTTTTTTATGTTCTATGTATATATTTTATAGAAACCGAAAGATTAATTAAAGTCGTAAAGTCGTAACAGACGAGTAAAAGATTTTCATATATTTCAGATTTCGAACTAAGTTTTGTTTGTTGGTCTTAGGAAAGACTAGAATGCATATATTTTCTTAGAATACCATGCCTTGTAAAAAGTAAGTCAACAAAAGTGTAATTGAACTCAACAAAATAGCAAATTTTGATAAAGGCATTTACTAGTTTGATATACACAAAAAAAATATTTAGTTTTAATGAAGTGTTACGTTAATTTTTGAACTTAAGTTTATGAATATCTATACAAAATATACTAAATGTCAAAATCTTTTATAAAATACCAAAATTAAGTTAAAAACAAAAAAAATTAAGAAATTTTTCAAAACTTTTAATTTTTAGATGCTTTTTTTGAGAAAAATAAACTCTTGAATAAAGTTAAACAAAAAAAAAAACTTTAATTTGTCTATTTTTTTTTTTTAATTAATAAAAGATTAAGAACTTTAAATATTATTATAAATCTGTTGCTGAAAACTAAAAGGCTTTCATTTTTCCTTCCAGCATATTTCATTTCCTAAAAATATTCTTCTGCAGAACGTTTATTTTAAGTTTCACTGTATACTTTTAATTAAGTTTACATTTTAGTTTTGATAAACATTTGAATATAATTCGATTGAATTTACAATGTCTGTTCACCGTGCACGATTATAGATATTTTTTTTTTATAAATAAATTTATTTTTTGCTCTATTTCAGATGGCACAAGCATTAAGTGAGCTAGGATGGGATTATTTAACTTTCATATTATTTGCATCATTCACAATTATTGCCCCACTGTGGGACCGTCTTTTTGGTAAACTTAAGCAAGCAACTAAATCAGATTATGTTTTTGCCACAGGTGGAGTATCATTCTTAGCTGTCATGTTATCTATTGCTAGAGGAACTCTAGGGGTACGATCTATATTGGGTAAGTAGATTCTTTTTGTATCATTTTAATATTATAATCATTATTATTACCATTTGCATAAAATGAAGAAAAGAAATTTTTTATTTTATACTACAGAAAAAAGGACATTTCCTAGTGTCCAATAAACATATATACTATGAAAATAGAAAGATAAAATTGAAATAACCTTTAATTTTCTTTGTTTAACATGTTAGTTAAATGTGATTGGTGCTGTTTTTTTTTTTTAAATTTATGTAGACAAACGAAAAAATTTTCAAAAATTCTATTATTCTTTGGCAATATGCTGCACATTTGTGTACATATACATTGTAATTTTACATTACTTATTATTAAATTCTAGGTTTCCCAAGTGAATTATTTTACAGAGGATCAGGGATGTGGGAAACAGTTTACGGATTAATGTTAACATATCCATTAGTATCATATATATTTGTGCCTGTATATTTTCATTTAAAAATCACATCTGTTTATGAGTATATAGATTTAAGGTAAGTTTAATTTTTATCATTTCAGTATTATTATTTTACCTATTTATCTCGAAGATAAAGAGATTATATTATACAATAAGAAAATAACGATGGTAACTAGAGTAGTTTTGTCTAATTTTGTTATTGGTTCCTATACTAAATCTCAGAATGCTAAAGCTTTAACATTTCGAATTTATATCGCCATCAATTTGCATTACTGCGGTAATTTTGATAGAAATAAATTTGTCTGTTTTCTATACTTTAACACTGTTTATTTTATTCTTTTAGATACTTAGAAAAAGAAAAATTCCCTATTTTTTATCTTCTGTGGTTTTATTGAAATATATATGTATATTTTAAAAAATAAACAAAATATACAATGAGATTTAAAATTATAAGATTATACTTACCATTGCAACATTTTACTGGAATAATCACCCAAATTCTAAGATTTATAATTTACACCTTTAAAAAAAAAATGTATCTTAACATAAAAAATTATTGCTACATAATTTTATTTACTCAAATTTTTTTTTTAAATAAATAGAAAATCAAAATAAAACAATTTTAAGCTTATAAATCTGAAATATATATATACATATAAGTTACAATAAAAACACAAAATATTCAATTTTATCAAAAAATAAAAAAAATAAAATAAAAATACAAATTTAGTTTAAACGTATTTATCTTCTCATTCTCGGTTTACAAGAGTACACATTATTTTTTCTAAGATTTATATGAAATTGTAAATAAAATTTAATAATGGATGTGACATTTTAATGCACATAAATTCTTTGAAAGCTTTAAAATACAGAGTATTCATATAAAGCATATAATAACATCCAAATAACTAAATCTTAACTACATTATACATGTATAGTATATATATACATTTATTTATATATTAATATAAATATATGCCTGTAACGTATAAAAATTGATATAATTTTTTTCTGCACATAAGTTATACAAAAATATGTATATTATTTATTATTGTTTATTATTTCCATCAAATTTTATTAAGTTCTATGTTCTATCTACTTACATTAATAATTATTATATATAATTTTTTTTATGTGCATATATTTTTGGTTCATATTCAACATAATTTTATAAATCATAATAATTTTTGAATCAATCATTTTTAAAATTTCACATGTTACCAGAAATCTGTAATTTATTTCTTGTGTTTTGTAAAAGCCTTCTTCTTATCCTTAATAAATAAAATTAATACATTAAATAATTTATTTTCAAATTTGCTGCACAAAAAAAAAACAGAATATTGTTTTATGCAAATGTAAACATTTAAGGATATTAGTTGTAAGAAACTATTATAGTCATTATTTCATATGTATTTTCTCTTTCCACTAATTTATAATCTATATATGTATAAATATTTTAACTTTACTATAAAACTATACATTATATTGCATACGTTTTCGATGTGGAGTATAAATTCTTATAATATGTATTATAATATTATTTGCATAATATAATAAAAATAACAATAATATATGTAGATATTTACACTAAAAAAAAAACTCTTACTATACACTAAAATTGTATAATAAATAAATAAATAAAAATACACAAATAAATATATACCTACATAAATGTTAATATGTTCAATTGTTCATATTGTAGTACAATATAACTTATGTATTGTGAAAGCACGTTCCTCTAGAAATCAATAAAATTTCCATCATTAAAAACAGACAACATAGATGTGCTAACAATTTCCAAATTATGTTAATGTGGTACTTGAACATATAAAAATTATTGTAATATGTAAATTCATTTCCTGCAATTTGTATGTAAATAAAATATTCTTTACTTTATTTTTTTGTTTTTGTTTATGCCACAAGCACAATAATGCAATTAGGAAAAACTTTTTTTTTAGCAAAAATAATATAATACTTATATTATAATATTGTACTAGTATCTATACAACTCTTTTAATTTTATCCAGATTTAAAGATAATGAAGATTTAAGTATAATGATACTTATAATGAAATTTGTGTAATAAATACAAGATGTAAAATAATATAATAATTCTATATAATTTTCGTATGTATCGTATGTTGTATGTTCCTTTTTATATAAATATATATATATATATGGACATACCTATTAGATATTATAATATAACTAGTTTTTTTGCAATGTAGAATAAATAGGCGCCCAAAAATTAATACTTTTAAAATTTTTCCCCGAAATAAATTTAGTCAGACCTAATTTTAATGAATATTATTCGAATATTAATCCTATGCTTATATATAAAAGCGAAATCGCGGAATTTAAACAATAAATTTGTGTTAATGAACTTTTATATTAAATTTTCCCATTTTTTCACCTTTACCAGCTTAAAAGTGAAGTTTTATTTTTCCACCTAAAACTATGGAAAAAAACAATTAAATTTTATTTGATCAGTTTAAATTTGAAACGTTAAGCCTTCTTTATCGCGAGAAGTTCAATTTCATTTTAATCTATTTGTCTACATAATTTGACATTTTCAATATACTAGAATATACTTCTATTTATTTATACTTTAATTATTTTATCAAGCTTAAAATAATCAATAGTACATCATACGAGGCTATTATAGTCAGCAAGAAAATATTTCAAATAATCTATTTTTGTTTTCCTTTTCCTGTATTATTAAACTAGAAAATCAATGACCTTGGATTACTATTATATTATTACACATTATTTTCTCCTTTTCATTCATTTTTCCACATCCATAAACATAATATTCAAAGGTACCTTCATTATAATTGGATAAAATAATGTATAAATCAAAAATATATCCTTTTTTTTCTCAAATTATTGTATATTAAACAATAAATTTTAACATAAATAATAAAATTTGCTCAGCAACATTAAAAAAGAGGAATAAAAAAAAAAACAAGAATTTATTTTAATAAATCATTTAGTTCAAATGAATAAATGTTCATTTTGATATCTGGTGTTCCTTTAAACACGTTTTTATTTCACATTGTCTCATGCTGTTGGAAAACCTATAATGAAACATATAATAAAATTAATAATAAATATAAATTTTTAGTACAAAATTGCATAACCATCATAATTATGATGTGAATGTGTGTATATGGTTTTGTTTATGATACAAGAACTTATTATAGAATGTGACAAATAAATAGAAATATTCTTTAATGCCTAATCGATTATATTACAAAAAGTTGAAAAAGTGCATAAATTTGGTTTTTGTGTTATTATGGTCCTGTCTAATTTCTAAATATTTGTATGTGTGTATTTAAAATTATATCATATTAAATGTAATTAAAATTTCTAAATTTAACTTTGAAGATAAACAAATTTTCTATATAACATAAAATTATTTTTTTAATTCAAAGTTTTAAACGTTTAATAAAATTTTGATAAATTTCCCTTTACTCGCATTAATTTTCAAATTGAGTTATGGTAGAAGCTTAAATAGCGCATAGGTACAAAAAAAAACAGAATAATGTGACAATAAATTTCGTTAATTGTTTAGATTGTTTTGAATTAATTTTTTTTTTTTTTTTGAACTAAATTTCCTTTTTGAAACATTACTTTATTTGCAATAAATTAACGATCCGTCACCTGTCAGTTCCATCCAACTGTCGAATTAAAAATAAATTGAAATTGTTGAATAGTAGTTGAAAATTTTATTAAATTTTATATTTTATTAAATTTTATATTTATTCTTATTTTTAATTTAAAATTTTTACATTTCGAATTAACACCATGATTACTACCAGAATTTTACATTTTTATTTAAACATTTTTTTAAAAAAATTATTAAATACCCAATTAAATTCAAGAAATAATTATTTTCTTTCAATTAACAGGTTTAAAAGTCGTCTAGTTAGATGTCTTGCAGCAGGTACTTTTATCGTTAGGCAAACAATTTCATTAGGAATTGTACTTTATACACCAAGCGTAGCTATATCTGCTGTTACTGGTATTCCATATTGGAGTTCTATAATGGGAATGGGAGCTTTATGTATATTTTTTACAATTATAGTAAGTCTATTTTTTTTAAGTAAGTATTATTATTAATTTAATTTAAGTATTATTATTTTTTTTATTTTTGCAGGGTGGCTTAAAAGCTGCCATAAATGCTGATGTTATACAATCAGTGGCAGTTATACTTGTAACACTAATAATAATTTCTTATGGAACATATGAATCTGGCGGACCTAAGAGAGTATATGAAATAAACGACGAAAATGGTTAGTTGGTACAACAATCTAAAAGTTGGTTTATTGAATCAAAATAACTAACTCATTTCTTGAATCAGACACTCCACATAGTATTTCTCTTTCTTAATTTATTTTTAATTAATTCGGAAAATATTCAATTCTAAAATAAACGAAGAATTTTCTTTTTGTTGAATAATAAAAATCTAAGATTAACTTGAACACAAAATTTAGAAATTTTTTATATAAAATATCTGAATCTTAAGCATTAATTAATAAATATATATCTTATTCTTTACCAAACATTGTAGCTTGTAGGATCTAGAATTAAGATTGTGTGTTCAGTTGTTCTTATACTTTTTATTCTACGTTCCTAATTATCAGTTATGAGTAAGCAAAAGTAAGCGGCGCGAGTTCCCGTAAAAAAGTACATATTCCATTTCAAAATTTTCGGATGTTTCTAAAATTTTAAAAATTATAGATATAATGAATTATTCTTAACACAAAAAGACTACGTATGAATAAGTTTTAAATATTCATTGTATAATTTTTTTTTTTTACATTTTTTGTGATTTTCCTATTAATAGGGCGTTTAATTTTCATGAGGTTTACTGGGGATCTAACTGTTCGTGTGGACACACTAAGTGCTTTGTTTGGACAACTTTTTATATCTGTATCACAGTTTGGATGTCAACAAAATTTTATGCAGAGATATGTTAGTTTCAAATCAATGAAAGAAGTTAAAAAGTAAGTAATCAAAGGAAAATGTATAAATTAAATTTTTAAGGATTTGATGTGCCCACTGATTTAGTTTTCGAAAATGTTGATGAGAAATAAATCTATTCCCATGTGTGGATTTATTTCTCAGCGCCCAATATCTCTCTGTAATGAAAATCTATTAAATAAGTATAAATTCTTTTAAAAATATATTTTGTATTTGATATGATTTTAGAGCTATGAACTGGAATATTCCAATCGTACTTTTATTCTTTTCATTATCATGGGTTTCTGGTATGACAACTTATTCAACATATTACAAATGCGATCCATTTGCAAGTGGTTATATTAGTAAACAAGATGAAATCTTACCATTTTATGTTGAGGACCGTTTATCATTTTTGCCTGGGTTTTTAGGAATATTTATGGCCTTATTATTTAATGGAGCTTTAGTGTAAGTATAATATATATTTTTTTTTTTTACAAAAATGCAATTTATTAAAATTAATATTGTTTTCTCTTAATGAAAAAACCATTTTACATAAAACTTAATTGAATTTTTTTTCCTTTTGATTATTTATGTGATACTAAATTGAAAAAAAAAAATCTTATCAAGATTTTCCTTCTTTTTTTTGTTGTTGCAAAATATGTATAGTTTGAAATGATTTTTTTTTTCAGCATTAAGGAGTCAATTTATTTAATAAACAGAATAGTTATTTGTTTTTGCTTTTCAATTGAATTCATATATATTTTATTGTTAGCAAAGAGAATGATTTTATGTAAAAAAAAAATCAATTTATTACTCCATGTACATTATACATACATTGTTTTCTTATCTGCAAACATTTTCCCAGCCAATGTTTATTTTCTAGCCAATATTGTCTCTTTTTTCGGATAACCGCCGATTTATTGAATTCATTTAATTAAATCAAACAAACCCTGTCTTTAAAATATTTTTAAGAAAATGTTTATTATGCTAATTATTATTCTTTTTAATGAAAATAAAATTTACATTAAACCTAAAAATATTTTTCAAATATTATAGTCATCAAATTAAATAAATTAATGTAGGAATAAATTAAAAAAAAAAAAAGAAGAAAATAGAAAAATTAAAACAAGGCTACTTTTCAAAACAATAATAGCAAAGATTTTTTTTTTATTTTTTATAAAAGATTTGTAACTAAACCACATTAATATAATTTAATCAACCAAAAATTAAATAGCCCTAAGCTTAGTAAAATATTTTTCTGCAAAAAAAAAAAAACAAAAAAAATTAGAAACAAAAAACCCCGGTAATGAAACTTTTTAGTAAAAATATGAAAAATATTTTCTTGCACTCATTTCATTACCTTCCTTTAAAAAAAAAAAAAACAAAAAAAGGAAAAGGTGGAAAATTCAAGAATAATAGTATAAAAACAAAAAAACATTCACTAAGTTCTTTAAGGACCTAAAATTATATTATGTTTGATTAAAAAAAAAAAGAAAAGTAATTCAATTCACACTTTACAAAAATTCCACAAGGACATTTTGTTATTTTTTTTTAAACAAAAGTTGAAGATATTCATTTTCAAAGAAAAATTATTCAAATAAAAGTTAAATTTTCATTGACATTAAGACATCAAAAAAAAATAGAATGAGTTCAAAAATAAGTAAATTAAGGTATATGTATACTTAGCTATAGTAGTTCTACATGTCTTTAATTTAATCTATACCCAAAAGTGTCAAATAATTTTAAAACAACCAATTATTAAAATATACAATTTTAATATTATGCAATTTAACATTAAATGACCAGTTTGAAATCTGTCCATATTTGAACCACAAGATATAAAATTTTAATTATTACAAACATTATAACAAATAAAATATAACAATTATGATTAAAATACATATTATTCAATTCGAATAACTATAATACATGGAATTAAATTATAACGCATATTTAAAATAAAAGCTCCATACAATTTGATTTAATTATAACTCTAATGCATGTATAATTAATATATCTATATGTAATAATTTAAATAAAATGCATACAATATAAACAAAATGTATGTTAAACAAACATCGAATAGTAACAATACTTAACAATTCAAACAAAAAAAAAATAACATCCTTACTTGTTGGTTAAAAAGAAACCAAAATTTGTTGAATAACAAAATTTAAAAACAAAATTTAAAAAACAAAAAACTAAATTATTCTCTACAGAATTTTAAACTGAAAAATAAAAAAATATTTCTAATTTTTTTTTTTTTTTTGTATTATACTTAATTATTTATTTCAAAAGAACACAATCTGGACTTAATTGTTGAAAAAATATTAAATATAAAATAAAAAAAAAATAAATAAATAAATAAATATTAATGAAGTGATTAAAGGATTTAACTTAACAGAAAAAAGGAGCAATTATAAAAGTAGAAACGATGAAAAACTAAAAACTGGAAAAAAAACAATATCCAAGTTTATTTTTTGTTATGAACTTTTATGTTAAACCACCAAGATATAAAAATTTTAAGAACTTTATTCTACAGTAGAAAAAAAAAATCAGAACTATGAAAGCTTCAAAAACTTGCAAGCATGCATTACATTTCTATACTAATAATGTCAAGCTTTAAACCGTGTACAAGCTTAGAAGTTTGAGTTTTTTTTTAAATTTGTTTCTGAACTTACATTTTTCACGACAAATAGTTTACCTTAAGAGTTCACTTCTTAGAATGATTATTTGAAGCTTATAGAAGAGTCCTGGAAGTAATATATATATCGTCATTTTGTTCTTGAATTTGAATTAAATTTTGTTTTTTTTTGTTCAAAAAATTTATATCGTATTAGTAAAATCATTCATTAATTTGTATGGCATATTAAAAATAAAGCTAATTCGATACTAAGCTACATTTGGTTTTTGTAATTATTTGTTAATTATTTTTAATATCTAAGATTAACAAATTCTTAATCATTTGTACACTGTTTCTGAAATTTTTCTAGATAAAAAATCTAATTAATGAATGCGATACAACAATATGTATATTTAAGTTTTGCACAACAAGAACTCAAAAATCAATATATAAATGAATACGATTGAAGGATAACCCTTTTTGAAACACATTTTATTGAAATTGTATTTATATTTACAATAATTACATATGATCTAACAAAAACATCGAAGAAATATTTTATTAAAACATAAATTCTTCTGTAATGTGTATGATAATCATAAATGATGTAATGAAACGAATCATATTAATAATATATCTTTTTTACTATATATCTAACTAAAGTGTTTATTTTGATAATATTATGTTCTGCGTGTATTAAAACATAGACAAATCATGTGAAAACATATATTTAATATAAAATCTATGATAACATTTGCAACCACTTAGGTACATAACTCCAGATAAAAATTAATATATTTCGTTACCAAAAAACACAACAAAAAATTTATGAAACTGGCTCCTTTACATTTTTTTCATATTTTATTGACTTTCAAAAACAAAATGTTTATGTATTTGTTTGGAACTGATAGAAATTCACAAAAAATGTATTTCTAACTATGAATCTGATATGTTTCTTTCAATTGCTTGTACTTATTTAAAAAAAATAATACAAGTAAGATGTTGATTATGTCTTTGGTTTGAGTCTCTTCGATTTCTATTAAGTTAATTAAAGTAAATTTCGGATTAGTACAAATTACCTCTTTCAAACATGCAATAAAACAACTCACTGTGAGTCTTTATTCGAGTGACAGACGATCAGTGCGTTAAAAGTATAAATATATGGAAACGAATAAACTTGTTAAATAATTCATTATTTTGTTGAATTTTATTTCCCAAAAAAAAAGTTGATCACTGAATATTTTATTTCCCCAGTTCAAAATTCTATTAATTTTTCCTATGGGATCACAATATTAGAAGTTTAAGTTTAGAAGATAATTTTTTTTTATTTTTAATGTTAAAAATTAAATTTGGTAAATTTTTCGTATTGCTGCTTAACAAAAAATTGTACGAAATTATCAAGAGAATCCAGCAATGTTTATAACAGCGCGAAATCAAATTAAAAAATTTGAATAAAATTTAGATTATCTTTTTTTTATTGAAATACGAAATACAAAGTTTTGTAAATAAAATCCTTCCGTTTAAAATTATCATGAATTTGTACAAATGATTTTTTTTTTTTTTTAACAAATTTTACAATTAAACTTTCAAAATGTTTGGAAAAAGAGAAAAATCTTTGATTAAATTAAAACTTTTCAAGTTAAAAATATGTGTATATGTACTCCTAGATTAAAATTTGAGGACATTAATATTATTCGATTTTACTAAATAAATATGAATGCTTTTTATATGCTTATATATATATATATAGAGAGATATCAAAATATGTATATGTATATTTTTTTATGTATGTGTAGAAAAATATTTAATTTATTCATTTTACCAATTTTTGCTTAAGTAAATAATAATACTTTTTCTACTGCTGGTAAAGTTTGTTTTAATTGAATTGGAAAAAAAAAATCAAAAAATTAATTATATTTTCCTAAATAATAATATAATATAGATTTTTGATGTTATAAAATCTGTATATGATGATGAACAATTTTACCCAGGAGTATTTTATCCAAAGTAAAATAAAATAATTTTAAAAAATTTTATCCATTGGATATTTGGTGGAAATTCCATTTTACTAATTTTGAATAATCCAAAAAAAAAATTCGATTTTTAATATCTAACCTAATTGTTCTTATACTACTCTAAAATTCAAAACTTTATCTGAAATTGGTATAAGTGAACGTGAGACGATTTTATAAAATTGAGAATACTATGAGTGAATAAAATTAATTATAAGTTTGCGATCAAAATGTGTTATTTTTTACTAAAAAAGTTTTTCTTCACTTTTTGAAAGTTAGGAGAAAAATTCTGTGCAGAAAGTAACTTGATAATTAAATTACTATTTTTTAGATTAGTATAAAGGGACATGCAAATTTAAAAATATAGAAAGAGAACTTAAAAAGTTGAAATGTTAAAGTTGGAAACTAAATATTTTGAAAATGTTGAGATAAATCAATAAAGTTTTGAATTCATTATTATATTATGAGTTTGTTAAAATTATTACCAGTTGCTTCTGTGAATAAGTATTGTATCCCCTTTGGGGACTAATATTTGTAATAACTACTCGTATCATATATGTTGTATTGTCTCTTTGTTTATTTTTTACTCCAATCATGCACTACAACAGTATATAACTTAAAGTTGAAAATGTTATTTGATAAGCATCGAGACAAAAAATATTTGAAATTCAGAATTTGTGCAATGTTTATTTCCGTAATACTCTCATCTTTGTCAAGCTATAGAATTATCACATTATCGTTAAAAGTCTATTATATAGAAAATACTAAATCTATTATTTTCTGACTTAAACAAAATCATTATACATATATAAACGTGTTAAACCATGACTTCTTGACAAGTGCGTTCTGAAGATTAATATTTTTTTTTGTTTTTTGTATATTTCAAAAGCATATTTCGTGTAATTTGATCATAAATTGATTTGAATTTAAAAAAAATTACCATTTCAATAAAATATTTGCCAAAAATAAATCTCATCTTCTAGATATAATGAAAAATATGTTGTTATGTTTTTTTTTGGTAGAAATACTTGTTCTAAATATTTTACTGGGAATTAAAATAATCATTTTGTTATAAAATAATGTTTGTTATGTAAACACAAAATTAATATTCCGTAGCAAACAGTAAAAGCTAAAAATAAAAAAAAAATTAATGGAAAAACCAAAGTAAAGAAAAAATGCTAAACTACTTTTTGGATAATGAAAATAAAGTATTTTCCCTCTTTATTTTATTTTATTATATTTTTCAGTTTGAATGTTTCCAATTTGAATTCTATTGCAACAGTTCTTTATGAAGATTTTCTTTCATTAATACCAACATGCAAGAGCTTCAGTGACAAACAACAATTGGCAACAATTAAATTTGTAACATTTGTACTTGGTATTTTAACAATGATAATTGCTTTTGGTGTGGGCTTATTGAGTGGCGTTATTGAATCATCAAATTTAGCATTTCAAGCAACATCTGGCCCATTACTTGGTTGTTTTATATTGGCAATGCTTGTACCAATTTGCAATTGGAAGGTAATTAATTTTTATTTTCGTTAACGTTTATAAAAATTAACAAGTTCTTTTTTTTTGTATTTTTATTTTTATTATTATTTTTTAAACAAGAGTATATTACGAATTCAAAAAAGCTGTGTCTATTGTTAGCATCACTCAAATGGAATTAATACAAAAAAAAAACCAATTAAAGTTATATTTAGAAGATATTAGGTGTCAGGTGTACATGTTTTAAATTTTAAAAATCATTTTATTTGATACAGAGAAAACCATTTTTATTATTTGATCAGAGTTATGAAAACAAATTTAATCCAGTTTCTCTTCGCAAAGCGAAATGGCTGAAGCGCTGTGATGGTTTATAAAATATACCTTTGATTTCTTACTTGAAATAAATAACCCAACAATTACTCCCACTTTCATATACTAAAATTTATCCCTATTTAATTTCTAACTTTAGAAAACTGTCTGGGAAAACTGTCATCATGATGTTAACAAAATTAATTAAAATTGATATTTAATAAATATTTCAAGTAAACATCCATTCTTCCACTACTTAAGACGGTGTAAGCCGTAAACTATCGTGGCAAATAATAAAAAATAAGTTTGACTATGATATGTTTTCTTTTAATATTTTCTCAACAAAATAGAAATAGAATCTTAATTCATTTTAATTTTTTTCTTATTTTTAATTTTCTGAAATTGAATTTTAATTCATTGTTATTCATTATATAAATAAAATTTTGTTACTAATTTTCCTGTACTTAATTGAAAAAAAAAATTTAGAATCACATAAACGAAAATCGAAAATAAAAAAAGTAATTTTTTTTAGAAGTAAATATTTTTTGGTCGCCTCTTTGGATATCCATTTATGTCCCTTGGCACTCTGTAGACTTTGAAAGGGAATAAACAATTTTTTACAAATTGCTTTCTGTGATGTGGGGTTTTTTGACGTAGTTGAATGTAAAGTAATGTATGGTTGAATGTTAAGTCTGCTTCAGGACAAATTGGCTTCGCAGCTGCATAAAATTTCGTTTTTTTTTTTTTTAAATATATAAAATGTTTTCTATTATTTTCTCTCAGGAGCACACTTTCATGATTTTCCTTAAACGATTCAAAATCAATAAAAAAAAAATTGAATGTTATGTTGTGTAAATTAATTCTTTCCATATTTTCAACTAATGTACACACATCGATTTTTTTTTTATCTGGTAATATTTAAATATTCTAATAATTTTTCTTGAAGGACATCTTAGGCGTCGTATGTTTGTATTTAATCCAATTTTGTTTACATTTTTACCCAATTTACTGTTTTAAATATTTTCCCCTAATAAAATAACCTGTTTTTTATATATATATATATATATATATATATATATTTAAAAAAAATAAAATAAAATAACACGCTTTTATACCCTGATTGTTTAGCATCAAATTTCTCTATCCAAAAAATGTTAAAAAAATTTGATTAAATTTGATGAATATGTATGAATTTACTTTTTCATTTAATGTTGAAACAATCATGTCTTTGAAATATGTAAATTTTTGTTAAAACTTTACACTTTCAATTTTCAAAATATAATGTTTGCTGTTTTTCTTCGAGTTTCAAAATATAGTATACGTAACAAATGTGTTCTTGTAATAAATTTACTTCTTAACTGAAAAAATGAAAAGTATAGAAATATAAAATTAAAATTATATTTAATTCTAACTTTAAAATCTAGTACTTATTTACATTTATACATAGAACTTCTATATTATATTCATCCCAAAACTTCTTTACTATAATGTATGTGCAAGACTTTTATAGATTTTCTAAAAAAATTTCAAACTACTAAAATATAAATGAATTTCCAACGGAATTTACAATGGTGACCTTTCATTAGGAGCTAGAAATTATTTATAATGTCGTATCAGTTCAATTAAGAATACAAAATAAATTCCTATAATGTTCATCCTTTTATTATAAAAGTGAACTAAAATTTAAAATTACTTGTTACTAATTAGGTTTATTCTTTTATGGGATTTAAATTAATTTACTTATTCTATGATGTCATTTCATGATATCGAAAATATGTTCAATTATTTAAATTAATCAAAATATTCGAAATATATTCTCATATATGTATAAAAATGTATTAACAAAAGTTTTTTTTTTTATATTGAAAATGAAGGAAAAGTTTACTAATGTTGTATAAACTTATTGAAAAAATATTCCCTTTTAGTTATACGAATAAAATTAATTTTTTTTTTATAAAAGAAAATTTCATCAACATGATTTATTTATAAATTTCTAGGGAGCGTCATCTGGAATGATTTGTGGCCATTTATTGGTGTTATGGTTAGCAATCGGTGGATTAACTGTGGACAAGGCACCAGAATCAATGTTACCAACATCAACTGAGGTAAAATGTGAAAAATTATATTTAATTTTTTTTTTTTTTTAATATATAAATGTATAACATAATTTTATTTTTTGTGTGCGTTTTTTTTTTTTTTAATTTATTCTAAATTAAATTCGTACAAAATAAAGGAAATAATATTTAAATTTATATAAATTACCGAAAAATGGCGCAAGAAGAAAAGTTTCTCCAAATACCTAATTTAAAACAGATTTAAAAGGTTATAAGAAAGATTAGGTAATTTCACATAATTTCTTCTTGAATATTTTAAAATAAATAGCAGATGCTTAAATTGAGAATTTAATGAATAAATTTGATTTAATTTCGTTAAAATAAATCAACTTTAAAATGCAGAAATGGTTTATTTTATTGCCATCAGATAATTTATTTCTTATGTATTCAAAACCAATTTATATTTTGATAGTCATTCAAAAAAAAGTGCACATTTAATTACATACAAAAATAATTGATTTGAGTCAGGAATTTAGATATCAATTAAATCTTTAATTTTAATTTAATTAAAAAAATTTGATATGTTTTATATGTTGATATATTTTATATGTTCTAGTTAACAAAAAATAGTTTAACTGAACTAGTAAGTCTTCGATTAGATTTACTTACAAAGCATTAGATATTTTTATATAAGAAGAGAGCTTAAAAAAATCTCAACAAATTATCCTGAAACCTGAAAACCGTCTCTAATACTTTTCATAATATAATAAATTCAACAAAACATTTCTGCATAAATCGTTTTAAGTTTACTTTTAAAAATAGACAAAATAAAACATTGCAATAGAATAAAGTAATATTTATATAAAAAAAATAAAAAATAAAAAAAAAAAGGAAAAAAAAATAGATACATCATTGAGAAATATAACAATGTTGTGCAGAAATTTGATCTAAAAAAGAAAATGACTTGCAATGAATTTTATTCAAATTACTTTTTCTTGTTTGACTTTCAAGACCATTAAACCATTGAATTTTTAATATATTAAAAAAAAATTAAATAAAAAAAAAATAACAACGCACCCTACCAAGGATTCTCAGATTTATAATAACAATATTATTTTATTAAATGATGATCGTATTATTAAGTTAATATATAGTTAAAAATAAAACGATTAAGATATTTTTTTATTTACTTACCATTTACACAGGATGTTTTCGAAGATTAAAATCAGGATTTTTTTTGACTATGTGTGTAAAATTTGTATAAAACGAAATAAACTTGATTTTAGTCTGGACTAAAAATCTTGCTTAAAATATTAATTATTTTCTGTCAAAAAAAAAATAAATAAAAAAAAAATTTTTTAAAATAGAAATATCAAAGATAAAAAAATAAATAAATGAAAAACTGAAAACGAAAGAAAAAAAATATTTTTGCTTTATTTTATTTTTTGATTTATAAATTTAAAATTAAAATCAAAATTTAAATAATTTTGTTAGATTTTGATCTGGACAGTGAAAATTATTTCGGAGATTTTTACGAAAATACATTCAAAAAAAATCTTAATTTTAATCTTCGAAAACATCCTGTGTAAATGGCAGGTAGTTATCATGTATTTTTTTTTATTTGAAATTAATTTTTGTGAGACCATTTTTAATAAGATTAAAAAGATCGCGTTTAAACATTTTAAATCTTCGGTTCAATTCAAAAGTTTTTTTTTTTCATCATATTCGTAAAAAAAACTTTTGCCAAAAATTTTAAAAAATATTCACAGTTCTCGAATGATATTATTCCCATTAAATTGCATAAATTAATGTTGTTGTTCCCTCTAAAAATTATTATCCAAAAATTGCCAAGTTTTTACTAAATATCTCAGTGCAAGAGAATTCATAGTTAATTTAATTTAATTTAAACTTTTTATCTGAAACCTGATAATTACATTAAATCTTCCATATAGAAAATATTTTTATATAAAAAATATCCTTAGCTCATAATATAAAAATGGACTGTCTGAAATTTACCTTGAACAGAATACAGGTATAAAGTTAATAATTTTAATAAAATTATTTCTATAAATAAAAAAAAAAAAATAATAATAAATAAATAAAAATTTACTTCATTAGAATCTCACCGTAGAAGGATGTATAATAAATTTTATCCAAACTTACTTGGGTGCTATATTTCTATTAAATTTTAATGAAAATATATTTCATTATCGTCGTCGTTTGCTATAAGTGGCTGTTGTAAAGATACTTTTTTATTTTTTTTTTTTTTTAAATCAGTTCCAACTAAAAAATAAAATTTGTTACATAATTGTGTGCATTATCCACCACAGTTCGTAGAGCTTTTTTTTGCTTACTTCTTATAATTTTCTTCCTATTTATATTTTTTTAGTTTTACAAATTTAACCAACTTGTTGAATTCACAGTGAAAGAGAAGAAAAAATTTGTCTAATAAATTTAGTGAAATGTAACGTTAATATAATTTTTTTTTTGGACTTTGGCCAAAAATAATATATAGAAGAATAGAGCTAAAAGTCGGTAATATTTTATGGAGAAGCAAAAAAAAAAATTCAATTTGTAATTTGTGCCTCATAAATTTCAGCAGGTGCAAGAGCAAAAAAAAAAAACATATGAAATTCAAGTTTTTTGGCATTGCAAAATTAAGAATTGAAATAAGTTGCAACGTCTGTGTCGCTGGTTTAATTTAAATGTGATAATATTAGGTAATATACATAATGCTTAGTTGAATTATTAGGCCTTTACCCGAAAAAAATTTGAAACTGAATTTCAAATTCCTAATGTAATTTTATTGTTATGAATTTCAAATACACGTCTTAGAGCTTGTATTTGAAATATCATTACTTTCAAATTTACACTTAAATTCAGAGTTTCTAATTCTTTTAGGATGAGAGCCTAATACATATATATTTTGTTTTAACAATAATTGATATTAAACAAAATTATTTTTCGATTAAAAAAAAATTAAGGCCCCATGTAAATTATTTATACAACATCTTTAAACATTCCTACGATTCAAACTGTTGCACAAATTGCCTGGCGGTACAATTTGTTCCGCAAATGACCTTGTATAAGCACAGTTGTAATAATTCAAATATTTCAAATTAAAATAAAAAGTGCTTGTATTTGAAAAGAAATGATCAATTTTTTCAAAAAGGGATTGAATTTCGAAAAAGTAATTGATTAAAATGTAATTCAAAAATGAATAAATACTTTTATAAAAGGAAGTGAATTTGAAAAAGTAATGAACAAAAAGTAATTGAATTTGGAAACTTATAAATACTTTTTAAAATAGGAATTAAATTTTAAAAGTAATGAATAAAAAGTATCTAATGGAACTAAAATATAAAAAATAATTATTACTTCTGTTTCTTAGTGAAAACAGTACGAAATTTGAATTCATTTAATTCTATTTTTTCCGTAATGAAAAATATTAGTTTTTTAGGGCGAAATAAAATATAATTTCTATTATAACTACATTATAATAATTTTGTTTTGTAGGCCGTATCTCTTATCCAAACGTTAAACTTTCAGTTATTATAAAAAATTGGTACAATAGCAAAAAATTAAATCTTTTATTTACATTGATTTGTATAGATTTTAAAATATTTATTATGGATTTCATTGCCAAAAAAATATTTTAAATTTTGGTAATTATTTTCAGTCTTAAAACGAAAAAAAAATTGTATTAAACACTTCATAATAATATTTCTGAGGTTAACCCAATTTTGAATGCATCTGAAAATTTATGGTTTTAATTCATATTTTTTATTTAATGGTATATACATTTTTATTCTTTTAAACCTGCCAACCTGCCATTAGCATTAAACATCAAGCATTAAAAGTTAATATTTTTAAAATATTTATATCAAAATATGTGAAACAATAAATAAAACATATTTTGTATTAACAATAATAAAAATAAAAAAACAAAATTTAAGTTACACGATTTTATTATTTAAAAATGTGTGCTAAAAAGGAGAAAATAAAATTCAGTATTATTTCCGAAGAAGATAAAAAAAAAAGTTATGCACTTTCAATAAATACCTAAAATAAAGGACAAAAAAGGAGCTAAAATCAGTTAATTGTTATGTTTCTGAAATGAAACGTTCTAAAATCATAAAACCATAAATTTAACTAATTGTTGTTTTAAGCATAATTATGTAATTATGTTATTTATATTTAAAGTTTTAAAATATGACTTTCACCTCCAACTATAAATAAGAAAATAACAATTTTAAATTTTCTATATCTACAACTCCTATTTTTTACAAGAATAATACCGTACAAAAAAACATAAATTTCTATATTACATTTTGTAAAAAAATGTTTTCTTGTTATACACAATATGTGTTCAACTAGTATAAAAAGCTTTAAAGCTGTTGTTTGCTTTCACAAAAAAAAATGTTTTAAATTCATATAGAGCATTCTGCGTGCGTGCAATCAAAGCACAATTTTTAATTTTGCCTATAAAGCGAATTGAGCAAATCAATTTATAGAATCAAAAAGTACATGCAGTTCTTTTTTTCACCAGAAGTTTTCTTACATCTTCAGATATTTGCAAAAAAATATTTGAGATATTTAAAATATATATAAAAATATTTATAACTAACTTGGGGTTTAGACTAGATAGTTTCGAAGATTAAAACTAAAATTATTTTTGAATGTGTGCGTAAAATTTGTGTAAAAGAAAATAATTTTCGTTTTAATCTGGACTAAAAATCTTGATTAAATATTTGATTAAAAAGTCACAAAAATGTACACAAAAATAAAATTTTTGATTTTTGAACTTTGAAAATTGAAATTTGGAAAATACTTTAAAATTAAATCTATGACATTTAATTGACAAATTTTTCTATAATTTTTTTAGTCCGATTAAAAAAAAGATTTTTAATCTAGATGTCGAAGATTATTTCGATTTTTTCTATAAAAATACATTCAAAAATAATTTTAGTTTTAATCTTCGAAACCATCTAGTATAAACACTAGGTAAGTTTTACGAATTTAAAAAATTGATAATTATTGTGTTCTGAAATCGGTCGAAGATTTGTGTACAATTTTTATCCAAAATATCTCATGAACTGTCCTTGTCCATTGCAGGATTATGCAGTAATTTTTTATTTTTTTCTGAATGTGGGATTTTTTACTTTTCAGCCTGCTCGGTGAAGGGTTTGGAAAGTTATGAAAATATAATACATTTTCTTGAAGGTAATACTTTTGCAACAAGCCATAAAGAAAAAAAAAATTCACCCAGTAAATACTTACACTAATTTAAATGAATGCCGACAAAAAATTTCCTGAAGTTACTTCACCCTTTACTAAAACATTTTCTATACGCTGTGTCAAAAAATAATCCTTAGTCCAAAGATTTTTGTACTTTATTTATTAAGATGAGGTTAAGTTGATTGAAAATTACAATTTATATTGAATTTTTAAGGCGAATAAAAGGCACTTTGCCTTACTTTTTTTAAGTTCAGAACTAAATATTCTTTCTATTTTGAACATTTTTTGTTTACAATTTTCATAAATAATATATAAATTATAATTTTAGGAATGTGACAATTTCAATTTTTCGAGTAGCTTGATTAAACCAAATAATTCATGGCTCGTACAAAACCAACCAATGTTGATAGTTAACCAAACATTTGTTCAATCAATAATTCCGGCAAACGTTACCACTTCTCAGATATCTGAAAAAATGTAAGTTCACCCAATTTACCTATATCGAAAAAAATATTTAGTTCATATAAAAAAAAAACATGACTATTATGTTAGTATATGAACACTATAATAATTAATTATATTATCAAAGCCAATACTGTTGTATAAGGAGGTGGTTATATGACACAAGAGTTATTTAAATACATATTATGAACTAAAAATATGTTGACTTCTGTTTTGGACATACTAAGGCCAAGAATGCATCCTGGCTCCAAAAGAAAAAATATTGACAAAATATTTATTTAATTTTTTAAAGTTTTAATCTAGACTTATTTAATCTTTTATAGGTCTACAATTGATACAGTTTATCGCATCAGTTATATGTATTACGGTATGATTGGTAAGTGTTACATTTTAAAAGTTACTATACGGTAGCGTAAAAGAAGGGTATCATTTCATAGCCTTGTGAATTTAAAATAGTTAACATGATGGAAAAATATAAGTTTTGATCTTAAAAGTATAGTTCACTCCTGGCTTAGTGACCCTTAATTCGGTTCTTTATTTTGAAACTCAAATTTATACAAAAATATTATTGATGTAATGATACTCAGGAAAAGCTGTTTTAAAAAATTCAAATATAGTTAATTTCTACTCACTGTTACCGTCTTCAAAAAGTTAGTTTACTTATTTTCCGTGGCTTTTTTAAATAGAAAATTTTTCAAAAGCTCTATTTTTATTGTGATAACAATTTTCTAAGATAACTTTATACAAAAACCTTAAATAGTTAATATCCATCAATAACAAAAAAAGCTTTTTAAATATTTTTATAAGCTTTAGTTCCACATACTTTTAATGACTAAAATTTTTTTGTTTTTTTCCATATTTTAGGTACGCTTGTTACAGTTGGAATTGGTATTATTGTAAGTTGTTTTACCCAAGAAAGGGAAAAAGATTCATATAATTCAAATTTATTACATCCCTGGGCATTGAAGGTATCCAGTTTAACATCTGGACCGAAACCATATTATTTAAATCCAACAAAAACTCAGCCTGAAAATAATACAACACAACCGGAACCCTAATATCAAAATTATTTTAGGATAATTAAACAAATTTTACAATTTATATTCATAATTAGTACGATGCGATGATTGATTCTGTCGAATTTTCAAAGAGAAAAAATTTGCAAACATTTAAATAAAATTCTTTTTGTGGGATATTAAAAAATTCCAACTAAATATATTTGAATAATGAATTGGTTTTCATATTTAAATTAAGTATTTTAATTTTTTTATTAATTTAAACGAAATATTATTATAAACTTCGTAAAAAGAAGTTCAATTAATATTTATATTGTTTATGCTACGATTTTAACATAAAAATACAATGAAAATTTGGTTTTGAATTCATATACAAATTACTTCAAATATGAAGTAAATAAAAAAAAAAAAAAAGCATACAAATAACTAATTCGATTTTCGCAGTTGTGTTTTAAATACCAGTATAGTACTTTTTAATTAAATAATTATAAATGAAATGTCATGTTATTTCTAATTATTTACCGTCTTAATGGAAATGAGGTGTAAAGTTTCAAGATTGAACATATTTTTTAATAACATATAATTTATTACATTGAAATTAACCTTCAATTAGACTAAAAAATTCAGATATTAATTCCACGTTTAAGGTTATGCTTTAAAAAACTGTCAAATGGGATCATATATGTTTTCTTATTTTCTTACTGAAATACACCCATTAAATTGTTTGTATTACACCCCTATTTTATCTCATGTTAAAAAAATTCGTAATAATATTTGATAGCTACATAAATTATTTACATGTGGGTACATATTAATAAATTTTTTATAAATAATTTCCTTTTCTTTGAAATATTTGAAAAAAATGTTTTCAGGCTTATTTTCTAAGATCTCAAAATCTTAAAGACATAAGAATATCTATTATTTTTAAAAAATGTTTGGTAATATTTTAGCTTTCTATAACAAATTAGAACAAATTTTTAAATAATCAAATTATAGCATAATCGATAAATAATTATTAAAATGTTTTAGGGTAAATAATCCAAAAACATCTAAAACTTAACATGTTCAGATGTGAGTTACATATCAGAAAAAATCAATCTTA
Source organism: Hybos culiciformis (assembly GCA_964007475.1). Taxonomy (NCBI): domain Eukaryota; kingdom Metazoa; phylum Arthropoda; class Insecta; order Diptera; family Hybotidae; genus Hybos; species Hybos culiciformis. The sequence continues at coordinate 52,484,499 of OZ023273.1, forward strand.
TATTTTTATGAATTAACATTATTTTGCAAGCTCTTTTTGATATTTTCAAGAACAAATAAGTGTTCTTGCAATTTTCTAATAAACAGTTATTTTAAAAAGTTAAAGATTTTAATCACCTAAAATCTCATTTTTCCATAAAATTGTAACTTGATTTTCATATGTACATAATTTTCTTAACTTTTTTTTTAATTAGATTATTTTTAATTTTGTTTTTTTGTGACAATCGAGCTTCCAGTTTGATTTTTTTCTGGTACATGCATTAGTTTGATTGCTGTTATTGTTGCTAAATAGCAATAAGTCATCGATTTCAATTATATTAAATCAAATCACTTAACAATTAAAATTAATTCATAATAAATTAATCCGTAAAATTAGCAGCACTTTTTTGCGAACAAGTGCTGATAATTTCAATATCTGGTTGAAATAATGAATTTTTAATTCAATCAATAATCATATTAAACGAATTAATGTAAAAAAAAAAAAAAAATATGCTGAGGAAATAAAATTTTAATCGCATTAAGACATTGCTTAAAATTTATTTCTTTTTTTATTTCTTTAATTTAAAACTTATTTAATAAATACAATGAATCAAATAAACTAAGTATCCGTATTTTATCCCTATAAGCTGACATTTATGTAAAATTAAAAATGAAAGTGCTTACCTGTAATATAAACATAATAAAAATACATAATTTATCAATTATTATTTTAAATTTTCGAAACCTGAACTAATTAATATATAAATGAATATATATATATATATATATATAAATTAATATAATCGTGCTCACTTAAACTTAATTTTTAATTCTAATTTTGTTTGGATTATTATCTTCGCTAAATGTCAAATACAATTTCCTTCTGTTAGCTTATATACTGTTATTCATTTTCGATTCTTTGTTGCATCTCAGATGTGATGAAACAAACTATTAAAACAAGTAAACTGTTCACTTTAAATTTTTACAGAATTAAAATATTTACATAATATTTAATGTAATTTTTTAAGATACATATTTATTATATTTATTTAAATTATTTTCAATTTCTTTTTCTTTGTAATGGAAATATAAAGTAATTCAACAGAATCAATTAAAATTGTGATACTACTTATTTTCATGTTTATCTAATAACAAGTGTAAAATATTTTTGCTGCATAATATTTAAGTTACATTTATTTAAAAAAAAAAAAAAAAAACTTGTGCAATAAAATATAAAAATGATTTTTAAAGAAAAAGAGTTTAAATACATGAAAAATATCTGTGATAAACTAAATAAGATTATTTGTAGTTTTAATATCTTTTATATTATTTTTAATATTCTTATTCTGTGCAGGGGATGACAAAAAAAATGTTAACATGGAAACAGCAAATGAAATTTAAAACAGATTTGATGCAATAATGTTAATTAGTTTTTTTTTAAATAGAAAATTTTATTCCGCTTTCTAATTCTTGAAAGGAATTCTTGCATTTTTTTTTTTTGCAAAATTAGATCATTCAGAATTGATATTATTTTAACATATTGCTTCGAATCAATTTCAAATAGAACCGAATTTGATAACAAAAAATAAAGAGCACTACCTCATAACTAAGTATGGATCAATATATACACATACATCAATATGTATATACATCTGCATAAATCAATTTTCATTGAAAACTAATAATTTTTTTTAATTAATATCAATTTACACATATACTAATTATTTCCAGCATCCATTTATAATTTCGATACCTGGCCAGCTGAGAGCTTCTATCTCCGGAATCCACATTCAGGAAATTCCATGTTAGTTTGAACGAAATTACACATATTTTGCCAAAAATTTTATAAAAGATGCTGAGTAGTTTCACACTTATAAACATATAAGAGTACGACAGAAGGGCAAACGAACAGGTCCAAGTTAAAATTATATTTCGTTGTTTCATTTTCGTAGGCTAAATTTTATTTACAATAAACAACTTCTAAACAGAAGACATTATTTTATTTCATAGGTGTTAAATGAAAAATGATTTAATTGCAAAATTGTAAAATAGAGATAACTTAATTTAAAATTTTTTATTAAATTTCCTCTGTGTCATTAAAAGAGACAAGAAAATTAAAAAAAAAAAAAGTATCTTCCGGAACAAAATTCGTTATAAATTGTTTTAATTATATGAACTTAAATAATTTTTTTTGGTAAATATACTTTATATCTCTATAGAAATATATAGTTACTAACATGCAAAAAATTTGAGTATACTGGTTCTGCAAAAGGAAAAATTTCAGTACCATTATATTGTACATTGTGAAAGAAATACTTTCAGTATTTTTGCAGTACCTCATGTATATTGATACTAAAATATTATGCAGTCCCAGTATTTTGTGCGGAAATACTGCAGTATTTTTGTAGTACCAGTACACTGGTACTTTTATTGCAAAATACTTAAATTAATTTTTTTTATGTATATTCCTTTTTATTTTCAATTAGAATGGAATTATTTAAATCGCTTGAATAAATTATAACTTTTAACGGTAACACCGCGGGAATTCCATCATTAAATAAGAAAAAAAATAATTATATCTTTCCAGTCTACATTGATATTAACGGATAAGGTGCTAATATTTAATAAAGGCCATGGTTTGGCAACATAAAATTATACGGATAAAATATTATGAAAATATAGAAAAACCAGATGTTTTGCAATTTAATATTAAATCATAATTAGTTTTTTTTTTTTTTTTCTGAATATAAAATTATTCGCATATAATACTATTATATAATTTGATGCTATGTCTAAATATCAACCTTACCTCACCCACATTCATAAAAAAAAAAAAAAAAATAAACCTTTGTGTTGTAACATTTTAATTAAAACATTGGCAAAGAATTTTTATCTCCAGAAAAATATATATGTATATTATACAGTGTTACTATGTGCATGTAAATTTTTGTGTACTATGTACCCAAATACCTAGGTAAACAAAATAAATTATATTGAAAAATTGATCAATTAAATTTTATTAAAGGTTTATTATTAATATAGGTTAGATTTAATTCATCCTGTTAAAATGAAAATAACTTGATACATTTAATCATTACGCATATTACTGGAAATTTTGTCATTTTCATAAACATAAACCATGAATAAGTTAAATATAAATATGTATATATAATATTTTACTTTTAACACAAAATAACTATATACCAGGAAAAAGTTGTATTTAAAGAGTTTTGGAAAATATTTAAAAACTTTTTTAGTAAAACTTTCAAGTATCAATAAGAAATATTTGTGTCGAAAAATTAAATCGCTATAAGTACGTTACATTGAACATAGATCTATAATAGTAATTTAATTTGTAATTAGAGTTTTGTAAACTCAAATTTTGTTTTAATTAAACAAAGAGTTTCTGTTTTGTTTTTATGCATTAACAGATCGAATAGAATGTAGAAATGAACAAAAAATTAAGGAAATAAAAAAAGGGTATAATATTACTTCCAAGTGAATAATATCAATAATTCAGAAAGACAAGAAAAGAAATTACATCGGGAAAAGTGGTTTTTGAGAGTATTGAATCTAGTTCCTTCATATGTACAAGTACATATACATAATGAGTTTTCAATTTTAATTTACCGTATTAATTAATAAAAATTTATCACAGCTCCAACATGAACATCACAGTTCTGTTCAACTTTTATAATCATCATTTTATCATCGCAATTCGCAGCTCTTATCTTTTATTGCAACTCCAGCAATACGCTTAGAGGATAATGATTTAGTTGTAATTAATGTTTGTTTTTATTATGTTTGTAAATTTCAAATTAATCCTTATACTATGTATAGAATATACACTATGTATAGAATATACACTATGTATATTATAGTTTTAGCTTACTATATAGTATTTAGTATATGTACTATAATATTACAATCTTTAATATATCAGTAACTTTTTTTCACATTTAGTATTTATTTTTTTGTTTAATATTTTTATTCTAAAATTATTATTTCCTCTACTTATAAATTTAAACGTTCTTATGCTTTTACCATCAAGATAATAATAAATTTTGATAATTAAATATTTATTTCATAATAATTTTGCCAAATTGTCACATCAATTTATTTTATTGATTTTTGCCTTAGAGAAATTTCTTTGATTTCTTATATAACAATAAATTTTTCAAGTTAGAGATTATTTTTTTTTTTTTTGGAAATAATATTATATAATATTAATTATTCTGTTTCTGTTACAAGTGTTTTCTCGATAATATAATTGAAAACTTATGAATGAAAATGTGAATTATGGCAGTGAAACAGATAAAATTGTTCATGCTTTAAGAGACTTTAAATTTTATTCCGCAAAAATATTATCCAAGGCAATTAATCTCACATTAACAAACTGAAATTTATCTTTTTTGAAGACGTTTCTATATTCGAAATCGAAAGTTATGCCGCAATAAAAAACTAAATTTAGTTTTTATCATAGGGACATTGTATTTTTCGCTGTATAGATGCTAGTTAAACAAAATAAAACAATATTAATACATTGATAATATAAATATTTACATATAAAACAAAAAGTATTCAGTAAGCTCAAACTAGTATAATTATTAGTATAAAGCAAACAAACATATTTAGAATATTGTATCCCATTTTATTATAATTAATTCAGAGTAAAAATGTGTTAACTTTAAAAGCATATATGAACTTCAGTCACTTAACTAATGTAATGCAAAATTATGCAAAAAGTAATTTATTATATCAATCAATTAACAACACTATATCTACAACATTTTCATTAATAATTAAGATCAAAACCAACAAACAGATTAACTTTCAGAGAAAAAAGTTACACAGATTAAAAAAAAATTTATTATCTTGTGTAGAGGTATGTAATTTTTTTTTTTTTCTCTTTTTAAATTTATCTCATTTATTATTATCATTGGAATTTTGATTTCTGTCCAAGATAATGTTTTTGTTCCCATGATAATATGTAATTAATATTTTCTTATGTCCTTGATCACGTATTATGCTTAAAGTTAATAAAAAGAAATTAGATTTAAATGTAATCTTCATATAGCATTAATTGTCACAAATTATGTAATCGTATTGTCAGAACATTGTTATGTTTAATGAATTCCAGATCTGTCCCTATTATCAAAAAAATATGTAATCTAAAGAAGTACATCGAGGAACAAATTTTTTGTCATTAGAACATTGCCTCGCCAAACAATAATGTATTGATTATTTATTCTTTTGCAAATTTCTGTACATGTATTTATTTTTTTTTTATACGAACTCACCGGCTTAATAGAAAAAACATCGTATACACAAATAGAAAAATAACACATTAAGACGATCATATAGAGATTTTTTATTTTTTTTTACTTATAAATTTTAAAAAGTCTAAAACAGTTCGGGAGTTTTAAATGAAAAATTGTTTCTCTGATATTGTATACGTATGCCTTTGCTTAATCAGATTTGAAAAAAACTAAAATTACAAGCAAAAAAAGTTAAAAACTTATCAGTTTTAGTTTTAATTAAAATTTGATCTGCTTAATTAAGACTTATGCCATAAATGACACAGTGGATAAAGCATATTTATTGATTTCCTTCAAATAGAAATAATGTGTTAAAAAAAAATATTATAAATTCTTTAACAAATCAATATTAAATTAGATAGGAAATTAAAAGCTTTATTCTGTTAAATAATAAAAATTATGTAATTAAAAAAAATAAGTACCCACATAGATTCATTTGGTAAAAAAGTTATGAATTATTAATTTTAAAAAAGAATTTTCAATAATAAATAAATTATTATTTAAATGGATTTTTATTAATTTCAATAAAAAAAGGAGAAGTAGATATAATTTATATTGAATTTTTAATATTTTTATTTAATTATTATTTTATTCTTTATACCAAATTAGAAATTGTGGTCAACATTGTATTGGAACTAAAGAAAATTAAAACTTAGGAATAGTTGAGTAATTTTTAAAATGAGTTGTTTTTATTCCCAATTAATTATATAGCTTATCTGGTGCCAAATTATATAATTTTATTTTTCAAAAATTGAACAAGTAATTAATTCCAAAAACTTGAGATTGTACAATTTGTCTAAAATGTACAACTGCATAGTAGAAGTGGATTCTTTACTTACAATTACAAAAACTAGATATACAATTAAATGTTAAATTGTACAAGTGGTATTTTGGATTTTACAAATGGTCTTTATTTTGGATTATACAACTACTAATTGTACAGCTGACATGCATCCGAAAATAACAAATTAACAACTTTCTATATGGGGAAAAAACGATAGACATGAAATAAAAAAATGTCACTAAATTAATGTGTTTTGAAAAATTTTTTTTATGTTATAAAATGCAAAATTAGATACAAATATTAGTAATGTCTGATGTCTAGGCTAAAAGAAAATTGCTTATACGAAAAATAGGATAATATCTTAATAATAGCTTTCTCTATTTTTTATTCTATGGAATAAAGATATGATTATTAAATTTGAGGATAGAAAATATAACATACTGGAATAAATGAGTGTTTGAAAAATTAAAAAAAAAACATTTCTTTTATTATTAAATCTTTATTCGAATCTTTGTATTCTTCTTTCGTCCTGTATTTTATTTGAATTGAGAAAATTAAATCTTATAGATATTATATTATGTTATGGGTATATAAAAATATACTTTAAAATATAAAAGCATTCAAATTCATTTAAAAGCTTTCGTCCTTTTTAATAATAACTTACTATTCTATTTTTTACTATAATTACTTTCAGTTCAATGAACAATAAAGCCATTAACCGCATTTTATCTCAATGAAAAAATAAAATAAAAAATCAACTTAATGAAACACAATGTTAAGTTTTTGTATGACCTCTGCCAAATTAAAATTTACATACATAACTTTATACTGCCATAACACAGAATTGATTTTAAAAAATTATAATAAAAAAAAAAAGTGAAACGTAATTATAAATTATTTCTAGCAATTAATTTGAATATTAATGTTTTATAATTATGCATAATTAACTATTGTTGCCTGCAATATTAAAAAATTTAAAGAAATAATCTTGCATACCAAGCTAGATTATATTTCAAAGTAATTTCAAATATATGTACATGTTATTGCTTTACATTATTGTTCTATTTTTATTTATTTTTATATAGATATTTAGGCAACATAAGATTTATTTGCATTTTAATGGACTTAAGCGAATGAAATTGAGCTAAGCAGACAATGACCAGACATTTTTATAAATTTGAAATATATGTATAAAAATATAAATTTATTTTTAGTCAACAAGGTACATATAATGAAATTGCTATAATATTGAGGAAAAAAAAATAGACCATAAAAATCAATCATTAACAATATTTTGTCACGGGAAATATATTATTTGATCTTATAAAAAAAAAAAAATAAAATTCAGTAGCATTTATTATGTATTGAAAAAAGGGAAAGAAAAAAATCAAAACATGAAAATTTAATCAGTCAAAACGCGATATATAACCTTGACATTAAAGTTTTCTTTTTTTAAATTTTTGTAATTACTATTAATATTTTTCTTGTATGCGGCATTGCAACACAAATCTGTTTTTATATTAAATTTTATAAATATTTTGTATAGTGCGTTGATAATGACGTCACAAGATGACATGCAATCTTAAACATAATAAAACAAATAGCAATACCTAAAAACAAAGTACATATAATAAAAAATTAATAAATATTTCATGACGACGGGCGGCAACGATTATAATATCTATAATTAATACTAATAAAAATAATAAAACATGTTTGTATGTACATCGGTTTTGCTACTTCGAAATGGTTTTTAACAAAAACTTTATCAGCAATTTTTTCAGAATTAGCCTCTTTCGGCTATTCCTGTGATCGATTCAAAAAAAAAGAATTCTGTTACTATTATTTTTTCACTCATTTATAATTCTTGAATTCTTTACGTTCAAGTACAACAAGTTCAATTTCTAGTTTTTAATAAATCATTATTAATTATTTATTATAAATTATTTACTTTTTGATACATATTCAATTTTTGGATTTATTATTGATCGATTTTATAAATTCTTTATATACACCTAATTAGTATTGAAAATTTCATTTTCATATGAATGTACATTGAACATTTTTGCTTATCATTATTATAACAATACGACTCTTGGTTGTGTTGATAGTATTATCAGGAAGTAGATTTACAAAATATAATATAAGATACCTATTTACTTAAATATAAAATTTTGAATAAAATAAAATAATCAATTATTTCACAGAAGAAAATTTAGAACAATACTTTACAGCATGGGTGCACAAAGTGCGGCCCTCCATGATGCATTTTGCGGCCCGCAGCTCATGCCAAATTTTTTATTACTTTGAAAATAAGAAAGGTCAATCTTTTCATTTCCCAAATTGCCAAAGTTTTATTAAAAATTAAATATATAGTCGACTTTATGCTATTAAGATTGGAAAATTAATAGAAATTTTTGAGAAATGATTCGAGGATTTCAAAAAATATAAATTCGATTTTAATGTATTTATTTTCGAATCCTTTTTCAATAAATCCAGAAGAAGCTAGTCCTCATCTACAATTGGAATTAATATACATACTTGCAATCCTGCGAAATATTAAAACAAAAATTTAATGACGGCGACAAAGAAAATTTTTATCTATATTTGGATAAGGACAAGTATCCAAATTTATATGATACGGCGGGACGTTACGAATCTTTGTTTGGTTCAACGTATATATGTGAACAAACCTTCACAATTATCAATGTTAATAAAAACAAGCTACGATCTCGTATAACGGACTGGCTACAACACAATAAGTTGCAAATATTTCCAAAATTATTAAAAAAAAGTAAAATTTAATATGTATTTATATAAAAAACAATAAAAAATATTTTTTTCCTTGTGGCCCGCAGTAAAATAGTTTTACTTTAATTTGGCTCGTCACTTAAAAAACTTGTGCACCCATGCTTTACAGCAACGAAGTATAGTTGGTTTTCCGGATTTTGATCTGAAATATTTTGGCACACCGAAAAGTTTCTGTACTGAAGACCGAAGTCTGCTGGTAAAAGTTTTTAAATATAATTTTTTTCTTTCTATATCCAAGACTAGTAATCGTAATAGGTCTTCAGGGAGAAAATATAACCATAACCTACATGAGCCAAAAGGTTAATTTAAGTCTTCTTTACAATTATCAACATGACTTAGAAATTTGAAATTTAGCTGTATATTAGCGGCTGGAACTTGAATAGCTATGCTAATTTTTTTTATTTTTTCGCTAGCTACTAAACATTATTGTTTTCTTGAATTAATTGATTTGTCTTATTTTTTGAGTTAAATAATTACAATACGCTGTATTGTTGCGTTTTGATACAAATTTTTGGATTTTCAATAAATCTGGCTTCAATTTTAATTAAATTTAACTTGTTCATTAAAAATTAATAATAAATTATTCATTTATTTATGTTAGCCAAAGTGACAACTCTTATATCGTCATAACATAATTAAGAAATAATAGTAAATAATTTTTATGTTTTGTGTGTTTAAGGCAAGTTTAGTTTTATTTATTATTATTTTATTACCATTTTTATTATAATATAAAATATGTTTTAAACTATATATTTTTTTTAAAACTATATATTTTTATTCTATTTCTCATGGATTCTACATAATATTAATATTTATTAGAATTACAAATAACTAATTAAGTCAAATGTGACAATGGATGTAAGAAGTATAACACGCTTTTATGTATATATTGACAACATGAGTAATTATTATCTGTGAGCAAATATTACACCTTGTTTGTCGTGTTATTGTCGTGCGCTAAGATTTAACTTATTTTTCAATTCCATTAAATTCTAAAACAAAATATTTTAATGTCAATATTTTATATAATTTAAAAAAAAAAAACGTTACTAATTCCTGTGCAATAATCAATTAACACACTGCAAAATTTGAAATATGCATTTATGTTAATGTACACTAGTAAAACACACTATTTTTTTCAACTTAAATATACATATTACAATATTGGGCCCCCATAAATTCAAAATTTTTACGTAATGCCATTGATTAATAATAGTATAATTTTAAAAAATAAAATATTTTAAATTAATGGTAATAAGTAGTCCAGATAAATTATTTTTCCGTTGAATCACTTCATATTTTAATCATTCAATTTTTATTCGAGCAAAATGTCAATATTACGAAAAATATTTCATTAAAACAAACTAACTCAACTCCCGGAAATATTTATGCTTGCACTGAGAGCATAAAACTATTTTTTTTTTAATTGTTATTAATAAACGACGATATTGTCATTATAAAATAATTGCTCTAATTTAATATAATATGCTTTATTTGAATAAATTTTCGCAGATAATTTTATTAATAAAAAAAAAAATAAGGCCATTAAAATATTTCATTTTAATTATACATCGTTTTACCGTTAATAATTATTTAAGTTTTGCTTTTTAATATACTACACACTACATAATATTTATATGTACCTATTTACATGAGTGTCTATTCGGTGGAAATAAGATAAATATTAGTCAATATACGCAAAATATCATTCGTTTTCAAATAACTATAATTAAAATAATTTAAATCAATACAAAATTATTAACATAATTATGATGATTATAAATATTAAAATATAATTTAGATTAAATTGAGAATATTATATTTATATAAGTATATAATAAAGTAAACGTAAAAAAAAAATAATAATAATAATATATTTTAAAAGTTTCAAAAGTTTACTCATGGTGATTATGATCAAAGATAATAATAATATTGGAAACCTAGTATTAAAAATTTAAAAGAACAAATTATTTTTATTTTATAGTAGATTATTATATATGTTATATATGTTAACTAAATTTGTTATTAATTACGAGTTGTGTATGCACAAAAACACATGGACACTTCTCAATACTTATATCACGAGACCGCAGGTCGAGTGATATATATTGAGAAGTGTCCATGTGCTTGTGGGCAATGCAAAAAATAAACACAACCAAACTGACCATTTCAGTAGGAAATCCAAATGGATCTCCACGGAAATTGTAAATGAAAATTTTTAGAAATCCACACATTTTTCATATGAAAATGGTCAAAAAAGAAAAAATGTACCGAATTAATTAGGATTTTCTGAAGGAAGATTTCTTGGATTCCTTGGTATATTGGGTACAATAGTCAAAATGTTCCAAACCTGGTCAATTGGTTGATAAACAAATTTTTTTTTTCATGTTTTGTCTGTATTGAAATATTGTGAGTGATATTATTTTTGTTAAGGTATTACGCAATATTCAATTTGAAGCATTTAATGATTTCATTATTCACTATGAAGCATTTAAAGGAATTCATTATTGACAATGAAGCATTTAAAGGAATTCATTATTCACTATGAAGCATTAAATGATTGCATGTGATGTGTATTGACGCATATAATATTCCATTTAGTGATCTAAATTCTATGGTACTAAATACAACATACCAATCACATACCCATTAATAGTAGATTATTGTATATGTTAACTAAATTTGTTATTAATTACGAGTTCTGTATACACAAAAACACATTGACACGAGTCAATACTTATATCACGATACCGAAGGTCGAGTGATATAAATTGACAAGTTTTTATGTGTTTTTTGTAAATACAGAACGAGTTGTATAACAAATTTTGTTATCATATCCAATATACTGTTTTAATGTGCATGTGTAAGGTAGTTGCAGTCTATACATTTACAATGAAAAAGAAAAAAAAAGTTGATATACACATTTTTTTTCATTTTTTGTTGGTATTTGTCTGTATTGAAATATTGTGAGAACATCTAAATGATTTCATTATTTACGCTGATGCATCTAAATGATTTCATTATTCACGCTGATGCATCTAAATGATTGCATATGATTGACGCATATAATATTCCATTTAGCGATCTAAATTATATACTACTAAATACAACATACCGACTACATGCCCATTAATAGTAGATTATTGTATATGTTAACTAAATTTGTTATTAATTACGAGTTCTGTATACACAAAAACACATTGACACGAGTCTATACTTATATCACGATACCGAAGGTCGAGTTATATAAATTGACAAGTTTTTATGTGTTTTTTGTAAATACAGAACGAGTTGTATAACAAATTTTGTTAACATATCCAATATACTGTTTTAATGTGCATGTGTAAGGTAGTTGCAGTCTATACATTTACAATGAGAAAAAAAAAAAAAAAAGTTGATATACAAATTTTTTTTTCACTTTTTGTTGGTATTTGTCTGTATTGAAATATTGTGAGTGATATTATTTTTGTTTAGGTATTGCGCAATATTCAATACGAAACATCAAAATGATTTCATTATAATGAAATCATTTAGATGTTCTCACAATATTTCAATACAGACAAAATAACAACAAAAAATGAAAAAAAAAATTTGTTTATAAAAATTTATTTTTTGTGTATACAGAACTCGTAATTAATAACAAATTTAGTCAACATATACAATAATCTACTAAATGTAGATACAATTTTTTTTTAATAAATAGCCAGCTTTAGAAAATATGCATACCTTCAAGTATTATAAAACATGCAAAAAAACTACTATACAAATATTATAATATTATTTGACATTTTGTAGTTCTGTTTTGAATAGTCTGTCTATATTAGAATGCTATACAAAAATTGATTTGAAAAACTTATTATTATACATATCATGAAAATTTGTTTTCTTACCAATATGTACGATCAAAGAATTTTATGGAAAAAAAAATTCAATTTTATTACATTTGACTTTAAGTTTGTACTTTATTATTTTCTATGTTTGGAAATTCTGTCAATCAAATTATTCTATTGGGAATTTTCGGGCAGCAACAATATAATATCAACATTATTGTTAGAATAAATGTTTTGATATTTTCTTTTACAACAATACCTATTCTGAACTGTTGTTTGACATAAAAATATGAATTATATGAATTTTATTATTTACACTATTCTTGAATAGAAAGTATCCCACAGAGAAAACTTCTATCGAAATAATGCTTAAAATTTAAGTCAATAATTCAGTAATGTCTCGACAGTTGTTGATTGTTGAAACTACTTTTTATCAAAAAGAATATACTTTATTATTGAAAGAAAATATTATTTTTGTACACTTAATATATAAATAATAAAAATTTTGAGGAAGGAAAAATTTTGACTGAGCCAAAGAAAGGAATTATGTGTAAAAAGAAAAACTCATGCGGAAAATATATCAAAATAATGTAAATGTATGGAATAATAACCGTTATCAAGACAATTAATTTTCTTATAAATATCTAAAATAGTTGAAAATTATTCTTTCATATAACAAAATTTAATTCCAATTGAAAAAATATAATATTCTTTATTTAACGAAAATTATAGAAAAAACGAACCAATAAAATAAAATATAAGATTTTTATCGAATACAATAATCTTAAGACTCTAACAACAAAATTACTCTTTGAAGTAGCAATAACAAAATACCACCACAGCTTCTACTCTAACTAAGGAATTTATTTATTTTTAATTTTTTTTTTCCTTTGCTTAACTAAAGAATTTATTACGATCTTGACAAAATAATGTGAATGGGCTTATTCACTATCAATATAAAATAGTATATAGAAACATAAGTTTATTAAAAAAAAAAAATTAATTGCTTTTTTAAAGACATAGTACACACAACCGCATTCATTTCGATCAACAACAAAAAAAAACTATGTATTTTTTTTTAAATATATTTGCTTACTCATTAAAATTTAAAGATCAAAATAAAATTAAAGAAAAAAAAAAAAAGATAATTATAACAACAAAGTGCCTGGGCTGACTGCCTAGCCTACAATTCTAAATATTTTATTAGCGGAAAGATAAACATTTTTTATGCGGATATACAAAAATTTAAATGCATAAAATAAATAGTTACAGATAATGTTACTATAAAACGGTAAATAATCAGGGACGTGATATACATTATACGTACGTATGACAAGATACACCTATTTGCTTGGAAGAACACAAATATTTTTATAATACGGATATTTGAAATACATTTTCGGTTGCTTTTAATAATAGGTTGATGCGAATATTTTTTTTATTTGTTTTATAATTTTTTTTAATTGGCTCTTTTCTTGACCTAAAGAACATCTGTGTGTCTTCAAATACCAAGTAATGTTGCAAGGCTACTTTTTTTTATTTGAGTCAGACCTCCCACTGTGCCATAGCTATAACAATATTTATTGTTTGTTTTGTTTTCTTAAAAGTTATTTATAAGTTTTGTTCCTTTAAATTCTTTTGCACTTAGATGTACATCCATTAAGTGCACCACAAACTATAGATAGTGTACAAAATAAATATCTTATCTTTTTTAACAGGCACTGGAAAAACTTGTTTGATATACAAAATATGGAAAAGTTTGCTCAGTTCGCAGAGAAGATAAAACAAAATCTTGAGTTTTATTTGAAAAAACATTAAAAATTGAACTAGTTTTTAAAATAACATATATATAAAAATATATAGTTTTTGTAATAACATAAATTTTTTTATAGGTTAGGAGCAACAGATTTATTAATTAAAATAATATAAAATTTTTATAGTTTTATACTTTCAAATTATAAGATAAATTAATTAATAATAAAACAGTATGCACTTACAATTAAATATTATTCCTTTATGAATAAGCGAACCACGTCACTGGGAATAGCTTCCTCCAAAACATATTCAACAAAATTCACCGAAAATTAGTTGTATTTTTTTTTTAAGAATATAAACGGAAACCTAAGTATCAAAAATGTTATCAGGGATCTACCCAGAAAACGAGTATGCCATGTTATAATTATCAGGATTCTAACAAATCATATCTTATAGGCTATCTGCGCTTAAATTTAAAAATTATTTCTAAGGTCGCCTTTTCAAAATCAGTTCACACTTCTATTTTTTGATGTTTACTTTTTAATTTTAATTGTTTTATATCAAAAACAACAGTTCCAACCACCTACACATATTGATACATATTATTTTTCTTATTTAGTACAAACATTATTGAGAATGCATTCTGTAACTTGTATTTATGGGTTAACGTTACGATTAAATCAAGCAATGACTAAGCAATGTAAAAACGTAGTATACAAAAAAAAAATCCAAAAATTGCAAAAGAACGAAGAAAAGCCCTCAAGTTTTCTGTTTCCAAACATTTTTTTTTTTTTAAACCGGTTTTTTTTGCCTGCTAACTAGCCTTTAACATAAAGGTTAGTTATTTTTTTGTATGGAAAAGTCTATGTTTAGGTTAGTTCGTAAGTTAGTTCTAAGCAAAGGTTAGTTTTTAGGTCCAAGTACATAATACCGTATTATCGCGTCAATGCATCTAATTTTACTTATGATGCCGTTTTATAGGAGAATAGTCTGTGTATAGTAAATAATCATTATAATATATTATATGTATCTTTATATGTTATGCAAACATGTAGAATTTTTAGTATTATATCTGTATACAGATATTTTTATTATTATATAAAATTTTGTACATTTTGAGAGCGAAAAAAAAATAATAGAATTTTATATATAATCAAATTTAAAAGTAAAAATTCCTGGAAACGCTCTAATTAACATTCAATGCTCAGCAATGTTCAGTACTCTTTTTTTCTTGTTTTTTTTTGTTTATTTACTTTTAAGGAACATATTAAATATATTCGAATTAATGAAATACATAAGTTAAACATATTTGAAAAATTTTATCTGATTTGAATATCATTAAACAATTTAAAAAAAAAACGAAAAAAATATTGTTAAAAAAAAACATAAAAAATTGCCCTGAAAGAAAATTTTCTTAATACCAGGCATATATAAGTACATAACACACAACACCAGACTTATGTTACATATTTTCAAAAATATTTGCTCACGAAACAATAATTTTTTTTTTTGTTTCGATTCAGTTTCACAATGTCCAAATGCACGAAAAGAATTTTTTATTTTTTATTTATAACTTTAGCTTTATGTATAAATTTTGTTAAAAATTTATTTTTTTTTTAATTTTGTTATAGTTAGGATACCTAGAGCCATTCATACTCTTTATGATGTTTTTTTCTTTAAAAAAAAACCAAATCAAAACAAAAATAATTGAAATATAGAAAACTATTAAAAAAGCTAAAGTATTTTTTTTTTATTATTATTATAGCTCTAAAAGTTTAATTATTATTCACTTTTATGCACCACTCCCTATTTAATGAGTTGAAGGAAAATTTCATAGTTTATGGAGTTTAATAATGCGAATTAGGGGACGTTCTTTGTGGAAATTTATAATCTTTTTTTATTGTATTACAATTTTAGCATAACTTCGTTTTGATTATTGTGAAGATATTTGAGGTTAGATTTAATAATAAAAATAATTTATAACAATCTATTCACTATTTTTGATTTATTCCAAGTTAAATATATGTATATAAAACTAGTTATATTTTCTGAATAAAAAATTATTTGAAATGCACCCAGAAAATTTAGAGTAAAATAGATTTAATTAATATTAGTGAGGACACTACGGTGAAAGAAATTTCCTCTTTTACTATTCTGTTCAATATAGTTCAATATAGTTAGATTAAAAATAAAATAAAAGTGTTAATGTGGTAAACATAATTGAAATTATTCGAACATTATTATATTTAAATATTTATTATTAATTCACCAACAAATGAAACAATTCGAAGTGCAAAATCTAGGATGAACAAAATGTTTTTGTCTAGAAAAGGCCACCCATAAAACTTGACGAATAACCCGTAAAGCAAACAGAAAGAGATTTAGTTAATTAAATTACTGGGAAATATATACATAATGAACTTTTCCTAAAATCAAAAAATTAAAATATTAACTTTTTGTGAATTTAATAAAAAAAAATTAATCAAATTTTTAATTTAGAATAAAACTAACATATTTTATTCATTTTTAAAATTTTCACAATTTTAATAACAACAAAGTTTAAAACTTTATCCAAACATTTCTCTTGAAATCTATTTAAAATAATTAACTTTGTTTTTAAATTTTATTTTTTCAAAGTAGTGCAACACGCTTTTCCGAAATTCAGAAAAACTAGATCTAGTATGATTTCTTAATGTATAAATATATACTGCAAAATGAAAAGTGCAAGTTAAAATAATTTTCTATAAATAAAAATAATAAAAGAAAATATCTGTACATATAATTTTAAGCTTTTAAAATTTTCAATCTTCATATGGCTTACTTTACTTTCCATCAAATCAAATTTTAGTTTCTCATACGAAAAAAGGCTAATAAAAAATAATGTATTTTTTATATAATTTTTTTTTCCTTTTTTTGTATAATAATAATAGTCCAAAAGGATTTAAAAAAAAAATAGGTAGATACTTTACTTTACATATTTTTGTGAAAGAAATAGTTTTTGTATAAAATGTTTTTTAAATTATTTAAATATATAAATATGTTTATATTTAACTCAAAATTGAATTGAAAAATAAATCTCTTTATAATGAAAGTCTGGTTTTTTTTTCAATTTATTTTTTAGCAAATTAATTTAAGTTTCTAAATTCGTTTTATATTTACAGTAGCCGATGATATAAAAGTACATTTGATTTTTTTATCTTTTTTCGAAACTGTTTTGATTTTGGTGTACTTGCTGCAATAATTCATTTCGATGCAATATTACTCATTAATTTTATGTGAACTGTTAGATAAATTATACATAAAAAAAAAAAAAAATTAAAAATTTTAAAATTCTAACATTTTAGCAAAATAAAGTATAACTTACAGTATTCAAGCGCAAAATTGAAGACATTTCACATGGATTTTATATTGCTTATTCATTGCTTGATTTTAATCGTAACGTTAACCCATAAATATAAGTTACAGAATGCATTCTCAATAATGTATATACTAAATAAGAAAATCAATATTATTAAACTATCGTGCGAAACCTTTAATAATTTTTTTAGTTTAACAGAATAATCCAAATCAGAATTGTAATATCAAAAATATTAGAAAAATAAAAATACACAACACTCTTAATATAACCACAGCAAATTACGATAAATAATTTACCATCCATTAATAAAATTGTGCAATGTAAAATTATTATTACGTTGTTATATATATACATACAGTTGTAAAAACATTACGAAGCAAAATCACTTGCATTTTCTATATACATATAAAATAATTCTTATTAAGTGTGAATTTTTAATTCTAGTCATTGTCTTCATTCTCTAAATGCCTACATCTTTATTTTATCTAATTTTTTAACAATTTCTACTATGCTATTAACTTTTAAAATCGATAAATTAAGTGTTTTGATAATAAATTTCATTGATTCACTTTTATATATGCGCGCAGTAATACAAAGTTGTATGTTTATAAAAAAATACAAAGAGATGAAAAAGATTTAAAAAAGGGTTCAATAAATGATATCGATACAGATTTTTCATCCTTTCTCAATCCAATAACAATTTATGAACAAAAAAAATACAAAAATATTAAAGGATTTGTAATACAGATTTCAATAAAAATTATTATGGAAAATTTTGCATTTCTACATTAAGTAAGACTTTTAACCTATTACATGTACCAAAAGCACTAAATAGCACGTATTAGTGGACCAAAAGCATAAATCATTGTTTAGAAATACTTGCGATTTAATAAAATTAATCAAATGGAAAAATTATTATAAGCCCTAATGCGCTCTCGGACTCAAATATTTTCAATTAGTGGCACTGGACTAAAGAGATTTTTTCTATTCGTTAACATCATAAAACAAAATGGAAGAAAACGCTAATGGAGTGTTATATATTTATTTCAAAGTACAATGTACAAACATTGCACTACTAAAGTATACTCCAACTTTGAGCAGAATTAAAAAAATTTAAAGAATTTTCAATATCAAACCTATTTTGGCTAGCGCATAGAACTAAGATTAAAAAAATCTTCGATTTACAAAAATTTTAGAAAAAATCTAGCTTAAGAAAATGAAATGTTGAAACGATTTGAATATTAACCAAAAATTTCAATTTTAACACAATAATATTTAACACTAAGTAAATAATCTTAATTTAGCTCATTTTGCAAATAAATATCATGTTTACAACAAGTATAAAACACCTGTCATTATTACATAGAATCCTCAAATTATTTAAACCACATTTTTCTTTCGTTATTTTACCTTAAATTTAATGATTCTTAAGAGAACACGTATATATTAATTACTGTAACTTGTAGTCCCTTAAATGGATCGCTTGATAAAACAAGGTCATTTGATTGCTTTTTTTTATTTTTAATATTATATTTGATTTATTAACAATATAACGCAGATAAAGCAGAGAATATGAAAGAAAAATGAAATACATAACCGCCACCGCCTCTTGAAAGTATGCAAAAAATAAGAAAAAAAAAATCAAATGAAATAAAATTGTATATTTCATTATTACAGCATAAGAATCCCTCCCAGAAAAATTTCGCGGTAGAGTAGTTTTTCTTCAACTTTATAAAATTAAATTATTCCAAACATCAATTGGATTTTTTGAAGATTTATTGAAGAGAAAAAATTGTATATTTTATTAAACAAACTATCAACAATTTTTAATAATAAAATCTAATTTTTATTTATTCCAGATGATTTTCTAAATTATTAATCTTTGTTATTCATTCAGTAATATTGTAGAATTGCAGTATTTGATCAAGAGGCCTAAAATATACTCATAAAATATACCATTTTCTATCTTTTAATGTCAATTAGTTTTAAATTTTTTTTTAATTGCGATGTATTTTCTAAGTTCTATTTATACAGTGAAGTATAAGTTGATTTTTCGTTTCTTCCAAATTTTTTCTTTACTCAAATTTGCCAAAGTTTTATTAAAAATAATATATAATGCCGACTTTATGATAAAAAAAAATGCAAAATTAACAGAAAATTTTCAGAGATTATAAAATTTGTAATTTCAGTTTAAATTATTTTGAATCCTTTTTCAAAAAGTCCGAAAGAAGCTGGTTCGGAATCAACAATATATTAAGACAAAAATACAAAGCGGTGTCACCGAAAATTTTTATGAATGTTTAGAAAAGGAGAAATACCCAAATTTATATTTTGACCTATATTTGTAAACAAACTTTCATAATTAAGTAATCTGAACAAAAGCAAGTAATTCCAGGCGTAAACCTATGTTAACTCAAATGTATTCAAAAATTATTTTAAAATAGTTTTAAAAAAAACTGTTCAACTTGTCTTATATAGCCATATAAAATCAATATTTACCCATCAGGAAAAGAAATCTATTATGGCTTTTGTAACAAAAAAATTAATTCTGCAATTCACTTTTATGTTACAATAAAATTAATCTAGAAACGTGTGTTACATTAAAACAACAAGTGGTATATAATTTTTTTTATTTTTTTTTTATTTTATTTTAAAGAATAATATTGTAATTTAGTATATTGTACAGTTTTAAATTTTTTACCGCATTAAAAATATTTGATACAGTTTATTTAACTGCAGCAGCAGTCAGCTAAAAATAACCATTGGCTGCTGCTGCTGCTGGGTGCTATTATTGCTGCTTTAATAGAATTTATATCGAAAAATTTATAAGGCGTATGTACAATTATTGCAAATAACAATGAAAAGCTGTTCGATTAATTTGAAAGAAAAATTAAAAAAAAAAACACAAAAACAACTTTTTTCTTCTGCAAGAACAGTGGGATTAATATAATGTACAAGTACAATTTAAATAATAATAAAAGAAAAAAAAATATAATTGTAAATATTTTGAATTTTCATATAAATTAAGGTTCCTGTTCACTAATCGTTACAGTTTGTTAACAGTCCTAGTTCATTAAACATTGACTTAGGAGGTTATCAATAAATATTAATATTTTTTAAATAAATTAATAAAAAAAAATAAATTCAATTTTAAAAATGAAACAAATTGTGAGTAAAATTAAATTTTTTTTCTTAAAAATTTATTTAATAAACAATTTACGATAAAAAGCTGGAATTTTAGTATTCCCAAGCTCATTAACAGTGAAGTGAAAGTATATACACAGTGATTATTCAAGTGACATTAAAATCAAATATACGATTTTAAAGTCAAATTGCAAGAAATAATAAACTTATAAAACAAAACGAAAAAATTTATCTAATGAACATTTCAGAACATTTGAAAAAAAAAGTTAATAAAAAAAAAGAAACATAAAATATACCAATCGACTTTGTTGATTCTGATTTCATATTAGTTCAGAGATTGTTAAAATAAAAAATGATTGTTATGGTCATAACTGATCATCTCGTGTTCATTATGTCCAACAGAATAACAATTGACTTTGTTGAATCAGATTTCAGATTTCTGATTGAGGCTGTATTAATTTAAAATTATTCTTATAGAGACCTGATCATCCTTTGTTTCAATTTAAGAAACATTACCATTTACCCAAGTATCCAATATAAGTATTACATAATAATACTTAAGCTGGAGTTTTCTTTCCAAATTCGACCCAAATTCTTAATATTAACATAAACGGCACCACATAACGAAGAAAACTGAAAATTAATAACTGACCGTTCCTTAAAATTCAGAATATGAAAACATTTATTAATTTAGTTTTTCTTTCAACTTCAAATTACAGATAATTTTAGCCGTTCTTATCATTGCTGTAACAGCTCATAAATTAGAAAAACGTTCATTATGGGGAGCCCCACATGTACCAGCTGATACACCTGATGTTGCTCATGCCAAAGCTTTACATTTCGCAGCACATGCAGCTGCACGCGCTGGTCATTCTATTTCACCACAACTTCATCACGGATATCATGTTCCAGTTATTCATAATGGAGTTCCAGTAGACACACCCGAAGTACAACACGCTAAAGCTGCACATTATGCTGCTGTTGCAAAGGCTTCCGCAGAAGCTGCCGCTCATGGTTCATGGGACGATGGTAGTCATTACGGTCATTGGGATGATGGTGATGTTCATCATTATGCTCATCATGTACCAGCTCCACATCACGGACCAATTCATATCCCAGTCATTCACAATGGTGTACCAACTGAAACACCTGAAGTCCAACACGCCAAAGCCGCTCACTTTGCAGCTGTACATGAAGCATCAGCACGTGGTGGACATGGATATGATGGCTATGCCCATCATGATGATGGTGCTTATCATCATGATCATCACCATTGGTAAAAACTTAGACTGTTGAAATTATCTATGTGGCCAATTTTTTTTCGCCGAAAATGTGGTTTGTATCTACACTGCAATTCTTTTTTAGTTTTTTGTGTTTATTTTTTTTTATTTGTATAGTTTCTTCCTCTCAAAGTCCATTAAAATAAACAAACCCATCTTAAAAATAAATATTTTCCCTTTATAATACATATACATCTATGTTTGTTACATTTTCCAAAAATAAAAATTTACTTATTTTCTTGATTCAAAAAAATAAGGGAATTTTTATTTTATTTTAATAATGTTGTTAATAAAAATACGAGTATGTGTATTCCGTTCATATAATTCCCAAAAGAAAACACAATTTTTCTTTTTTTTTTTGTTTACTCCTCTGTCTCTTCAGAGACATTACTTTTGTGTACATTTCTTGCATATAAAAATGCTGTATCTATATTGTATAAATATATATATTTTTTCTCAAAATATAAACTTAAATTAAATCTAAATTTTCCCATCTCGCCTTCTTAATTAAGTTTTCTACAACTTAAAATTAAAAAAGAAAAAAAAAAGGATCTGTGTACGCTTTGAATATGTTTTATTCCTTTTTTCTATTTATCTTTAAAATAATAATGTAAATAAAGGAGGATTTTACTTTTTTTTTTATTTTTATTTTCTTGAATATATTTAAATCTAATGAATTTAAATACGTGATATCTTGAAATAAATAATATATGTATATCTAGTGTGTATAAATTCGTTACATAAAAAAAAAAAAAAAATTTGTAAAAAAAAATGTAAATATTTCATAAGACGCAAATGTAAAAAAATATTACTAAAAAAAAATAAAAAAAAATAAATAAAACAATGAGTTAAAAAAAAAAAACAAATATCTTATTTCTTATTTATAGTTTTTAAGCATTTGAAGTAATATCCGATATTAAAACATTATTATATCGTTTTGGAAGTAAAATAAGTCAAAAATAAATGAAGATCATCTAAAATTCTTAAATCCAATATTTTAAAGAATTAAAAAATGGAATGATTGGTTTCTCAGTATCTCGGTTTTATTTTTGGGTCACAGCCCATTTTGATTCCAAATATAGTAGGTAAATGAACATTAATACGTTGAAAATTTTTTCTTCTGCATTTATTAATTTTCAATTTTCTATTTAATGTCATGATTTAGTAATGCAATTTTACTTCATTCCGTCCTAGTTATTTTGGCATTAGTAAAGTCGAAATAACGATATCTATAATTTTTTCGTATTTTTAGATTTAAGTTATACTATATACAACAACTAGAAATCAAATTTTTAACATTATTATATTGTCTGGAATATTAGGTACAATAAAAACCGAATATATTTTTTCCGGACGATATCAGGTATTCGATCGAAACTAATTTAAATTTTGGTTAAATATATATTGAAAAGAATGCTATACATGTTGATTAAAAATGTATGTTTTTTTTGTATTTATTAAATTTTTATATCTAACGTTGAATGTTTTATAATAAATAATAATATTATATACTATTAAACAGATACTACCAACAACAAAACCAACCGATGTTAATAATTTCAATAATGATTATTTTTAATATGAATCATTTTATTATTTTTAATTAATTTCGGAACTCGAATTACGATTAAATACATTTATCTATTTTTTTATTTCATAAGGTTGCTGTTGCATTCTGTCTTATCTTTTTATTTATATATTAATATATTATTATATAACACAAGTATTATTTTTGATCTCTTTTTTGATTTTTTAATTATTTATTAACTAATTTTGTTTTCATTTTATTTTTTTTATTTTTTTTTTATTTGACTACAGACTGAGGTTAGATTTAAGTAAGGTCGAATATAGGTTTTTGCTTCTTTCCCATACTATGAATATTATTTTTCTTATATATTCAATCATTTTCTAATAGTTAGGAATTTTTAATAGTAAAGTAGCTTATAGCATACTATATCTCTAAATATAGTTGTATCACAATTAACTTGAATATATTTGCATTAATAAAATTAAAATAGCAATTGAAAATATAAAATCACACACAAATATAATATAATATCAGAGCTTCGAACCGGAACCGAACCGAAAACCGAAAACCGGAAAAAACCGGAATTTATAACCAAACCGGAATGAAATTTCATTTATGTTTTTTAGGTTCTTTTTCGTTCCTTTTTCGTTCCTTAAACAAGCAAAAAAATAAAAAAATTTAACACTTTGAATTTGAATAAAAAATTCATATTTTGTATTTGTATTACATCAATGTATGTGTGTTTTTATTTTTAATATAGGAAATATTCACAAAAGTTTCAATTCTACTTGTTTGCAATTAACGGACAAGCATAAAAAGTGCTACTCAAAAAAAATTTGAACCGAAAAAAACCGGTTTTGAACCGAAAAAAAAATTGAACCGTAACCGGAACGAAATTTAAATTTACAAAACCGAAACGTAACCCTAAACGATAAAACTTTAAGAACGAAACCGAAAACCGGAACAAAATAAATTGCGGTTCGAAGCTCTGTATAATATATAATATATTTAAAAAAAAATGTATAATGTACTCAGACTAATAAGTTCATATATAACTATTTTGATGCCGATTAGCTCCATTTCACAGTATTGTAACATAATAACATATTATATCAAAATAATTTTAGTTTAATTTTATAAATATTTTTACAAAAACTATGAAATTGAGCTAAATATTTTTCATATCAAAAAAGTTGTACGAACTTACTCGTCTGTGTAAATTATGTTTGTCTGTGATAAAATACATACATTGTATATATATGTAAATTGAATATGGACCTTCATATTTATATATCAATTTAATTAAATTTAAAAAAAAAATATTTAATTATGTTGAATCAATCAGTATCGTTCTTTACATTGATTTATTTTTTATTCTTTTTTCAGTCTAAAAGTCGCGGTAATTATTTTTTAATAATATGTAATTCATATAAAATAAACTTTTATATTAAATTTTACTACATTAAATTTAATTAAAAATAAATTCATTTGTAAAGACCTCATATATTGCAATGTTCAATGAATAAAACTTAAAATATAAATCAGAGTTGCTTTTGCTTAGGAAAAATAAATGATATTTTTCAGTCCTTAATTTAAAGAAAGCTGCCAAATTATATTTTATATTTTGAAATTTCAATATTTTTTTCTGAACGGTGATGGATTGCAATTCTACTAAGGATCGTAGCCCGAAGAAGGCTTAAATTAAATAAAATAAGAAATAACTTATTTTATTTCGATTAACACTTTGTTTATACATATATATTTTTTTGTAATTTTCTATATTTCTACAACACTTTTAAGTAAAAATACAGAAAAATACAGATCCGAATACAGATAAATATGAAAAAAAAATTTCACAGAAATGATGAATAGTGGTCCAGTTAAGTTGTGTTATTTTTATATTCGAAATACGCAACGAAGTCCTTCTCTTCCGAGTTATCCCAAGTTAGAATACTAACAGTTATTGTAATTTGTCAAACCAGCTGCAGCTAACAAGCGAATTAGGTCTTTAAAATGTAGTACTAATATTAAAATTTTTAGATATGTTAAATTATTTGTGTTTTGTTTCTATTTATGTGGAAGCAATCATCGATTAAGTTAAATCTAAAGTATAATTTAAAAAAAAAAACTATAACGACCAATCATTTAATATTTACGTTCATTAATTGTCATCAATTTACGAAATTTAAATATGTACAACAATTTTTTTATGGAAATTGCGGAAAAATAATTTAAATATTTTTAATTCGTAATTAAAATACACGTCGTTCTTCTATCTGTAGTACATTTATCTTTATTTGTAAGAAAATCATTGAATGCCTGAATGCATTCAATAAATTTCATAAAATAATTTTAATATTCTTGTTTGTGATCTGAATCTAAGCATTTTTTTTTTTGCATCTAAGAAAATAAAAACATAAATATATAATTTGATAATTAATATGTACAGCTGCTGAGAATTTTTTTTTTATTTAATTTAGCATATATTTATAACCGCATATTATATGGAACTAAAAAAAACTCAAGGTCATTAAGATTTAGAATTTGATTTATTTGTACACTGAGGTAAATACTAATTAAATTTATGTACCTGAGGTAATTATTATCAATTAATTAATGGGTGTTTATTTTTTAGTGATTGAAATCAAATTTAATTCATAAAATTATATTGATTGATAATTAAAAATAAAATATAAATTATATTAAAATAATGCACTGTAATAATTCATTTTTACAATAAGAAAACATTATTCCGTATTTAAAAGATCTATTTTATAAAATAACTTTTTTTTTTTCATCATGAATCATTAATTTCTTAATAAAACATTCTTAAAATTTTATCAATAAAAATTTTTGAATGCATATTCGACCCAATTTTGAAACCATAAAATCAGAGAGTGTTTGATAACGAGAAATGTCTAGGTGCTTTATTGTAATACTATTTCTGTTACGCTTAAAAATAATATATAACTAAATATATATAGTAATAAATTTATACAAATTGGTCCAATTGCTTCGCAATATTCTATAATTTATAATTTATATATATATATATTTATGTTCAGTTCTATGTGTAAAAATTATCCATGGGTATAAAAATTGTTATGTATTATTTTATATATATATTTACCTTCGGTTCTTTGTATATATGAAAATAAAAATTGTCTACGGATATAAAAAATGTTGAAGTCTTAATCACATTGATATATATATATATTTTGCAGATCGAATTAATTTTCAATGTAATGTCGAAATCATGATTTATGTGTCAAAGAAAAAGTTTTCCCCTTTTTTATTTATCTTATTTATAATCTGATTTATAATCTGATGTTGGTGTAGCCAAATATTTGAGTAGAAAATTAATTTTTCAAATTTCTGACTTTTAATTAGATCATTTTTTATTTTATCATCACTTTTCTTTTCAATCTTCTTATATATAGGCCGTCGTGAAGTGCGTACACTTCATAAGCGAGCCCTAGCTCATTTTCAATATTTTTTCTTGGAGTAAAGGTCAGATGATAGGTATGTAAGAAACATTAAGAACATTCAAATTTTTGAAATGCTCAACATGAAAATCGGTATAAAATTTTTCATTTATCCAGTTGAAGCGTTTTTGTTGTTTAGAAAAATTATATGAATTTCCTTATATTTACCTACTTAATGTATCCTACAAACTTCTAAGTATACGACGAGCTTTCTTTTTAAATATTGAGGAAATGTATAGGCAAATAAAGTTCCATATTATAATATCGGAAATGATGTAAGTTTTCTTGATGTGATAAATACATATATATTTGGTAAAATAAGAGCAAAAATTTCAAGGTATATTTAATGTGTAGCAAAAACCTTGAGAATTTTTATTATTTTTGCCGACGATATGACAAAAACTTAATTTTGTTGTCTTTGCAACAAAACTTTTTACGATTCTTTAATACATATTTTATTTTCAATCGATTTCTTGGCATCCAAAGAAATATTGGACGTAAAATGTTTAAAACATTATCGAAAGAAAAAGGAAAAATAAATAAAATTTTAACCACTTAACATATATTTCTTACACAACATTGTATTTTTAAACTAAAACAAGTTTATCATGCGAAGGTCATTGCCAATCGCAATAAATAAATTATAAATGAACAATTTCTTTTTTCGATTGCATAAAAACAGATCTGAACAACCTTGTTTCATATTTGAACAAATTCATTGGAATTTCTTACAAGCTTTCTGCCTAAAAAAAACGTTCAACTTGACGTTTTCATAATTTTGATTCTAAATTCTTTTTGACATTTCTATGATACAATCGTGCGATACGTTCAATCGATATCGATTTTCATGGAAATCCATTTTCAACACTCAGTCCGAATTTTTGGACATATTCTATCCTATAATCTATCAATCAACATATATATTTTCGAGACTCGGACTCGATAACACTCAACCTTGGTCTTCGTTGAAAGAGAACGGGATTACATATCTGTCAAATAGAAAGACAGACGGACGGACATTTATACGGAAAATTATACTAATAACAAAAAAAAAAAGAATCTTAAATTAGAACAGACAGATTGAACCCAAAAGATTCACGTTTTTACACTAAACATAAGATGCGGAATCCTCAGACACATTACATACTACATTTATGTTTATAAAAGTTTTATAAAGTTTTATTTATAATTTATCTGATAATGCACCAATGAGCAAGTATTTTATTTTACATATTGTGTATTATAAAAAAAACATTGTGCACCACTGACAAGAAATTTTATTTGATAAATTTTTGTTGCGTGTTAAAAGAATGCATCCTTTATAATTTGAATAATTACATGTTACATTTTTTTTATATATTTCAATGACTGTATTTATTGTTATTAATAGCTCATTATTATATCATAAAAGACATTTTTAATCCAATCGAATACCAATTATAAAATAATTCCCAAACTCTATAATAATTTATTCGAAATTGATTGTGTGTGCGATATTTTTAGGTATTATTTAATGTGCCCACCTACATATAACAAATAATATTAGAAATTTAATTCTAAAATATACAAAATGTTTAAATACTTTTGACTTTATTGTTTCACCTACAAGATCAAGAAATAAATTTTTTTTTACAAAGCACTTCCGTCAAATTCAATACGCTCTTTGCTACAATCTACAAAGAAATGCGCAGGCTATAAATATGCAGTGCAAAAAGTTTTGATCCCTGAAATACAATATCGTTGAAAAAGACTTCCCTAAAACTTCGTCGTCGTATTTCGTAAGCCTAGTCAACAGCCTGTAATTACATATAATGCGATTTTCAGAATTAATTTGTTAACAATTATAGTTTTTTCGTAAAAAGAATTGTGAAGTGTAATTCTGGTGAATGGTTCAAATAAAATTTTAACGAATATTTATTATGTTTAACCAGCGTTTTTGCGTGAAAAAAAAAGTATTAACATTCACACTTCAAAAACTTTAATACGAATGAAGAAGGTAATAAAACTTCCAACCAATAAAATTAAAATAAAATTTAATTGAGTTATTCTTCATAAGCTCTGTGATTTTAATCTTTTTTTTCGCTCCACTATATGTCTATATGTAATTTGTTTATTGAATAATGCCAAGGGACAAATATAAATAAAAAAATAACTTTTATATGAAAATTTGTTTTTTGAAACCATAACTTCGTGATACAGAAATGTAATATTAAAAAATATTATATGAATAAGATATTCATGTATATGAAGATATCAATATGTGGTTTGTTAATGTGGTTTGTACAATGTTCGGTACAGGCTGTTCGGAAATATTAAACACTAAGCGGTGCAATGCGTAACAATGTTAAAAGAATAATTTTCGAAATTATTCTAATTATATAAATATTATACAGAATACCAATTGCTTATTTCCGCGTATTTCAAATATTTTTACTCGTGACCAATTATTATTATATTCTCAAAATAAGGTGCATGAAGGTAAATAATAAAAAAAAAAAATTATTTCTTAACTATTTATATTATTTTGTTATACATTTTATAAAAATATCTCTGGGTTACAACAAAAAATAATAAAAAAAAAAAAACGAAACTTTCAAATATTTTTTTTAAAAGAATTTCATTTTATTTTGAATACCTATAACTTTAAAATTATTAAATTAAGCAATCAACATAGATTTTTTTTTTATTTCATAAGAACCTTAAAAAAAAAAATAAAAAAAATTAAATAAAATAAGTAATATTCACAAATTAGTGGTGCGAATAACATTTTTTTTTTTAATAATAATTTTAAAACCCAAATCTGTAGCAATAACATATAGCAGAGAGTGCATGTTATATTTTATTTTTATTTCTTTTTTTTTTTTACAAAACGCCCATTGAAAAACAATATAAAAAAATTATTGATCCGTAACTTAATTAAATAAATTGCAAGCGTTCGTATATTATATACTTATTTTTTTTTCTCTTTTACTTTTTAAAAATATCTTGATTTAGCATCAAGAAATAAAATTGATAAAAAAAAATTAATTTATATTGATCATAAAGTTATTTACTATATATCGTCTGCTGAGAAATGAAACAACGTATGACATTTATACGTCATTATTTGACAATAGCACCATTCGATTCCTCGTACTCGATTTTATAAGTACAACTGCTTTGCAATATTCTTAATGTTGATTAACATGTGTTTTTTAGATGAAAATTGTACGCTACTTGATATTTTTTCATACGTTTTTTTTAATTTTCAAAACTTTAAATTCAAATTACTCGAAACTATACTTTTCATTATACGTTGTTTCATTTCTGAGCAGGCGATATAATAATATGTGTTGTAGAATGTAGAAGTACTAAAGTTGGGGGCGAACGAAATATTTTCGCCCGTTTATTTTGTTGTATACATTTTTTTGGGCGAAATTAATTCTGGGTCAGCAAATTATTTCTCAGCAATAATTTCACGAAAATGTCTTAGGTGACGTAACCATAAGTTAATTTGCAAAAAAAGGAAATTTTAAGTCCTGAACCAGTAGTACACTAAGAGGCTTTTGTAGCTATAGGTACAGTTGCGAAAAAGATGTTTTAAT
This sequence comes from Hybos culiciformis, assembly GCA_964007475.1. Classification (NCBI taxonomy): domain Eukaryota; kingdom Metazoa; phylum Arthropoda; class Insecta; order Diptera; family Hybotidae; genus Hybos; species Hybos culiciformis. The sequence continues at coordinate 52,515,354 of OZ023273.1, forward strand.
CCTTGAAGTACCACAGAGACACGGAGACGAAAAAGTTCGCGAAACCCTAGGTTAAATTGTGAAAAATAAATTTTAATCCGTTGCGTTGCGAATAAGGTAATTGTTGTCTCTTTCTCTTTGTTTTTGAGGCCACAATTATTATTAACTCGTAAACGAATTTTTCTGTTTATATATTTCTTTACTATTTTCGACACTCTCGTAGACCCAGTTTTCGTCATCACAGCGAGCTGAAATTTGGCACACAGGTACATGTCGCGTGACAATTGAATCTATCAAAATTTGAACCGGAAATTTCCATAGAAAACCCGGAAAATCGGGAAAAATCATTTGAAAATTTGGTACAAATTTGATTAGTGATAAATCCGTTTCAGGAAAAATGCAAAGTTTTCTGGTTTTTCCGAAAAAATTTTCCGGAATTTTCCGACTTTTCCGGAAAATTTTCCGGTAAAAAAGTTTTCTAAATTATGCAGGATCAAGTCCCTATCAACTGGCATCATTACTTTCTCTCCAACAGAAACTTGCAGAAAAAATCGATGAAAATTCATGTAAAACGCTTTTCCTGAGTTTTTCCGACCAAGGAAGCGTTTGAGCGTTTTGCAACCTGAGACAAAGTTGTAGAGCGAAATGAGTTGCATAAAATTGCTTTTATGGAAAACTCCATGGAAAACCCGAAAAAGCGGGAAAATAATCTTGAAAATTTTCATCGATATGATTAGTCATAAAATTGTTTTAAAACATCTCCATGCAGCACATAATAACAATTTAGTTAACGTGAAAAAGGCAGAAAATAAAAGTAAGTAAAAAACGAGTTTTCAAAAAAACTGAGGCCAGGCCGCATGAAAAAGTACAAAATAACTTTTTCTTCTCACACACAGGTGGACTCAGATTTTTTGATTGGGATATTTCACTTGAATATTCTTCCTCTTCATGAATCAAATCACTTACGTCCCAATCAAAAAAATCTGAGACCACCTCTGTGTGTGAAAAAAAAGTTTTCATACGGCCTGGCCTCAGTTTTTATGAAAACTCGTTTTATACTTAATTTTTTACTATTTCATTAAAAAAAAATGTTTGGTGAAATTAATTTATTCGAAAAACATTTATTTCTACAATTTGTGTCAAAATATTTAGTTCGCCAAGCACGACGAAATTAAATGCGCTCCCACAAAATTATAAGAGTACTAAATTCACGAAAATTTCATCGGTAAAATCAATTGACGCGGACTAAATTCATAGCGCCACTAAAGTTACATTTATATTTATAGATATTGTTATAAAATTTTTTGTGGTATTAAAGTTACTTATACTTTAGCTAAAAATTTACCGAAGACATTATTATTCAGTTAAGTAGGTAAGCAAAATTTTTATTTGTCAAAAAGAAAAATAATTTTTTGAGTCAAGTTTACTTAATTCTTAAATAAGTATGTATGTACGTACTTCAATATTATTTCAAACGATTATATTATGAATAAAATTGAAAAATATTATCGTCGTCGTCATAAAAGGTTCTAATTTGGCCATGATAATCAAGTATTTAATGTACTTTGAATCTTATAATTATAAACTTTTCAATTAATTCGAAGAACTGATGCTACGTATAATAGTTTCTGATTAGTTTTTTATTTCGCACATTTTTGTGATGTTAATAAAATACAGTAAAGAGATTGTAAATACTAATACCTACATTTGATTTTTTTTTTTTTAATACTTTATTTTATTTTTCGAACACCTTCAAATAGAAATATAATTTTTCAAAGTAAAATGTTTAAAAAAAATATAATAAAAGTAATCTTTAAGTTAGTATCATATTAATCAATGCTGTAACGTACCTAACTAGAATTTTGAAACAAATAATATATTGGATTTTATTATACATTTATGTATGTATATGTAAATTGGAAAAACAAATATTAAAATTCTTGATACGTTTATGACTATACGTATCTCATATTTTTTGAACAATCTTTTTGAGTACACTTAAAACGAATGAATGAAGAATAATTCTTGTTCTCAATTTGATGAAAAGAAATGCATTCTATTTGTTTAATTCATTGTAATAATAAAAATTATATTCCAAAGATGCATATTTAATATAAACCTTATGCTTTCTTAATACCTTTGCACATATAAAGAAAGATATTCAAATTTATTCATAACATAAAAAATAAAATAATAAAATAAAAAATTTTTTTTTTTTTTTTGTTTTATTTATAAATTTTTACTTCTCCTCAGTAAGTTAACATTAAATTTTCATAATGCTATGCTAGTCTTAAATTACTTTTAGAAAGAAATTTGTACACATTTTACACAAAATAACAAAATAATAAAATAATAAAAGAACTAACTAGTAAGCGAAGACCTTAAATAGATTTACATAAATAATATACATACTTGTAAATTTGTTTTTATATTGTTTTTTTTTATTTTTTAAGATACTAGAAAAGTTTTTATACATTTTTTTTTAATACTTTTTAAAAGGCAATTCTTAAAGAAATTATTTTTGAAGTTGAATTCATTTTCATGCAAAATTGATTTTGACATATTAGAATAAAAAATTTAGGTATATGCATTAAATTTAATTAAATAAAACCACAATAAAATCTCAAAAACGTTCTCTAGAAGATAATAAACTGGGTTAAAAAATTTATTGTCGAACTTAAAGAGATCGTCGGTCATAGAAAAACTAAAAAACGGAAGATTTTGATGCATCCAATCAAGCTCATGCTTTCTACAGCATACAAAACACAACCGCATTTTGTTATATTTGTATTTCTTTTACGTAACATAATTTAGGCGTTAGCTATGTAACTGTAAATAGCTATCTTTACAATAATAACTTTAAGTTATTAGAACATATTTTTTAAAGCAATACATTATATATTTAAGAGCACAGAGATTTTGCATAGAATCGATTCCACTTTATTGGTTATTATTATTTCATTAAACTTATTGATAGAATAATCTCTTAACTAATAAGTATAGTTTGGTAAGCACATTGGAAAATATGAGTATATCGTTACCGAATGTGTTAATCGGAATTTACAACACTTATTTAATTATAATGTTACTCTTGAGAATCATTCTTGTCTTCTTTTTTTTTCAAAACCAACCATGTAAGTACGTATCTTTAAATTAGAAAAATAATGAGGCATCTAAATGTAAAAAAAATAAAATAAGCTGAATTGAATTAAAATTTTAAAAGAAAAAGAAATTATTTTCATTCGTCCTTTTACAATTTTTTTTCACTCCCATTTGAGAATATAAAACCCAATAATACGAAGAAAATCCAAGAAAATGAATTAATGTTTTAAAAATGAATAAATTGAAGAAAAAGAAAAAAATGTTCAGCAATATCTTTTATAGGGAAAAGGTGGACTTTTTAATTTGGAATAAATAAAAGAAATAATTATATATATATATATATATTTTTTAATTTGACATCCCATTTAGTGTAGATTTAATTAAATCATTGGAGTATTTAGATTGCTATGCTATTTGAACGTTATAATAGAGAAATTTAATGCAGTTTAATGTCATTTTTAGAATTCAACTAACTATCTACTTAATTTATTATGATTCTTATTTTAATTATTTTAACTCAAATTCTTTGAAGTAATTCCACAATCAGAATAAGAATAAGAAGGAGATTCCATAACCAATGGATGACATATATCATATACTGGCACTTTTAAACTTGATTTGCGGATCCCATCCATACTGGTTGTTGACAATGTATTGTTTCTGCCTAAACTGCTTCCACAACTAGTTTTCATTTCATATGCTGCATTTAATGTCATTTGCGAACTAGTATTTAAGCTGCTCTGAGAGCTGCAAAAGCTACTATGGGCTCCGCCAAATGAACGTCATCTGTTTTCCGAATACGTATTAGTAATTCCAAAACTAACACTTCCATGCCGTTCACGAGACACAGGCTCATCATCCCCTAATGAATTATTATGTGCACTTGGTGATATACTTGGTGTACGGCATCCACCAATACGAATTTGTGACATATCTGAACCACGACGACTGTTACGTGCCGATATTAAATGTGAAGAACAGAAGCATTTGCAAATTATTTGTTTAAATGCAAATCGAAAATCTTTTGAAAATAATGCGTATATCATTGGATTGACAGCGGAATTGCAATAACCTAGCCAAAACATAATTGAAAAAAGTAAATCATTTATACAATTTTCGCAGAAAGCCCTTATAACATATGTGGTGAAAAATGGTAGCCAGCATATTATAAATAAACCTACAATTATTGCTAAAGTTTTTGCAGCTTTTGTTTCCATACGAAATCTTTTCACTTGGGCTTTAATATTACGTTTACCCATTTTTTTACTAGTTCTAGGTGAATTACCAGGACTTTTATTTGTGTCCTGATGTTCAATACTATCTAAATTATAATTTACATTTTTATTCCCTGCTACTTGTAAATAAACATTTGAATCCTTAGAATGACGAAATATTTGAGATGTTGTTGTTTCTTTCCCATTGACAGTTGTATAACGAACTGAATATAATAAATGTTGTGGTGTTTGTTGTTCTTGTGTGTTTACGTTATCTATAGTTGAACTTTCATGAATATTTTCATTTGAAGGATATGAAACAGAAATTTTAATTTTTTCATGTTTTCTTGTTGCAAATCTAGAGAGCCGTTCTGGTGATGGTGTTCCTAGGGTTGTTGTTGTACTTTGTGTACTTCCATTACTATTATGTGATGTATCAATGGGTTGTGTTGTCGACCCCCGACCACGATGTATTCTTAATGTTAAACGTTGTTCTTCAAAACGATTCCCAATTCCTAGTGAAAATGAAAATACAATTAAAAATTTTAAAAGTATTCAAAATAGTAATGAAAAATCATAAAAACTTATTGCAATTTAGGTGTCAATTCTCAATTTTTAAGTTATCTCGCCTCTTATCAGTTTTGCGATTGAATTAATCAGACAGGTGAGATAAAATTATATAACAACAATTTTTAACATGATAGGCGATATCGACTTTAACATTTTTTTACCACTTCTATTTACTCTATTTTTTTTTTAAATACAATATTTTGGGAATTTTTAGGACTATATTGTATATAAAATATTTTCCATAATTTGATTGGTGACAGAAAATAAGAAGATTCATTTCAATAATTACATAAAACTAAAAAAAATCATAATATTCTGCTATTCTTCCACCTAAATATGTTATTCTTTTTTTAGTTTCAATCTTATTTCAAATAAGTTTATTCTTTTTCAACTTAATTATTTACAATATACAATTTTAAGATTGTATGAAACTTAGCAATAGCTTCTCTTTATTATTTCTAGGCCTGCAAAGTATGATATATGTAAAATTTACATAGATGTGAACTTTACTAATAAAATAACAAAAAAAAAAAATCTTAATAATTATTGTATTCTTTTAATAATTTTGTTCAATTTTTTAAAAATAATGTGTACCTATATGAATTGCAATAATCTAGCCAAAACATATAATTGAAAAAAGTAAATCATTTATATAATTTTCGCAGAAGGCTTTCATTACATATGGATAAAATAAATAAACCCACAATTAGAGCTAAAGTTTAATTTTGCAGCTTTTGTTTTCATACGAAATCTTTTCACTTGGGCTATCCAATAAACAAAAACTATATTGTCAATAGTCATGCAGCATGATTACGTGACAAAATTATTCTGGATTCATTTTTTTGCTATTATAAACTTTATAAAATAAAAAGAATTAAATTGAATATTAGCATTATAACTACATTTCTCGGAAATTTCACCTCTTACAATCTTACATAATTAGAAATGGTTTTTTTTTTTTATGTAGAAATTCATTTAATAATTATAAAAAAAAGTCATAGTAAAATATTTAGAATTAAAAAAGGCTTTTGCTTATCGTATTCACAGTAATAATTTTCATTATACTTTGTTAACTTAGTAATATTAAAAGTGTGAAATTTTATATATAAAATACAGTAGGTAGAAGAACTTTACAAAAAAGATATAATGTAATAGTGAAAGGACTTACAAATTGATATATATTATATATACACATCATTAAATTATTATACTGTTCTGAATTTAGGGTACAAGCCTCAGAATTTTTTTTACTTTTATCTTGAGTCTTTTATAACAAATCTTTGCATATTGAGTTGTTGAATTTTGTTTTTGACATATAACAATGCTTATCCTATTTATTACAACACGCCGTTTATTTATTTATTAAAATTTGACCCCGTTTAATTTGTTCAGCGACCCCGAAAATTTTATACCTATAATTGACATAAATTTTCATTTTTATTTTAAAGAGAATGATATTTCCTTTCGTTTACATTTAAAGGGTTACATTTAAAGTGACTATCTGAAAGTTCGCAAAAAAAAATTTTTACATAATCTTCTGTGTATGAAAAGCTATCAAAGAAATTTATTTTATGTCGTGAAGATATTACATTTATAGTTATAAGAAATTTTTTATTGTCTGAATAAAAAAGGGTCAAAAATGTCCTTTTATTCTTTTTTAAATTTGGCCATCACAAGAATAATTTTAATTTTTTTATTATTTTGGAACTTATTATCGACTTAAATAAATAACTAAATTCTAATTGATGTCATTTTTATTCGGCCGCGTGTTCTAATTTTTAGAAGTAAAGCAGTTACCACAGAAATTTGTGCGAACAGAAATAAATACCTTGCCGGTGTTATAAGGGCAAAAATTTATTTGTTTTTTTTTTTATATTATAATGAATACATAAATTAATACATATATTAAATATTATTAAATTATATATAAATAAAAAAAATAACAACGTTTCCTAAAAAATTAACATTTTTTATACTTTATGTTTCTCAAATTTCATTTTTGTTTCAAGTGAATGAATAGAAAAAAAAAACACAAAAAAAAATAAGAGATCTCTACAAACAATTTATTCTTTACAGCTGAAGACATTTACGTTCATAACGTATTTTGTTAATTACCGCCAAAAGATTAATAGAACTTTTTAATCATTAAAACAACGAAGAACATGCTTTTTAACGTTTTGCACCCTCATTTTTCTGCTTAAAAAGTTGTTCTTAAGAAAAACTTTTTCATTGTTAAAGAATTTATTTCCTTTTTCTTTTTTTTTTTTTTTTGAACAATTTTATTAAAAATGTATTTCGGAAAAATGTGAAAATAAATTTTTTTTTTTTTCTTATTCATTTTCCCTAGGATAACGGAACAAACACATTAGGTAGGTACAATAAAATTATGAGAGTTTCAAAATTTAATTCGTTTTTGTTTTTTTTTTTCTTTTTATTTTTTGTTTTGTTTTCACAAAAATTATTGCCGCTGAGTTTTTCATTAAAAAAGATAATTTTATGCAAAGAAAAATATTAAAAACTTTTTTCCTGTGGTAATAGATGTCAGCTTCATATGACAACAATGTCAACTGAAAGTAATTCGATTTTCAAAATAATTCTTCAAAAAAAAAATTTAGTCATTTATTTTATATCATATATAAACATTATTTATGCATGTTTTTTTTTTCCTGTATTTTTGAAACTTATTAAGTCAGCGTTATTTTAATTTTTGATCAAAGATTCCGGCTTATTTTTTAGAAAGTGTGACTCATCGAAGAAAACCCAAAGAAACTCATATAAACATTCAATTTAATGTAGGTAATAAAAATTTCCAAATTTTATTAAGAGTGTTTTTTAAACTGCAAGTCAGTCAAACTCCAGAATGGAAGTTATTTAATGATCGCAATATCAGTTCAACCGGGAACATTATAGTTATATGAGATTTAGTTACGTCTTTCGTAGCTCCAGTCATATTAGTGTTGTTTTCGCAGCCTTGAATTTAATCTAATTTGAATATATAAATCACAACTGAAACTAAAAAAAAAATTTAACGACAATTATTAGCTTTATATTTTTCTTGGCTTATTCAGTTCAAATTATATGAAATTGTTTAATACCAATATTATTTTCCATTTGTAATTATTGGTTGAAATATTGTTTATTCAAAATAATTGATTCGAGAATAAACAATTTCAAGAAATCCTATAAATCTAATTTAATTAAAAATAAAATTTTCCAAAACGACTGCCTTAAGTTAAGACTTTGAAAAGTTTTAAAATATCTTGAACTAAAAACTGTTTAATTGCTTAACCTTAAATATACAAAATGAAATGAAGTTTTTCAAATTTGTTTATTTTATGATATTAAAAAAGATAGAACACTTATATACGTGGTTTAATCTTATTCTTGTTTGATGATATTTAACTTATTCTTTTTATCCACAAAGAGTAGGTATTATTGTTGCAAGAAATTAATGCAAATTAAAAAACTTACAGGAATTTAAATTCAGTATTTTATGATGAGAATTGCCACACGTGTACCTACATCATCAGTGCTTTCATTTTATGCTATAATTTATTAAAATAATATTTTATTAATTAAGATTGCCGCAATTTTGAAGAATGTCTTAAATAACTATGCATAGTTATTTAAGACATTTTTATTTTGTATAAATTAGAAATAATAATAAACATACATCGAGTTATGTTCCTCTACTGTAAACATAATACCGTTTAAAATTTTGTGATGTAATTAATTTTTGTTTAAAGATTATCTATCAACTATTTAAAACTTTTTTTTGGTTGCATTGTAATTTTATCATACAAAGTAGTTAATTTAGCCTATACTTATTTATGGTAAGTAAATAGCATATTTAAAAATTAAATACAATAAACTTAAGCTTTCTGAGTAAAATTAATCCTTAAAATTAATCCTTAAATCCTTCGAAAAATTAAAACTATCGTTCCTCTAAAAAGAAATAAAGGTCAAACTTATACAAAAATCGTTAAGCTGAATTTTTTAAATGAATAATTTCTCAAAAATAAAACTATTTTTGTCGATTTCAATTAATTGAGTTTCTTAAAAATACATTTACCTTACCTACACCTACCTATTCTGTTTATATTCTGTTACTGTATGTTTAAAAAACGTATTAGCAATGCTTGAGGCAAATTTTCCATCAACCCAAATTTTTTTTTCTTTTATATATGTATAGGCAATTTTTTTATTTTATTAAAATAAATCCATATAAATAAAATTTATGTATTTATGCTAAAGCTTCTTGAGTAATTCCCAAACCGCATATTTAATGGTTAAGCCACACTAACAAAACCCCTTTATCAGGGAAGAAATAATTTACTTGTGAAGAATATTTTATATGTTTTTCATTGATGAACCCTTTTGAAAAAAAAAAAATGTTTTTATACCTTAGAATTTACACATATATTTTTTTTTTTCTTTGACAGTTTATTGCAAAATTTAATGAATATTATGTTTATTCGGTGTAGAATAAGTTTATATAAAATTCAAGTAGAATTGAATGTTTTTAGAATTTTAATTTTTTGTTATGTTTTGGTTTTTTTTTTTTTAATGCAAAGCAGGAACAAATTTCCATAACCTTAAGGATTTTCTTTTTATATTTATAACTTTTTTATTGTTATCTCAGAAAAAATGGGCTTAAAAATGTTTAAATAGGCAAAACATTTGGTTGTTGAACATTCGATGTTATAAACTGTATAAAAATTTGATACTTAAAATAAATTGATATACTTCTTTCTTACAAATGTATTTGAAAGAAAATTAGAACATTAATATTTTTTGAGTTAAAGTAATCTGGTTTTAAATATATAAATTTTTTTTTGTTTAAATGTAACCCTAAATACAAATACAACTTACTTAAAGCTGTTGTGAAAATAACTTCAAAATTTCCTTCTATTTATTTACATATTATTCAAAATTTATTGAAACTCAAATTCATTACACACCTTTATATTTATCAGTTAACACATTTGTTTACTTACAATTTCCCATTATATAGTATAGTTATCAAAAATCTTAAAAGTATTGGTATAGGTAGATGTTTTTGTTTTTGAAACTAATCAAAAAATACACCATATTCATTATTTTTACCACATATTAAAACTTTAAGAAATTTAAGAAAATGCTTTGGGCTTTGCTAACAAAGAAACATTTCTGGAACTGAATACAGAATTTTTTTTATCTTGCTTCGTAAATGTTATTCAAATCTTCATTCATCAGCAGAATGAAAAATTTAAATAAATTAAAAAAAAAAAATATTGTATGGCTTAAATTCCATCCCATAAAGCACAATAATCTAGAAAAAAAATTTAAAACGTCGTCTTCAATGAAATCTATAATCAATAATTTTACTGGAACAATTTTTCTATGTATAATTTAAATTTTAACCCTACACTACATAGTGTATCACTGCTGATACATAAGTTTTTATTGTTATAAAACCCATGTATCTCTAGATTTCTTCAAATATTTATGTACAAACACTCTCTTGGTATTCTTTTTTTCTAAATAACCAAGTCGGTAATGTATTTAACACTGTATTTTGAGAGAAATTGAAATACATATTGTGTAGTCACTCACGTACAGTAACAATATAGAGTCTGAAGTACGATAATGAAATTAGTTATAAAAATTTAATTTTTAACAAAAAAAAGTTAAGTTTGATTGAATTTTGATAATAACATAACATATTTGTTAATTTTTAAGCTAAATATAATAATTTTAAGCTATTATAATAATTTTTCCTTATATTGAATGCGTGGGATATCATAAATGATATTCATGAAAAACTCGATTTTCCGGAATACGGGAAGAAAATTAAAAATTTTCCCGCGAACAAACGTTGTTTAGGAAGCAAAAATACACTCTGAAAAAAAAAAAAATATGTAAATCGGTGAAGTCATGCAGTGTAGGGTTAATATGACAAAATATGACAAAAAAAACTTTGTAATTTAATAATGTAAAGTATGAATGTATTCAATATTAATTTTATATAATTTAAATAATATTAAATATATTAAAAAGATTGTAATTTGACCCCAAATTGAAAAAACTAAATATATTTTAATTTTACTTAAAGATGTCATCCCAAAAAATTTTAATTATGTTTTCTTTATACATAATTCTATTGATTTTTGTTTTATTATAAAATAACACCAGACATTATTTTATTATTTAAGATAATCATATCCATTGAAACAAATATTTAGAAGCTTTATTTCTCTAAGGAAAGTTTCAAAATATTTTCATTATATGCATTTTTGCAATACAAAAGAAAAAATATAGTATTATATTACATTATATTATTGCTATTAAAAATCAAGTTATTTAGATAACACACTATGTAGCTTTTTTAATTACTCTGACAATGTTGTACAAAACATTTTAATTCAAAATAAGTATTCATTAAAATGTTTTTTTTCATACTCTCGTAAACATTATTATATACTATAGGTGGCCATAACGTGGCTCGCGAACCGCATGCGGCTCTTGAAGTCGATTGGAATGGATCTTATGCACATTTTGTAATAATTCCTACAAGAAAACTTTCTATTCTCGTTTACATATTCTCGTTTACATATTCTCGTTTACATATTGCGTATTTTTTTAACAAATTTTAATTTTGACAAATTTAACCACAACTTATCTAAACGAAATATAAAACGCCTAATAATTTACACCAGCAAAAAGTTTAACTTTAAACTGATTCACTTTAAAGTTAGATGAACAGTTAAATTAGAAAAAAAAATATTTAACTAATTTACGCAAAAAAAAAAAAATTAGTTTAAAATAAAAATTCCAACTGATTCACTTTAAAATTAGATTAATCCTATATATATGTATAATACAAATTATAAATGGCTCTTTAAAATATTAATTCATAAATGTGGCTTCCAAAGTTGGTATAGCTGGCCACCGCTGTTATATACTATCATTTTCAAAAATATTATAAAACTAACTAATTTTTTTTATTATTGAAGAGAAATATAAGAAGTTCTTTGTATGAACGATTGCCATGTAATCAAAAAAATAATCAACATCATAATTTATATAAAAAGAATTGTTAAAACTTATCATCTACCCAATTTTACTTGTAAAAAAAAAGAAAATTAATAGAGAATTAGATATGATAAATCTATATATTTGCCATATAATATAAATTTTAGAATAAATATTATATTTAACACTCATTTAATTTATTAATAACTCTGTGAAGAAAAATGATTGGTTTGATTTTTAAAAAAATTCTCCATTTTTTGATATAATTTCATTTTTCGATTTTGTTATTAAATATTCATTATATCGCTGCGAAAAATTTCCCTAAAATCAACAAAATAATGTATACATTTTATTGTAGGAAAAAAATCAATTAGTTTTTTTTTTATTTAAGGTATTAACATAATATTTTAACCTCACACAAGAAATAAATTAATAAATTTAATATTGAACGCCATTATGGTGCCTGAAGTTCGATAATTAATCTGTATACGAAATGATTGTAAGCGAATAGGGTATTAAAAAAAATTTGGTTATTATATTCACAACAACAAAAAAAATTATTATTAATAAGAAATATATTTTCAAGATTTATTAAGCAATTTAAAGCTTTTCAAATTTTTATGTTTAATATTTTTTGGAGTACATATTAAAAAAACAAATCTTTCCTTATCAATATTGGACCGGATGCACTCTAAATTTTTTTTAATGCTGTATTTCTGAATATTTTCTGTTGAAATCAATATTTATGTTTAAACAAAAGTGACCATATATTTTATACTGAAATCCGGGACCAGTTTAAATAAAAATAAAAAAAGGCTTAACGCATTCCTCAGGACATAATTTTCTAAGTTTATTTAATTGTTCCGAATTATTCATTTAATTAATATCAAAAGTAAAAAAAAAATTAACAAAAAAATAAAATAATTATTCTTTATATTATTTATTACAAGACATAAACTTAATAAAAATAAACTAATAATAAAGTTGCATAAATAAGTGTAAGTATTTAAAGTACGTAGTTAAGAGCCCTCCATGTGAAATTCTGTTTGCTTTTTGTGTTTTCTATTTTTGCAGTTTTTTTTGTTTTATTTTACAGCCGTGAAAAATGCGACAAAAATTGTACGAAAACTACCTCTACCAGAAAATCACAAAACTATACTTGAATTTTATTTCTGTGCAGAAACTGCCATTTTTAAAAAAAAACTAAAAAATTCTTAGAAATAAATGAAATTAATTAAAAATTGTTTAGGAAATTAAAGAAATTCAAAATTTCACGTCACCAGCCCTGAAGAGTTGTATTTTAGCTTTATTTCTGCGTTTGAGATTTTTTATTATCTTTTTCGTTTACTTCAGAATCCAAGCAAATATGTTTAAGTTTTTTAAAGGCTCATTTGGGCCAAAAAACTCAAAATATAAAAAATCCGCCTCACCTACCCTGGAGCCAGTTATATACTCTCTAACATATCAAAAAATCACTTCAGTCTAGATTGTAGTAACCCTACAATCAAAGCCAAACTAAGACCAATTTTTTGCAATTTTTCACATTGAGGGCTCATAAGCGTATTTTTCTGCTGAGTGAATTTTTTTTAGTAAATCTTCATTACTAGAAATAAACTTATAAAAATTAAGAAATTAAGGTAAGATGTACAATAAGGGACAGTTTCCGGAACACTTTCCGGGACGATTTTCAATGCAGGATATACGATTTAAACCCTGGAAAGTCCGCATAATCCGGGAAGTCTGGTCACTTTAGTTTAAACACAACCATGTTAAAATAAATATCTCCTTAAATGTGTCCTATTCTATTGCACAGCGAAAATTATGTATATTTATATATAACTATATATTTATATACGGCATATATTGAAAAAACATATTTTTGATAGAGTAAAAAAAAAATATTGCTGACCTGAAATTTTCTAAGTGTGAGGAATTTTTTAAAAATTTAAGAAAAAAAGATAACTCAAAATGTGAATCATTAATAAGGACAAAAAAAAAGTTTAATATTTCGAGAATATCTGCTTTTGAATATATATAGTTACATAGTGTATAAATAAAATAGTTAAATCAATTTTTTGTACAATAATCGTATAAAGTTTCTTGAAGTGCTGTTTCAGAAAACAAATTTAGAAAGAAATTTTGCTTTCGTCATTATTTTTCAGATTAAATTTTATATTATAAATAGAATTAATAGAATGAGAATGACTTTAAATTATTTATAAATGCCCGAGTGAATCTAAATTAATAGAATGATCATAAATTTTTTCCATATTAATCTTTAAATATACGTTGCGGCAGACACCAAAATAGGTGCTGACACTGGAATTCCATACATTTGCTCCTAAAAGACAGGACCGAACAGCGGAGGGCTAAGGAAAATAGCTTTTCGACGACAGAAACTAACTCAAGAGGGATTCTATTCGTTGGTACATTGCTGGAATGACAAAATAATAAAATAAAAATTCCTATTCCTATTTTCCGTTGCCGATTTCGGTATTTGCAGCAACAGAACGAACAATGCTTAAAAAAAGAATCGAAGCTGGAAAACGCCGATTTCAATTCTAATTAATATTTAGTATTTAAATTTTAAAATATAATATTAAATTACGGTATCAAATTTTGTGATTGAAATAAAATTCGAAGCAACCATTAAAAGTAAATTATTTTATCATAATGCTCAATGTAAAAATTAAAAAAAACTTAAAAAATTATAATTCAATCATAGGAATTAACATTCAAAGAAAGCAGAGTTTTTCATATTAACGAATTCATATATATGTATGTATAACAGTTCCGAAAAATATAATATAAAGATATAGAGTTCACAATTATGAAAATAGTTAATTTAGGTTTAAAAAAATCCGTTTCATACACTTATGATGTCAACTGCTTATTATAAATTTGCCATTACATAAAGCCTCAAAAAGGGCAAAAATATTCGTGAAATAACGACAAATTAATTTGCTTTTATTTGTCCTATTACCTCAATAAAATACTACAACAGTATAATTATTAAGAAGAAAATCTTATTTCGTTTTGATTTGATGTTGATTTTCCCAATAATGCAGACGATTTGATCAAGCAAGAAACAACATAACATCTACTCTCACAAGAGAAGATCCATTTTATAAGGAATATATTCGAAAGCGACAAACTATCCCATTCAACATTTACTAACTTTAATATCAAGTCATTTGGCGCATCTAAAAATTATAAGAATTTTCAATCTTCATAATCAAAATCATAATCAAAATCATTTTTATTAGACATTTTTGATTTTTGAGCGTATATTTTTTCAACATCACAATCACAACAATTACAAAACTTAAATAATATTTCCATTTTTTAAATTTAATCTACTTATTAAAATTATTATTTATATTTTTATTTAAATTTTCCTGAGCGCAAGATTATACGTTCACAAAAATTTGGTTTTTAACTCCAATGAATTAATATTTTCCTAATTGAAAATATAATTTGTTTTGACAGTTTTAATATACCTATAATGTTTTAGTTATGGAAATATACAAGTATACGTTTTATAATATAATTTTTTTTTTAAATAATATTGTTATTCCACCTAACACAAAATGAAGCTTAATGTTAACATTATTACGTTACACTATGTAAATAAATACATTTACAAATATTTTATTATCAATTGGTAAAATTTGTTTCCATTTAATAGGTGATGATATATTCTTAATTATTAGTGCGAAATTTGTCATCTGATCATAAATTCCTCATCGTGATCATCATCATCCTGCAAGTCATTATTATTCGATGTCGAACCTGATATTGTTTTATGAAATGCTACAGGTGCTTGACATAATCTGGCCATATTCATATGGAAATTTTCTGATGCTCTATATGCGCTTCGAGTCCATATACATTTAAATAATATACGCTTGAAGGCAATTCGAAATTCATTGGAAAACAAGGCATATATTAAAGGATTTAATGCTGAGTTACAATATCCTAGCCAAAATAATACTGAAAATACCATTGGTTGTATGCATTGTTGGCAGAATGCCCGTATAAGATACATTGTAAAAAAAGGCAACCAGCAAAAAATAAATCCCCCAACTATGATTGCTAATGTTTTTGCAGCTTTTGTTTCAACACGAAATCGCTTGGCTTGAAACTTTAAATTCAATTTTCCAGCCCGTTTTTTATTTTGACTTCCTGAATTTGATTGCATTGATTCAGACGTTATATTATTTTCAAAATTAAAATTATTATATTTGGCTGAAGGTGATTTAGGTGGAAATTGTTTATTGTAATTTGTTCTGCCTGAAAATTTATTTACAGTTGTCGTTTTTGTAACACCTTTGGATGTTATTGAAATTATTGCTGATTTTCGTCTATTTGTTGCTAAATTATTTCTAATTATTTCTTCTTCATTTGATTGTCGTAAATTATTGTCTAAATTAAATAATTAATTATGTCAAATTCCTCTCCTCCTTTATTATTATTATTTAAATATATTTTATAAGTTGTTTAAAAAAGTAAAAAATCCTTACATGAAATTCATATCAAATAAATTCATTACAATGAAGTTGAATTTTAAATTACAATGTGGTATTCACGTAAATGCTTAGTTTAGCTTCTTAGTAAAATGACATCATATTGCTTTTTTTTGTAAATTTGCAGCATTTAAGTGAAGACCCACAATGATAAATTATGTAAGGCATTTATACTTTTAGTGATTGGAATAAATTTTAATGCGAAGTAAAATCGTATATCGATCCAAGTATTATAATGTATTGAAAAGTTTAGATGAAATTAAAAGTATAAAAATTTTTTATGAACTTTAATCAAAATTTAACAAAACATTATAAAGTTAGTATGGATTGAATAGATTTTGGATTTGAAGAAATAGTTAGTTAGATTTAGATAGAATCTAAGGTGTATTTAATGCCAGAAAAAACTCAAAAAAACTTTTTGATCATTATATCCGAATTTATATAAAAATATGCATCAAAGGAAATAATCAAATAAAAATTCAAAAATTAAAAGTTGTCCAAATCGAACCATTAGCAGCATTTGAAGCCAAAAGCACGGACAATTATAATTATAAATGTTTATCGTTGCGATTTAAGTCCAAATGTTTCGTAAAAACTGGGCGCACGTTAATAACTTTATTTTTGTATGATTTAGCAACGTGTTAAATCATACAATTATTTTGAAGAAAAATTGATTAATTTCCTTCCAAATTACCTTGTTTTTTAACAATGATCATACGGACAATAAGAAAAATATTTAACAAAAAATCTTAATATTCCTGTTTGAGATTACATCCAAAGAATTTAGTTTATTTTAACGCTTGATTATTTCCTGATGTATATTATTATTTTTTTTTAATAACAAACATTAACTGTTTTTGTAAGTATATCTGACAAATTTGTTAGTAGCATACGTATATACATAATTCTTGTATATAATTTCACCTTTTTTGGATGATATTAACGTTGAATCTATATTTGTCATTATTGTACTTTTATCACTTGATCTTAATGGAGGAGTATTTCTTATCAATGAATATGTTGATTCACTACATCCACTTAAACTGTCATTCTCATTTTTTATATTATCACTAGATGGAAATGAAATCTTAATGGCAACTTTTTCATTTCTATCCCTACGAAATATTGATGATGATGAATTATTACTATTGACTTTCATGGATGTTGCACGTTTTTGAAATATGGGCTGCTGCTGTTGTTGTTCTTGTTGTTTTTGATAACAATTTTGGCGCGCATCATCCAAATTGCTTGAACTATTCACACTGAACATTGAACCAGCATTGCTTGTTTTTAATGTTGGTGTCGGTGGTCCACGACCTCGATGCATTCTCAATGTTAAGCGCGGTTCTTCATAATTTGTTTTAGTGCCAGTACTTGAAGTGGATGTTTTAGATCCAGCTTTAAATTGACATTATTTCATGAACGTAAAAAAAATATTGATTGAAAATAAATAAATAATAATTAAAAAATAATTTAGTTCGAATTTTTTTTTTTAAACTTATGTAAGTGAAAACTTTTTATGTGCAAAACTGTGGACCATAAAGATTAAAAAAAAACAACAGGAAAAAGAAGAATATAAATATAGATAGAAAATTTGTTATTTAAAATCACAATCACAAAACTTGCACAACTCTGTGGATTAAAAGTTTGAAAAAGGACTATGTATTTACCTACATACTTATATTATGTTTATTGAAACCAAATTTATCTAAAATACAAAAGATTATAGTGAAAAATAAAATATCTAGATTTTGCATTCTGGATATTAATAAATAACAGGAACATTTTTATATACATTTTTATTTACCTAAATAATTACAAAATTTTAAATTTTTTTTATAAATTTAATAATAATTTTAAAAAATTTGTTAAATTTTAATATAATATTATTTCCAAATTAAATAATTAATTATTATACTTGTTTTATAGAACAATTATTCTACGAACTAGATCAAAAATTTTATAAACTACCGAATTTATTTAAAAAAAAAAATATAATAAAAATTACCTACTTCTAAATAAAAGGAAAACTATTTAGGATTTTAAAAATGTTAATACAATATCTAAAGGATATTTTTACTTTTTGATTTTATGTTAATTTAATAAGAATAAAATTTTCATACAATTAATTTTATATATATAAAAAATATAGAGCAGCACCTCATAAATGAAATGTGGGGCATTGCGATTAAGGATAATTTTAAGATACATATTATTTAAAATCCCTTCAATATCATTATACCTATACAATTTAGTCATATGTACAAATATATCAAATTTCGGCGAAATCCAAAACTTAGTCTTTGGGCTCTAACCATTTTTCTAAGCTCCTCTAATCGACATCTTTCTACTCACATATTTATTTTAATCAAAATTCAATTCAATTTTCACAAAATTTTCACTTTTTAAAAATTTTATGTGAAAATTATTGGGACCTTTCACAGGTTGGGAGCTTCTAACTCAAAAACCTGAAATGGTAGAATCTAAAATTTTAGTTGAGATGAAAGTGAACGAGAAACGCATATTTTGGCGTTATAAGTATTTTAGGCGCGGACGGACATTTAATGAAAACATATTGTCCATTTTTTCATTTTTTATCGAAAACGGGCTTAAAAAAACAGATTTTTTCCAATAAATCTGCGGACTAAGACAATTTTATATAAATGATAAGATTTATACTCTATTAACTGTTTCAGAAGCATCCATGAAATTTTTAAACCTTCTACTATTATGTGTTATTTGTGTTATTATAGTTAACAAAAACCATCTAAATATCAGGATAGACCAAATTCTTATTTGTTTTTGGGGTGAATACCTAATTTGAATACAAACTCGGTAAATTAAAAAGTAGCATAGTCCATTATGGCTTTTTAATTTAAAAAAAAATCTTTAGTTCTCTATTCTCAGTTCACTCACTTCAATATAAACTTCTAGTATATAGTTTTTCACTTTAAAGGAAAAAGAAAATTTCAAACTTATGTTTATAGTTATATCAAAAGAAATGAAACTAATAAACTTTATTTTTAAAGATTTTATTTACCTAAAAAGCTTAAAAGCATATCTTATTAAACTATTTTTTATTGGTTAAAAAGTTTTCCACAACTTTTCATTTCAAATAAAAACTTTTGAAATAAATTATACTTTAAGAAAAA
Source organism: Hybos culiciformis (assembly GCA_964007475.1). Taxonomy (NCBI): domain Eukaryota; kingdom Metazoa; phylum Arthropoda; class Insecta; order Diptera; family Hybotidae; genus Hybos; species Hybos culiciformis. The sequence continues at coordinate 52,534,911 of OZ023273.1, forward strand.
GGAAAAATTAAGTAAAAAGAAAGGAAATTATTTTTAGCAATTACCAAAGTAATTTTCATTTCATAACAACAAAAAAAATCAATTAAATATTTTCGGTTATGACATGAATCAAGATTAAAAATTACAAAAAAAAAACTAAATTTGAAAAAATCAATGTTGCCATAATGTTTAAATATTCAACTAAACTTAATTCGTAATAAATTAAAATTTCCAAAATTTTCTTCAGTTTGTTGCATTAATTTCCAATTTCGTTTTTTCAGCTTACAAGAAATTAAGGAATTACATTACAAAAGCCAGTAAGACACCTACGACCCAGAAAAACATTACCCAGAGAAGAGAAATTATCATAACTGCGAATTATGTTTTCAACTTCTTCGGTTCTTTACATATGATAATTTTTCTATAATTTCGTATTGCAAATGAATAATTTCTCACGGCATATGCTCATAAATTATACAAATTAAAAGAATTAATGGGCACGCTATATACAAGTAGTAAAATATTAAAATTAATTCCTGAATGTACAAGTTGCAAGTTCAATAAGTAGACATAAAAGCTATTTGAAAGCGAACCTAAATTCTTAATAATCAGAAAAATGTTTGTTCGTAATGTCGATATATGTACGTATGTACATATTAGTTATATCACAAAACGTTTAAAATAAACATATTATTGTATATTTATGTATATAATAGCTTTCTTTTTATAACCATATACACATTTTGTATAATAAAAATTTTTTTCTAAATTATTTGTTAAACCTTTTATTTTAATTAATTTCAGGAGAAAGGCGATTTTATAACTCAAAGGAATATTGATCTATTTTCCTTAATATTATAAGCAATAGATTTCATAAGTTCCTTATGTGAATATAAATAATTGCTGTCATGTTAAATTACTACACTTAATTACTACACTTAATAAAAAACTTAATAACTGACTTGACGGCTTACAAATCCTCACTAAAATCCTTCCAGAATTCAAAATTAATTTCCAAAAGATAGCGATAGCAATTCGAAATTATGTGCACGTAATCAAGCTAAGAATGGAAGTGAGTCAATTTAGTGTAATATACAAAATGTTGTCGTACGGTATACTTGTTAAAATCAGATAGTAACTTCTAAAACTGGAATCAGAGATAACAGCAGAAAATGTATCAAATATTAAAAACCTCATAAAGGAATGTAAAATTGCAATACAAATAATTTACAGAACTATAAATTTAATTTTAAGCAATTTAAATAAATATTAAATTCTATTGCACTCGATTATGAAATGTAAACAATAGGTATTCTGATGAGTCTTAAGTTGAACAATCTTTCAGTAATTTCTAGTAAAAAAAAATTCTCTTATTATAATTGCTTTCAGATTAAATTACTATCTATACTAATAAAAACTTAATAACCGAGGGCTTACAAAACCTCATTAAAATCCTCATAGAATTCAAAATTAATAATTCAGAATAAATAAATTCATTACATCTATTCTATTTCATAATACTTATTATCGTCTGTTCAGAAATGAAACAACGTATGACATTTATACTTCATTATTTGACAATAGCACCATTCGATTCCTCGTACTCGATTTTATAAGTACAACTACTTTGCAATATTCTTAATGTTGATTAATATGTGTTTTTTAGATGAAAATTGTACGCTACTTGATATTTTTTCATACGTTTTTTTTAATTTTCAAATCTTTAAATTCAAATTACTCGAAACTATACTTTTCATTATACGTTGTTTCATTTCTCAGCAGACGTTATTATCTATTCTATTTCATAATACTTATAACATTCGGAATATAACTTAATTAAATCATATTAAAAAGGAATTTTCAAATTGTTAATTGATTACGAATTATATATAGAATTCATAATCTATAATAATATTATTATTTTAATTAAATTTTAATTGCATGTTTAGTACTATTTTTTTTATTTTCGAATTGCGAGATATCGAAAATTCGTATTTTATCTTTTTGTCTTATTTCGTCGAGCCATCATCAAATCCTAGCACCATGGTTCTCGTAGAATCCTCTATAGTTATAATATAAAAAGGATTTCCACTTGGTCAATTATAATTTAATACTAACATATTGCAGTAGCTGTAGAAGGAATTAAATAATTTATAGCGAATAAGCGTTCATAGTGGTTCATAGTGGTTCAAGTCGAAAGTATTGGTAAATCTGGGAGTCTTGACATTTTAGGCTCGAAAATAACTTCCGATCTAAGTTGGAAAATCCATATTTTCGAAACTGCAAAAAACGGAGCGAAATGTCTTGGTTTTCTAAAAAGATGTAAACAACACTTTTCCAGGGGGGGAAATATTTACAAATCCTACATACGACCGAAATTAGATTACAATTCGCATATATGGGCTGGTGCTCCCAAAACCCATCTTGAGTACCTGGACAAATTTCAGAGAAAGGCTATTAGATTCATCGATAATCACCAAACCACTAGCTCATTAACATCACTCAATCACGGTCGTAATGTAGGTTCACTTTCAATTTTTTATAAATACGTATATAACGGATACGTGTTCACTGGAAGTAAAGGCCCTACTTCCTCCACTTCAAGTATTTTCACGCCTAACACGTGCTGCTTCAACGTCACACCCATATTTCGTCAAAATTCCCAGATGCGATAGAACGAGCGTCGGAGATTCGTTTTCAATTCACACCTGGAATGCTCTCCCATCAAAACTGTTCCCGACAGCTGGCGGACGCTTGATTTACAACTTGTGCCGCTTTAAGAAGAATGTAAATGATTACCTACTAACTGTCCCACTTTTTAATCCTGTTTAACTTCCTGTACTCATTACCAAATCCATACTTCTTATAGTATGTATAAAAGGTATCCCACTTAGTGATTTGGTAACTTTAATAAAAAAAAAAAAACGGTTAATCTTGGCAACAAAATATGATTAAGCGTAGCTTTTATAAAAATTACTAGCTGTACCCGCACACACGTTGTTGTGGAACACACGTTTTAAGTGAAATTTTTGTTGTCAGATTGATGAACAATTATAGGAGCTAGTTATTTTATAAATTTGGGAAAATATAAAAGAAGAATTAATATTTATCATTTCTACGTATTCAACACTTAATTGCATTAAATCGAATGATATCCTTCCCTTCAACAGGTTTCCAAACCAAACCAAATTTGTGTTTTTATTCATTTCCGCTTTTTTTGAATCAAATTTGAATGATATCGGAAGAACTTTTGCAGTTCTCCCGGGGAGGGGTTTCTGGGAGGCCATTCAAATTTTAAAATAGCATATAACGACCCCGAGACAAAGAGACGGTGTAAATTTCGAAACGATCGGTTGAGTGGTTCAGTTTTTAATATTTAATATTTGATTCCTATACATTCGAAAAGGCTCCTAAAAAGAGGGGGCCAAATTTTTTGTTACGAAATTCGTGTGTTTAATCATTTTTATGTACCAAATTTAAATGAAATCGGACAAACTTTTGAAGTCCTCCCCTAGGGTAGGAGGTCAATAAATTTTTTGTTGCGAAATTTGTGTCTAATCATTTCCTATTTTAACGTGTCAAATTTGAATGAACTTTTGAAGTCCGCCCCCGAAGGGTCGCTGAGTTGAAGGTCAACAAATTTTTTGTTACGAAATTTGTGTGTAATCAGATCCTCTTTTTACATACTAAATTTGAATGAAATCGGACGAATTTTTAAAGTCCGCCCCGAGGCGAGGTCCCTGGGTAGGAGGTCAACAAAATTTTTGTTACGAAATTTGTGTGTAATTATTTCCTCTTCTTACGTACCGAATTTGAATCAAATCGGACGAACTTTTGAAGTCCGCCCCCATGGGAGATCCCTGGGTAGGAGGTCAACCAATTTTTTGTTACGAAATTTGTGTGTGTGTTATCAGTGCTCTTTTACATACCAAATTTGAATGAAATCGGACGAACTTCTGAAGTCCGAACCAGGGGAGGTCTCTGGGTAGGAGGTCCCTGGGTAGGAGGTCCCTGGGTAGGAGGTCAACAAATTTTTTGTTGCGAAGTTTGTGTGTAATTATTTCCCCTTCTTACGTACCAAATTTGAATCAAATCGGACGAACTTCTGAAGTCCGCCATCATGGGAGGTTCCTGGGTAGAAGGTCCCTGGGTAGGAGATCTCTGGGTAGGAAGTCCCTGGGTAGGAGGTCGCTGGGTAGGAGGTAAACAAATTTTTTGTTACGAAATTTGTGTGTAATCACATCCTCTTTTTACATACCAAATTTGAATGAAATCGGACGAACTTTTAAAGTCCGCCCCGAGGCGAGGTCCCTGGGTAGAAGGTCAAAAAATTTTTTGTTTCGAAATTTGTGTGTAATTATTTCCTCTTCTTACGTACCGAATTTGAATCAAATCGGACGATCTTTTGAAGTCCGCCCCGATGGGAGGTCCCTGGGTGAGGTCGCTGGGTAGGAGGTCCCTGGGTAGGAGGTCGCTGGGTAGTAGGTTAACAAATTTTTTGTTACGAAATTTGTGTATAATCACGTCCTCTTTTTACATACCAAATTTGAATGAAATCGGACGAACTTTTAAAGTGCGCCCCCCAGGGGAGGCCTCTGGGTAGGAGGCCAATCAAATTTTAAAATAGCCTATAACGACCCCCGACCTGACACAAAGACATGGTGTAAGTTTGAAAACGATCGGTTGAGCGGTTTAGGAGCCTATTCGGAACAGACAAACAGACAAACAGACAAAGAGACAAAGAGACAAAGAGACAAAGGGACAACTTCTGCTTTATATATTAGATTTATTCCTTAAGGTGAATAGAAAATAAAAAAATTATAGAAAAATTGATTGTTATTTTATTGGGTTTTGTTTAAAAATGTCAATTATTCTAATTTTTTTATTTTTTGAATCAAGTAATCAAGGGATGCAGTATTTTCTTAAAAATTGTATCATTGCGTTTTGAACTCTTTTTTGATTACTTTTTATAAAATCAAATCACGAATAAATCTAGAATTATTTAAAAGCTCTCCTCAATATTGTACTAAAATGAATTTGAACTAACTAACATTATATTTAAACTTTCAAGAGCACTAAGAATACATTAATCTCTATCTTGAAATGAAAGTACAAAAATATAGCAAATTATATATAAGATTACAAAAAGATCTTTGATGTTTTTAGATTCCAAGAATGAAAAATTATCAGTATTTACAGAATATATAAAATACTTGTTTATAAAAAGTTTAAAAATAATATTTGAACTCGAAATAATTTTCGTAGAGTTTTGAATAAATCCAGATTTATTTAACAAAATTTAACTGCAGGTTTCACTAAAAAAAAATAAAGTTCAACAAAAGCATTATTATATTATACGTATTGTTTAATACAGAAAAACAATTCAATAAAGTTTTGGATACACTTTAATCGTATTAAGTTTACAAAATCTATACTTTTATATAGTACCTACTTCTTGTTTGTCAATTATTTATAGTGTATGTAAATTGTGCAATATACTTTTATGCAAACATTATTTGTTTTTTAATTTCAAAGTAAATACATATATGTATAAAAATAAGTATAAAAATAAAAGAAATAAAATAATTTTAATTAAGTGTGAGAAAATAAATAAAAATAATTTATTGCCAAATGCAAATTAATTGCAACTCTGTAAGAGCAATATTTTTTTAAAATACAACATGTTTAAAATTGTTTACAAATTAATTTATGGAGTACTATTTGAATTTATCAATTTATCAGACATTATCAACGTAACAGTAGTGAATTTCTTGACAAATGAGAACGGGGTTTTTTTGACATATAGTATCTACAGTTAAAAAAAATTTTGATAGAAAAAGTAAATATAAAATTAAATGTATACTTAATATAATTTTTACTGTCTGATTAAAAATAAGATGGTACAGAAAAATTTAAAACTAATTTGGGAAAGCATTTCTCTGCTGAAAGCTAAGCGTCCTAAATTCAAATTTTTGTGTCATTGTGCTGGGCTAAACGCGTCCAAATCACAATTTCGCAATTGAAACTTTAGAGTTTAGTTATAATAAAAACTTTCCTCTAATTAAAAATTTAGACAACTAAACGATATATTTAATATGCTTCTAAAATTTTCTCAAGTTGAACATTGAACAAGTTTCTTTCTTCCTGCAGAATAAAATTTTTCTAGAACCATTTACTGATGGAATTATATGTTGATGATTATACTTTCATTAGGCAAATTTGTTTTCCATTTGAAGCAGATACATCATTATACCAAATCTGTATTCGTAAAAAGATTTTAAAGGAACTTTATACGAATATTAGGATTAGGACATTGCGCAGAAAAAAATCTTTTTAATTTTATTACAAAATATATAGTATGACATGGCATATAATATAAGCTTTTTTAAGTAGTGCAAATATTAAGCTCTTAATATTATATCATGCTTTTGCCTTTCACTTTAATCCAAAAAAAGGAAATATTCAGTTATATTGATGATTATTTTTTCTTCTGATGACTTATAATGCTTTCGACAATAACATACTTCAGTCTACTCTAATCTATAATACGATTTTGCTTCTTCTGACTTTTAGCGTTTAGTTTTTACGGATACATATTTGTTTTCATCTTTTAGCAACTTTTCACTCCGCTTCGATGTTCATTGAACTATATTATACTTAGGAAGAGATTTTTTAAGAAACCATTACGGCCAATTTCATTCTACTATTAAATTTTTTTCATTTATTTTTTATACGTATATGTTACCTTACTTGTTTATAATACACATATAAATTCATATATAAATTATACGTATATATATATATATATATATTTTAAAACGTTACTCATACCGTACTACAGACAACAGATAATTATTTTTTTTTATAATTCTTTTTCCTTTTTAACAATTTCATAATTAGCTATAAAAGAAAATAATGAAATAAAAATCTTTTTCCTCTAAAGAAGATAATTGAATTTTTTAATGAATTAACTTTAAGGATTAGGAAGCTGGAGGAAATTAAATGTAAAAAAAAAAATTATAAATATATAACGAAATCTCTTTTTCTTTCTTTTAATAGGTCTTTATATTACTTGTTTTAAAAATTAAAGAAAAAAATATACCTAACATGGAAGATTTATTTCAATTAAATGAAACAATAATCAATTAAGATGAAACAATGGGATCGGTAGGGATCTCATTTATTTTCGACCACAGCCCGGTTAAATAAATAAGATACATAGAAACGAAACATATTTTAACAATATGTATAACAACGGCCGGTAACCGGTAAAAGCAAAACTCTGCAGAGATTTGTGGACTTTTTTCTTATTACTGGTTATGCAGTTCATTCAGCTGAAAATCACATAATCTATTTTAAAGGTAGGATTGAGAATTAGAATGTAAGGTAAATGGACTTAGAATTCGGTGATTCGTTATGATGTTATATATATATATATATATATGTTTGTTGTATGTAGATATTTATTTTCATATTATATTTTGTAAACTGAATTTAAACATATGACCTGACCCCAACTATTTTATTCTCAAATTTAATAATATTTTATGTCATTTATTTTACTTTTTTCATTTTATGCTATTTTGTTTAATATTTATTAAATACTACAATTTATTTTTTTTGATATACCATCATGCAATTAAATTCCAAATTACCAATTTTTCTAATTAAGAAATCAATAAATAAAAGTATACTTCTATTAATCTCTACCATACTTCCAAAAAAAAAAAAAAAAACAATTTTTATAAATTTTCTATTTTGGTATTAACGTATTAACCAACCTCTATTATCTGTGAAATATAGATCAACAGGTATTTATTTATTTATTCATCTAATCTATATAATGATAACCTATAGATTTTCTTAATGGGAATAATTTAATTTTAAATACAGGGGACAATTTGAAGATATCTTATTAAACCTAAAATGACTACAAAAAAAATAATTTAAATTTCTGTGAACATTTTATATGTTATCATGAGATAATGACTGGTTTATATGGATTATTAGTATATAAATACTGAAGAAAATTTTTTCAGCATCAATATAGGTAGTCGTTATAAATATATTTTTTGTCGCATTTAAGAATATTTTAAAAGTTCGACGAATAGCCCCGAAAAAATATAAATTTATAGTATTAATACATATGTTAATTTAACGTTTAAATTTCTTTAATATTTGATTACTATTCAATTATTATTTACGTTAAAATTTCATACTGAATGACTATTAATGTGGCTAATATAATATAATATGTTCAAAGTTAATTTTAAATTATACTAATTTTTAATGGAAAACTTTCAAGCTAAAATTATGTATAATAAAATTTTTGGCTTTTCATTCGAAATAAAAATTGCTGCAGAGCTTGACTTTTAGACTTTAGAATATTATTGGTTTTTATATCTAAAAAATTTAGATTCAACTGTACTAACTATTATGCAATCGAAACTTTAAAAGCTTAGTAACATGAAAACAAATTTAAAATACAGAAAAATATTTTTGGGAAAAAAAAAAGATAAACGACTTGCACAAATCTTTCTATTTCAACCTTATCCGTTACTATTTAAACTTAATTATTTCAAACAGAATGAAAATTTATATCTACTTTTAAACTAAAATTTTTCTTATATTGTAAGTACAAGATTAAAATAATTAGATAAATTTTGTCATTTTTAGTGATCTTCCTTTTCTCCAGATTCAATATAGTTTCAATTTTTGAATTAAAAAATTTTCGAAGGCAGATTCATTTTTAATGTATATATTAATTTCAATAATAAAATAAAAATATAATTTTTCTATTGACAGTCAGTCAGTACAGACATTGAAAATCAAAAATTCTAATATTTTCCTAAAAAAAAGGGTTAATTCTACTTATTGCTTTATGCCAAAATATTTTTGTTGTTATCTATATATAAAATTAAATATTAATTAAGGGCAAAGTTTATTTATGAAATTTTTTTTTAAAAAAAATTCATACAAACACAACTCATAAAAATCAAATTTAATTCATGCAATTTCATTAAAGACTATACATCAGAGATTTGAAAAACTTCTCAGGGATGTAAACAATTTTTGTTTATGTAAAAAAAAAAATCTACTTTAAAAATAAATAATGCTGGAAAAACAATTTTATTTCTTTATTTAAATTTATTTTATTCTAAATACTGTTTTTTTTTTTAGGGTATAATGAAATTAAGTGAGAAAATATCTTTGTTGAGATTGATTGTAATTTATCCTTTTTCACAAACGTAGATTTTCCTTTTTATTTTTTATATATGTATACATTAATCTTTTCTTGTATATAAGTAAAGAATAAAGGAAAAGTTAAGTTTGCATAAGAAAAATAAAAAAAAAAAAAAGTGTCGAATTTAACAAACTGAAAAATATAGCAATTTTTACCTTGAGTGATAGAAATTTACCCACACAATGTTAATAAAAAAAAATAAATGAAGAAATAAGTATTTTTATATGAATGTTATCAATTTGTGAATAAATTTTATATGAAAAAGAAATTGCTTTTTACTTTGAATCCAATCAACAAAATATTGAAAATGATTTTGTGTTAGTTAACCCTTAGCGCCAATTGATAAAATTTTGATTTTCGTTCGTTTAAATGAAATAAAATTATTGGAAAGAAATATTTTTGAGTTCTTTTTTCTTTTCTTTTTTTCGAAAATATCTTCAGACATAATGTTGTTTTATTTAAAAAATTGTATAACTACCACTTTAAAAATTTACATATTTCGGTAAAATATATAAGAAAATTCGTTGTATCATTCGAAATCAAAAAAAATCTTTTGAAATTAATGAAATCTTAAAATTGATAAGTTCAAAAATCTGCGTTTATTAACTTAAAAAAATCGTTTGAAAAGAAAGTTTCTAATAAGAACATAAAATTCTTGACAAATCAAAAACTAACTGCCAATATTTACACAATAAAATATCGAAAGTTTTAATTCAAATAAAAATTATTTAATTTTAATAATATTCAATTATTGCTACTTCATTAGCAGTTGAATAAATTTGCAATATTTTTTTTTATGAACACGATATCCACCATTGAAAAAGATAAAAAATTTTTTTTACAAAAATATTTCATTCGAAAATCGAACCAGTTATCAATTAGCACGAAGGACTTTTTGGTCAAATTGAAATATTATTTTGTTTTTTATTTTTTTGTAAATACATAAACATCAGATAAATCACAACAGAGGTTAAATAGATAATTAATTGCCAACATTTTTAACAAAAAAAAACTACAGAAAAAAAAGAACATAATAATGATTTAATGAAGTCAAAATAAATTAACTTACCCTTGGTTGTTTTGAAACCCTGATTAATGGCACGGGTGGTTCTAACAGCAGCTCGATATATTCTCCAGTAAAAAAATAGCATTACAAACATTGGAATATAAAATGAACCTAATGCTGAATATAATACATAGCCCCGATCATTGGTTAATTCACATTTCCACGGGCATACATGTGGCTCAACTAATGGTATCATTGTTGATGATTCATAATCATCAGTTGAATTAGTGAATTCTTTTTCATCTACTTCTTTTTCCTGTGTTGCATAATAAAGCGTATAATTTCCCCGATTATAGGTTGTTGTTGTGGTTTCAACAAAATCTGACTGCAAAAAATAAAACAAATAATCAAATATAAATATATAAGAAAAGCTTTCTTTTTTTTAAGTAAATTTATTTATTTTTAATTTATAAATGTGTATGTCACACAACATATACGAGCCCTGAATCATAAGACCTCGTACGGGTTTTTTTTTTTTGAGTTTGTTCTACTTTTTTCCAGTTTTCTCCAGTTTTGTATTTTTTTCGTTTAAACCAATCTTTCTTAGGAGTTTTTGGTCTTTATAAAAAAAAATTTTTTTTAAGTTAAATTTTGAGAAAAAATTTATTTTCCAAAAGTCTACTTTTTCAACTTTTTTTATGGGCATCGCAGAAATTTTCAAAAGATGCATTTTGAAGGGCATTTGGGAGTAGTTAATTTTAGCTTTTTGGGTTTTTTCGATAAAATAAAGGAGAGAGTCAAAAAACGCCTTTGAAAATCCAAAAAACAGACCAAAAACGCGAAAAATAGCAATGTTGGCCTTTATTTTGGAATTTCAAAGGCGTTTTTTGGCTCTCTCCTTTATTTTATCGAAAAAATCCAAAAAGCTAAAATTAACTACTCCCAAATGCCCTTCAAAATGCATCTTTCGAAAATTTCTGCGATTCCCACAAAAAAAGTTGAAAAAGTAGACTTTTGGAAAATAAATTTTTTCTCAACATTTAACTTAAAAATTTTTTTTTTTTATAAAGACCAAAAACTCCTAAAAAAGGTTGGTTTAAACGAAAAAAATACAAAACTGGAGAAAACTGAAAAAAGTAGAACAAACTCAAAAAAAAAACCCGTACGAGGTCTTATGATGCAGGGCTCGTAGTACCTATATAAGAATAGTAAAAATAAGGTATTTCAAAGCATTTACAACAAGTGTAATAGATTTCCTAGGAAGCCTGGGATTTTTTTTGCATTTCGCGGGAAATTGAATTTAATTTAATTCTATTTCACTCTTTTTTCAAATAAACATTTTATCTTAAATTATTTTCAAACATAAAATCACACGTTTTAAATTTTATTTAGTACATGATTTTGATTTTTATCTTAAATTCGGAAGAAATTATGTTAAAGAATAACTTGCAGATTGAAGTGAATAAGTGCGTTCCAAAGAAATGCCAATTAATTTAGACTAGGTAGTAATCTTAAAAAAGAAATTAAAAAATTTTGAATAACCGACGAGAAAAGACTGAAAATTTACAAAAATTATTTAACAGTTCAGAAAGAATTAGACCTAACCTAACTGAGAGTGAACGGATATTTTCAATCACATCAATATTTAAAAAAAAAAAGTCAAATATATCTTACAAAACAAATTATTGTATATTTGAAACAAAATTTTCAACTGTAATTTTTTGTACAATTTCATAATTTTAATAACTATATTAAATTTTTAAACTAAATTAAAGCAATAATAAAGAAACCAACATTAATTATGTTCTTTGATATTGTTTAATTTAATAATATTGTAAACATATATGTAATTCAAATGAAATATTAATATTTTAATAATTTTCACCTTGACTATAATAATGATAATAATTGATAAATAATAATATAATATTTGTAGTAATTATTATCATTACGAATGGATAAATTAATAAAAGTGAATAATTAAAAAAATAATGTATAAAAATAATCTATAAATGTTGGCTTATTTGGTTTTGGTAGTTATTAATTTGGCAAAAAAAAATAAATAAAAGAAACAATAAAAAAGTTGAAGTTTGGTTTATTAAATTAACAACATTGCATTGTACCAAGAATAATTAATTAATTTATGATCCAAAACAATAATTTTTTTTAATTTATTTCCTTTAAGGAATGACGTAGTCGAGCGCCACAAAAATCATAACATTTGGAACATGTATAAATGATATAAGTTTCTAGTTGAGAAATAAAAAACGTTGCAAAATTTCAACAACATTAATGCCCAACGTAATATTTCTATGCAACGTTTGAAAGTTCTTCCAAATTCGACTCCGACTCCGCAGCTTGTTCTTTTTATTTTTATTTTATGAGAAATTTTTCAGTGTATTTTATAAAATTTTTTATTTAAAAACAAAGTTTTCAAAGTGAATTTTATAAATTATGACCGGTGATAGTTCATTACAATTGATAATTTAAAAAATTCACTTTTAATTTTAGATAAACTTGTTTTAATTTTTTTAAAAGCAGTTCTAAGAAATTTCGAAGAAAATTTGCCGTAAAATTAAGCAAAATGAAAAATACCAAAATAGAAAAATAATTTAAAAAAAGGCAATCCTCTAACTTAACTCAAAAATTGTAACATCCTTAAAATTATTCCGAATCTTAAAAACACGAAAAGTTTAAAATTATAATAAATAAATTACATTTTCCTATCTTTTATGATTCAAAATTCAAAAGTTATAATGTAAATAGCATTTATAAGGCTGCTATTTAAATTTAAGTAATATTAATTTTCTCAAGTTTCCATAAATCATCCTAAAAAATATTATTAACAGAGAAATTATTTGTAAACATTCATTCTTTTTTTTAACTTGAACTCTTTTTCTAATGTTTACGTTTACCAAATATTTATTTAGATTAAAAATGTATATATAGATTTATAAAAAAGTTCCAACCGATTGATTGATTTTAAAGACATAGAAAATTACCATGAAAGCATTGAAATATAAACTAACAAATTTTAATATCATATAACATAATAGTGAAACATGTTCTTAACATGGCTTTTAAAAAGGATAAAATTTTCAAATTTTTGATATGATTTTTTATATGATAATATTATTGACATAAAAATGGAAAAAATATATTAAATTTATATTTAACATATCATATTCATAATGAAGTTATACTAAAATTTGATTGCTTTTATGTGAATTCGAATTTGAATTTAAACTGAGAAGTTCTTATATAATAAATATAAAGATATATAAGGAAATGTTTATTCAATGCAAGATTTACAGAGACGCATGAAAAAAATCTTTTAGTTTAGTTCAAAAACCTTTAGTTTTTTTATTTATGAAAATCATATTTATATTAGTTTTCCCTGGTTTTCCCAGAAGATTTTCTTCTATCTTTTCAAATATGTATTTTGGTATTCCAAACGCGTTGCTATATTCTTTAACATGTACTGAAAATATTTTTAAATTAATTTTTATTCCTTTATCAGAAAACAAAATCCCAAATCTATTTCTAAAAGAAGAAAAATTAATTCTGAAAAATCATAATAAAAGAAAATTGAACTTATTAAAAAAAAATGTTCATTGTAATATATTTTCATTAAACCATACACGCGTTATGATAATTTCAAAAGTTTTTACGGCTAATAAATTCAACTATGTATATAAATTATGTAAGAGAACTTGAGGAAAAAAGTTTTGAATATTTTATATATTTCCATAATTTCATAAAATGAAAAACTTGTATAATTTTTGTAACATAATACATGCTGTGAGACTGTAGGTCTGAATAAAAATTATACACATAATATAAATATTTAGTATATATTCGGAATTCGTTGTATTGTTTCAGATGACAGACTCAAGTAAATCCATATATTTATTTTCAAGAAGATCTCAAAAATTCAAAGATAACAATTTATAATGTGGACTTCTATTAGATTATCTTATTGAAGTATAAATGCGAATTTCAACATTAGTATTATGTACATCATAATTACATAGTTATTCTGTTAGTGGATAATCTTGGTATGATTTTTGATTCGCAATTTAAACAAAAAAAAAACTAATAGGAAATGGTGTCTTGATACATCTAATTATCCCAACAAAATTATTTTTTTAATCCTTATCTTATTAACAACTATAAATGCATTGAATATGCAAAACTTTATTGAGTTTTTTTTTTTAATTCTCGCGAAATTTAGAAATTTTTTTATCACAATTAAATTCAATGATAATATTTCCAAATTTCTGTGACCTTGACTAATAATTAATAATAAATTATTAAGATTTTTTTAATAAATTTACTTTTCGGTAGAAATAAATTTTTTTCTTTAAATTGCGTTGACTTCAATTAATTTAAAAAAAAATTAAATATTTGTTTTTAAGGTGAAACAAGAGATGTCCACTATACCAATAATCGATTTCAAAACAAAAAACATATATGTAAATTCATGTATATATAAATACTAAAATTTTAGGAGTATATTATGTACATAATAAAGCTTTATGTATTCAAAATGACTGTATATAATAATAAAATTTTAAATAAATTATTATTTTTATCTATATAACATTATAATTTTGTTGGCTTCATTATTATTATTTAATCAGACGAAAATATTATTTTGTTTCGTTATTTATTTCATATTTTTTGTATTGAATATTTCAACTAAAAATAAATTTAATTTTATATTCAAATTTATATTTAAATTAATAAAGTGAAAATCTTTTTATAATATTTTAAATGATAAAAAGAATAACGTAAATTATATTCATATTTGATTTTGGTTTTAATTAACAAATAAATTGAATCACATAATTAAATTAATTACTATAATTATATATATAAATAGAACTTTGAATTAAAATAAAAAAAAATACATGATAACTAAAGTTGATATTTTAAATTTTAATTTATAACATTTATGTTTCCGAAATAATTAAAAAAAAGGAATATGTAGGTAGATATGTACATATATAGAATATTATAACGTTTTAGTTGTATTTTTTTGTTAATTAAAATAAAACTTTAAAATTATAGATAAACTTAACATTAATCTGTATGAATTATTTTATTGTTCACTTCTGAAATAAACTAGAAGTAAACATTGAAGGAATCTAAAAAGTAGGTCAGCTCTTTTTTAGAAACTGACATAACCTACTATATACTATATTAGAGTCAAACAGTATAATTTAAAAAATTTGTTTTATTTCAGCAGATATGGAGAGATTTTAATATTTGAGCCGTTTATTTTGAAAGTGGTTTAAGTCCATTTGTTTTTGTATTGAGATATTTAAGGGTTTGTGTTTGAATTGATTTAAAAATATTGGTAACTGGTATTAAGTCGCTTTCATGTTTTTATGACTTAAACATGTTAGATTATAAAATGTAATACCTTTTATAAACATTATTTGCAAAAGAAGCTATTTTTGAGAGCTTTAAAAGGACTTAAACCAATTTCAAAATCAGTAAAATTACTTTTTTGTTTTTAAAAGTGCATAAGTCCACTTTGTGTTATTTGTTTAATATTATTATAATTCAATTTTCCTTTTTAATTAAGTTTATATAACTCCAATATATTTGTTTAGTGATTCTTCTAATCTTTAAATAATTCTTTTTTAAGGTAATTTCTTGAAATTATTATTATAAAATTAAATAGTAGTAGAAATTTTAAATATTTTATTTTTGATGTATGTAGAGTAGTTAGATGAATGTATTAACTCTTTTTAAAAAAACCAACAGCTTCATAACTAGATACAGATTTTTATTTATTTAAATCGAAAAAAGTGTGATTTTTAAACACATTTTTTTAAAGCTGTTCGTTTTCTTAAAAATAGAGTTAATACATTCATCTACATACATCAAAAATAAAATATTTAAAATTTCTACTACTATTGCATTTTTTCAAAATAATAATTTCAAGAAATTATCTTAAAAAAGAATTATTTAACGATTAGAAGAATCACAAATATGTATTAATTCATTTATTACAAAATTAAAATAACATTCATTTAAATAATTAAAATAATTAAATTATTTTATATTATTCTTTCTCCTCATTTACACTCTGTGTGATGTATAGGAGGAATATACATTAATAACTCCATCATATCCTTGTACTTAAGAGCTGAAATGGGACGTACATTTTTATATAAAGGTGTTAATTTGATATTATTAAAGTTTCTTGGTCTTCCCCGACGAGGTAATAAATTAAGAACTCTCTATCCACGTACATAGATGTTTTATAGAACATTTTATAGGGTTCAATTTTTAAAAATCAAATCCAACATATTTTTAACCAATTTATAGGTTCACCACGAGCGTTTTTTAATCTTTTATAAATCGGTTCTTCCAGAGGTTTAGTTGAAAAGATATAACAAAGTGGACTTAAACCACTATCAAAAAAATTTTTTTTTCCGTTTTGTTAACTAGCTAATTTTCAAGTGTCAAAATCAAAGCGATTTTAATGATATTAGACTAAAATTGTTTATAAATGAATAGAATATATAGGATTGTGTTTATTGTTATCATTAACTTTTTTTTTTTGGAAAATGGACTTAAACCACTTTCAAAATAAACGGCTCATTTAATGAAACTTATGTCATTTATAAACTCAAAGCAAAATTTTTGTACTTCTAAGATATAATGAATGATATATCGACTATTATAAATTGCTATACTTAACTTTAAAATATTAACTTACTAAGGTCTTCGGCGGTCAAAAAAAATTGGCTCTATTAATATAAAATATCACAATAAGTTAATAAATAAGTTTAAGTTGAATATCTAAAAGAATTAAATTTAAAATATGTACATACGTTTTAAATATCCTAATATAAACATCAGATAAACATAAAACTAGAGGAACGAATCAAATGTGTATACATTTGGAATATAAATTCGGTGTGCGGTCATAAAGTCCCCGGTCATAAGATCCCAATACAAAAATCTTTGTGATTTTATGACCGAAATCGTGGGGATCTTATGACCGTTTAAATCGGTCAAAACATCCCCGGGATTTTATGGCCGCAACTCTCGGGAAATTATGACCGTTTAAATCGGTCATAAGATCCCCGGGATTTTATGACCAGAATCGTGGGGATCTTATGACGGTTTAAATCCCCGAGATTTTATGACCAACATCGTGGGGATCTTATGACCGTTTAAATCGTAAGGATCTTATGACCGTTTAAATCGGTGATAAGTTCCCCGAGTTTTTATGACCGAAATCGTGGGGATCTTATGACCGTTTTAATCGGTCATGAGATCCCCGGGATTTTATGACCGCAACTCTCGGGAAATTATGACCGTTAAATCGGTCATAAGATCCCCGGGATTTTATGACCGAAATCGTGGAGATCTTATGACCGGGGATGTTATGTCCGGTAGCCATAAATTCAGGCAAAAAAAAAAGAAAACATTAAAACCAACATAAGAAAACCGCAATAAAAAACATATTTCCTGTAGAAAATTTAAATTAAATATTTTTAAATTATTTCTTGCTAAAATAAAAAAATTCTAGAAAATGAAAATTTGGAGCTTTTCTGTTTGTGAATTAATGGTCATTCCCATAATTTTTCTTAGAAATTTCCTTTAAACTGTAATTTAAATAAATTTTTTTTCCACGAAAATAAATAAGTTTATATAATAATAATTGACAAATAATAATTCAATAAATTTTATGTATTTTGCAATATATCTACTGAAATTTTTTACTGCTACTGAAATTTTTTGCAGTGTGAGAAAAATAATGCCGTATTTTTGCTGATACTCCGTATGTACTTACAGTATTGAGTATTTTCCTCACAATGTACTGTACTGCAAAAAACCGGTACTGAAGTTTTTTTCCAATACCAGTATATTGTAGAAAAATATTGCAGTATTTTTGCAGTACTATTATACTGGTTGGTACTTAAATTTTCTGCAGTACCAGTATATTGTGGGAAAATACTGCTATATTTTTGCAGTATATTGTATTCAGTACAAAAAAACTTAAATTTAGTCCGCTCTGCCTAAAATTTCATATAAAATGAAATAATTTTTTTCGATGTCTGTAAAATCTATATCTTAAATTTGATTATAATATTAGTTTTGTAAAATTATATTCTCATTTTCATTATAAGAAAATTGAACCTAAAAATTAACATAAAATATTAGATTTTATTATAATATAAGACATAACCTAAAAAAAAAAAAACTTTTTCAGGCTAATCATTTTAGGAAAAAAACTTTTAAAGTTCATCCTTAATCATTGCTTTCAACTTTTTACTATACATAAAAAAAAAAGAAACAAATATAATAAAAACAAAGAAAAGTTATTATATAAAATTCCAAAAATAGACTATTGATTTTATTGAATGGAGAATTGCTTGATAAAATAGTATAAGAAATTTTATAATTTTTCATGAATATGCTATCAAATTATTTCATCTTTTATTTTAATGACTTAATATACATTTTTTTTAGTTAAGCAGTTTACGTTTGGAAATAAATCTATGTTAGGATCATTTAATTTGATGTGGTTATAATGGTACAAATGAAAGGGATACTTTTTTTTATTCTATTTTTTTTTATAAATATAAAATCTAGAACATTCTTTTCAAATACAGACCAGACCACAAACCCAAATCCAATTTTTTTTTATGGAAATAAAGTCAATTTGATAACATTTTAAATATATCTCTAAACAAATTGAAGAGCTGTGAATTATTTTCTGTATGTATAGGAAACAAATAATACAAAACTTTTGGATTTAAATTTTGAATCAATAAATGATTTATAATTCAAGATAAATTTGATTTTATTCTATTTCATTATAATCCTATTATTTTGAAAATAACCTTAGTGTCGTAACACGTTTTCATTTATAATAATACAACTTTTTTTTTTGATAATATTACTTACATTGAGAATAAAATTCAAAAGAAATTGAGCATAGCAAATATGCTTACAAATGTAAACGTAACATAGCGACATGGTAATTCTTTTCGTTTATTATATGATATGAAGCATTTCAACAATTTTAATTTGATAATTTTTTTTTTTTTATTTAAATATATCACCAAAAATTTTAGGAATTTACGAATTGTAAATATTGAAGTAGAGAAATATTATGATTTTATGAGATAAAAAATAAACATGGAAAATTTTAGGTTTATTTATATTATATAAGTATACATTTAATATATATTTATTTATTAAAGACATTTTGAAAACTCTTAAACGATGTGCAAATACTTTTCAAATTAAGATTTAGACAAACTTTTTTTCTTTTTTAATCATAAAGTCAGACACATAGACGACTTAAGCTAATAATTTGATTGAGGAAAAATGATGAAATCATCTTATGTGCTGCTGTTTTTTGATAAATCTCAAAATAAATTAAGAAAAATAGAAATATTTTTTGATTATTAATTATACATTTTAAATTTTGAATCAATAATATAAATATAAATTGTAATATTAAATAGTTTAATATTTATATTTCTATAAAATTTAAATAATATATTGTTCTAACTCTAAAAATCTATGTACTATTCTATGTTGTTATTAATTATAGGATAATGAAAAATTATTTATATAAGCCTATATGCAGAAACAGAAAAATGTGAATTCATTCCAAATGCTTGAATGCCTAATTTGGCTTACAAAAATCCAAATTTCGCAAAATAGGGCAAAAAATCGGAAATTAAATTTAAATTATTATTCTGAAAAAAATTATTCATGTTAATTTTTTTCTTATTTTCATAAGTTATATTCTATATATTTATTTTTTATACAACTTTTTATGACAATCATTAAATATGATTAACATATTTCAAAGACAGAAAAAGATGTACATATTTGACTTGAAATGCCACCAAATTCTAAAAATAAATTTTATTTCAGAATATAAAGTTTTATTCATCTTTTATAAGATTTATTAACTTTATACAAAATCTTTTATTAACTAAAATATATTTTTTTTTAAAGGTTGAGCTAGTCGGGAAAATTTGGCGCCTGTCTTTGTAAAAATTTTATAAAACTACATGAATAATTGATTAATTTAATGTTCTTCTTTTAACTTTTCCTACAGATCACAGATATTAACTTGACAAAAGCTTGCAGATATTTGATTGAGAAAATAGCTCTCTTGATATATACAAATATCTCTGATATGATTATGTCAGCTATTTTAATAACATGATATTAATATTATACGAATACAGTTCTATAAAATAATAAATAATAATAAATAATAATGAATTTACGAAAAAGATGACAACAAATATGAAGTTTCCTTTCGATTTAGCCTAGTTATTTCGAAATAATAATATTAGCAAATTGTTACAGAAACCGCTTTTAAAAATTAACATAATTATGTCTAGTTAATTAGATTTTTTTTAAATATAGTTTTTAACCTACCACTAAACTACAATCTGTTCAGATGGGACTTTTTACTTTCGTGTGTACTGTACTATAATTAAGAGTAACATTTTTTCTTGTTGTAACGACAATTTTATTTGCCACTAATAAATTTTTTGAAAATTTTAAATTAATGGTTAAGACCAGTATTTGTGTTAATTTTCTCAGTTCGCCCACTTGAATTAAGTGTTGGTGTTGTATTGTTTTTTTTATATCAACAAAATTAATCGGTAGAATAGGCCGTATACAATAGAATACAACCTCAAGTTGAAAAAATACGTTTTTTACTATTCCTTCTAAGAACTTTATCTCTAGAAAAATTTTTAGTTATACCTATTAAAATTGGTCTTATTCGCTACCAAAAGATTTTTAAGAATATTGGTATCCTTATTTTTATATATTTTATGTCCACAAATATACAGAATACATATTAAAACAGTACATTGTAATAGACTGGTTCATTTTTGAGATTATGGTGAGATTTTCTTGCAATCCATGCAGATTCTGAAATTTACCTCCTAAAACGAAAACTTTTCTGTTTTTTTCGAAATTTTGTACATCGTTTCTGCATTTTCTAATATTAGGATTTTTGAGCAACTTTATTGCATTAAGATTCTACAACTATTTGATTTTGTAATTTAAAGCTTTCGTGAAAAACGTTTCTCTAGTATGAAATTATGAAAACAAAATACCTAAATTTTGCAACCTATGTTCATTTTTGATGAAAAACGGCCGAAAATCAGATAGTTTTAGGTTGAAGGATAGGTGCGAAGTAAAATATCGGAAAAATCGTTTGAGTGTGGGTGTGAGGCAAAAAAAACTTAAAAATTTTGTGAACCAGTCTATTGTACATTAAAATAAAGTTTTTATTTGTGAACATTTTTTCTTGCAAAATGTTTCTTAGTATATTGTATGTAGAGTAGATATATACATATAAATAAATTCGGATTATCATTATTGTATTACTTCAATAAACATAATATTTGGACGTGTTTTCTTATAATATTAAACAATTCTCTATATTACAAAAATGTTGAAAATACGTAGTAGAAATAACTAGTCGATATAAAATGACTAATTCTAATACCTAATACGGAATTCTTTTATAGATTATATTTGGTTACAATTTTTTTTTGTTGTATTTTTAATTAACAGACAAAATTGGAAATTTGGATTTTCGGCCTTAAGAAAAGAGAGATATTTTTTGTATCTTTTAAATATCTAAAAATGTTTAAAGCTCTTCTCAAAACAAATTAAACTCTACATCGGCAGAAAAATATAATAAAATTATAAAATCAAACTTTTAACTTTTTTTTGATTCCAAAAAAAAAGAAGTAAAAACGAGTTTTCAAAAACTGGGGCCAAGCCGCATGAAAAAGTAGAACATAACTTTTTCTTCACACACAGAGGTGGACTCAGATTTTTTCATTGGGACGTAAGTGATTTGATTCATGAAGAGAAAGAATATTCAAGAGAAATGTCCCAATCAAAAAATTTTAGTCCACCTCTGTGTGTGAACAAAAAGTTATTTTCTACTTTTTCATGCGGCTTGGACTCAGTTTTTGAAAACTGGTTTTTTACTTATTTTTTTTATTTTCAGCCTTTTTCACGTTAACTAAATTGTTATTACAAATTTTCATCGATTTTTCATGCAAGTTTTCATGATTGTTGAAGATTTATCACTAATCATATCGATGAAAATTTTTACTACGATTTTCCCGCTTTTCCGGGTTTTCCATCGAGTTTTGCACAAAAGCAACTTTATGCAACTCTACAACTTTGTCTCAGGGTGCAAAACGCTCAAACGCTTGCTTGGTCGGAAAAACTCCGGAAAAGCGTTTTAGATGAATTTTCCTAGATTTTTTCTGCAAGTTTTCACTATTGTCGGAGAGAAAGTAATGATGCTAGTTGATAATGAACTTAATCCTGCATAATTTAGAAAACTTTTTAACGGAAAATTTTCCGGGAAAGTCGGAAAATTCCGGAAAAATTTTTCGGAAAAATCGGAAAGCTTTGCATTTTTCTGAAACGGATTTATAACTGATCAAATTTGTACCAAAGTTTCAAATGATTTTTCCCGATTTTCCGGGTTTTCCATGGAAATTTCCGGTTCAAATTTCGATAGATTCAATAGTCACGCGATATGGACCTGTGTGCCAAATTTCAGCTTGCTGTGATGACGAAAAGTGGGTCTACGAGAGTCGAAAATAGTAAAGAAATATATAAATAAATAAATAAATAAACAGACAAATTCGTGTACGAGTTAATAAGAATTGTGTCCTCAAAAAATATATATATTCATTTTGTTATATTTATACTTATATATATATTTTTCTCTGTTAGAGTTTCTATTAATTTTATATATCTAAAAATAATTGTTTAAACACAAACTTTGTTCCAAATATACCAAGCAAATCGATCCGTATGTAAACTACGGAGAGATTACTTCTTCAAATATAAAATAAACCTAGAAGTCAAAGTCAAAACGAATAAATAAATTCTTTATTCATTCACTTCCTTGTTTGTTCTGTTCTTAATTTCTTAATTTAGATTTTTTTTGTTTAATCATTCTGTAGTGGTGTATTGCAACTAAATGTTTTTTAAACTTTGTTCAATTAAACAATTAAAGTGTCCAGTTAAATAGAAATGTCCTTAATGGAATTCGGACGCGGTTAACATATTCTAGTTTATGTCAAGGATCATTGAATTCTTCATCATAATCATCGTCATCGGCGCTACAACCCAGAAATATTTTATTCGCAACAAAGACATTTAAAAGTTTTAATTTAATTCTTGTTATCTTAACTATTTATTTCTTAAATAAAATTTCGACAACCAATTGTTGTAAAAAAATCGCATTTGATAATAGTATATAGACTAACGAAACGCAAAATTCAACTGAATTTCGAAATTAAATACTTAAGTTATTAAATACTTCGTGGGTGAAACTAAATCGGTGGCTTACGATAAAAACATATTTCGTCTAGATATTGTTGTGTTTACTGTTAAAACGAACATTAATTTGGTCCTACAGATGTTGAAGTTCTGAGTAAATTTACGAAAAGAATAAAATTGTTTCAAAATAAATTTTTCCAAAAAAGAATCATGAATAAAACTTCAAAAAATAATATATTTTTCGTTATTTAGGTGTGTAGTGTTATTGCCATTATCCTACAACGGCTGACGCCTAATATTAAATTGTAATCATTAAGTGGGAGTTTTTATAATGTAGCATTACTGGTCAATATAAATTTTATTTATTGGACTCCACATGGTACGCACTTCCATTTTCAAGAAACAGTCTAATGATTTCTATATATTATAAGATTATTAAAAAATTTGCCTACTCATAATGTGGCATAATGTTTGATGTTTTGCAGACAAAAGTTTATCATCAAAGCGTTTTACTTCTAAATTCTATTAATTGAAATTTTAAGTTTTTTTTTAAATTATGTGCTCTGTTTTTCTCTTCAATGCGAGATTGAGAAAATAATAATAGTAGTTATTTCAATCAAAGAAAATAGCTATTAACATTTTCTCTTTCATCTAAGAAAAAAAAATATTTACACCTTATAACATTTTCATTATCATACTAATTTACACGTAACGTAAGAATATAATATATATTTTTGCTAGACTTTAATCGCATTAAAAGAATTTTATTATTAAATTGCTTCATCCACACATTTTCTTCAGTTCATTTTATTTAACATTTTATTTTTTTTTTCTGTTTTTTTTTAAATGTTTTTGTAAATTATTTAGATATGTACATTGGATTCTATTTTTGAAAAAAAAAAAAAAAAAATTGTATCTGAATTACAAAATTCAATTTCAAGTCCAAAATGACAAACAATTGTGACCAATGTTGTTTTTTCAATATAACTTTTTCAATTCATTTAGATTTCAATTACAGATTTTTCTTCTCATTTATATTTGAAAAAAAAAATAATAAAATAAAAAATACAGTATAGGTATATACCGATTATACAAAAATAACACTGATAACTTTTTTTTGCCCCTATATAGCTTATTTATTGTTATTATAACATTATTGTTACTACTATTATTTATTATTCATTTTATTTTTCTTTTGGTTTTTTCAATAAATATATCAATAAAAGATGTAACGTAATTGAATTAAATATTTCTTTTTTTTTTATCAAGACTTCATAAAAGTATCTGCCGGGAATCATTTTTAGAAGCTTATAATGTTCGGTACGTATACATTGTCTTTTATTATTTTTATTAAATAATTATGACTAATAAATTTGGTTGGGAAAAAAAGGAAATGTAAATTTATTTGGAAATTTTTCATAAGCAACAATCATATATTTAAATAATAAATGTTAATACAATATACCTTTCTTTGTAATTTTTTTTTTGGAAAATATTATTTTTCAATTAATGCTACTGTCATCATGCGGAATATTTTTAGTATGAAAATTCTCTTAAAATGCATTTATTTTTATTAACAGGGAATCGATTTATTAAAAAAAAAAAAAAGCCTGCGGTGATTATGATGATATAAATTAATTCTCATTTATGCACAAAGCCTATTGGAACATAAATTTTTCTATTCAAATATATTATTAGTATGTTCTCATTTAAAATTCAAACAGTGAATTTCAATTTCAAATTTTATCACAATCTAAGCGACAACAGAATTGTCGCCACACAAATCTTAACACTTCATCTATATATTATCCGTATTGAAACTAACATGTCAAAAAATTTTGAAGCTTATCTTCCTTATCAAGATACTTTTCTTTTTCGAAATACTTTTCTTAGTGAGTGCCCACTTCATGGGACAAAATGATGATGATAATAATTCTGAAATTAATTTAATTTATCTATAACGAATGATTTATCCAAAAAATAACAATATAAAATATCCTTAATTTAAAATAAATTCTATAAAAGAATAGAAAATCTGGCTTACCAAATATTTTATTAATCATTTCATATAAAAAAAAAAAATTATGTAATAAACATTATTATAATTCTCTTTCTAAAATACTTCTTGTTGAAATCAAAAACAAATTTAAAATTTAAAATTCTAAGAAACTTTTGATTATTAAGTTAACATTGCCTATATAGAATTAATAAAATATCCATAAAGTTCCGATTCAAATATATTTATGGATCTATGTAAAAAGATACAAAAAAAAAACAACCTAGAAGCAATTTTCAATACAAAAGAAAAAGATTGTATTTGAGTTTAAATAAATAATAATTATTATTTTGACATCATATATTCATATCCTATATAAAATTTTTTTTTAAAAATTAAGCACGCTTTATGCCTTGTTTATAGCTAATTTACCTATCTGAAAAAATGGTACCGTAAAAACCGATTTTCTATGTTATTATTCTATTTATATTTAAGCAAATTTACTGAAAATGAAGATATTAATTTTATCTATTTTTCGTAAAAAGAATTTTTTTAAAATATTTTCAAATAATTTAGAAAATTGAATTTATTTTTTTTTGATATCTGAAAAATTTCCTTACTTCACAAAATTATTTTTTTGTTTCTTTTTCATTACGTTTCCTACCTATCATAATATTTTTTTACGATATCTTTCCTGTCAAAAATTTTTTTTTTGTTTTTTTTTTATATTTTTTGCAGTTGATTTTTTACTTTCAGATAAAATTAGCTGTGAATGGGTTTCCGGAACATTCCCCCAAAAATTACTTTACTGTGGTAGCTATAAACAACGCATTAGACCTCTTGCGAAAACGGAAACGAAATTTTTATTTCACTGCGAACATACGAAAACGAAATGAGTTGAATATATATTTCGTTTCGTCTTAACGTTTACAGTTGTTGAAAAAAAAAAACTTTAATATTATTACAAAATTTTAATTAATTTGATTTTAATTTAATTTGAGTTAGAATCAAATTTTTTTTTATTATTATTTTTATTTTTAATTTCAAACACAACAAATTTTTCGTTAGTGAATTTTTTTTTCAAATGTCTCAAACCATTAAAAAAAAATATGTGAGTCTCGGGACACACGGAAGAAGTGAAACTTCATTGCAAGTAGTATTTTCTGGGGAGGCTAAATAAATATTTAAAATGGCCAAGTGCACATAAGACATGACGCCAATCGATTTTTTCGACGGCGACTAGTTGATTTTTGTCCTTTGACTGCTGCGGCCGGTCGACTTAAAATAACTTGTTTTGGGGGAATTTGGCGGCTTAGAAAAATTTGAAAAAAAAAAAATTAAAAACCAGCGACTACTTAGAGATAAAAACATTTAAAAATGCTAAAATACTTTTTAAGCTCAAAAAGTTTAGTGGCATAATGGCTTTTAAATTATTTCAAAATGGCTAGAATTATGGCTGCATGGCAACACTGATTGCCAAATGATTTCTACTATATTTTAAGCTGTAAACAGAATTCCGGTTACAACTATATTATTAGCGACAATAATGTATGAAAAATCAGCAGCGTGGCTTAAATCATGTTTCCTTTTTGTTGCCCGAAAAGTTTAACCTAAAATAACTTTTTAAATATGCCTGAAAAATTTCATGTTTATTAGTACTTCTTCTGAAAAATTGGAAATTGGAATTTAATGGCAAAAATAATTTATACTAACAACTCAATTACAAATTACTTCAAAAAAAAATTTGTTTTAGTTAAAAGAGCATTTTCAAATATGCCTGCAAAATTTGACATTAGTATTTCATCCGAAAAATAATTGTAATAAAAATATTCCTCCTGCATTTTATTAGTGTAATTTAATGTCAAAAATAAATTACACTAACAAACTAAAAATTACATTAAGAAAAATTAATATCAAAAATAAATTATCTACAAAATAGGTACATTTTTATTCAGAATACATATTTGTATTCCAAAAACTTTTTGAAAATTAGCACTAATAATTAATAAATGAAATATTTGTTATTCAATAATTTAAAATAAATTATATTTCTCTTTCATTCGAAAAAAAAAAAATAGTATTTTCGACTTTAATTCTGAGCCAATATAGAGTAGGTTGTTGCGTTGATAAGCTTCATTAAGTTGTTAGCGGCTGTCGGTTTTATCATCATCTGACACATAAATTTTTTCTTTTTTTTTTTCCTTTTTTTTGACAATAATCGTTTCGTTTTTTGACAATAATTGTTTCATTTTTTGACAGTAATCGTTCTATTTTTGACACTTACATTTTTTTCACTCTCAATCACAATGCCTCTAAAGAAGTTTCACTTCAAAAAATTCGTTGTGAAAAAATTTGACAACTATATTCACCACATTTTTCATTTTCGTTTTCATTGCTTCATTTACACTTCCGACGAAATGTGGTTAATTTAGTTCGTTCCTATTTCGTCGCAAAATATTTTTAATATAAACGAAATAAAAATTAAACATATTTAATAAATTTAAAATATGTTTTTTAATAATGGAAATTATTAATTAATTTATCTTTTACCTATTGACAAAATTTCCGGACAAAACTTTTTATATTTAAAAAGTTATTGGCGAAAAAAGGTTTTTTTCGTTTTCGTTTTCGCCAGAGGTCTAAAGTGTGCTT
Organism: Hybos culiciformis; assembly: GCA_964007475.1. Taxonomy (NCBI): domain Eukaryota; kingdom Metazoa; phylum Arthropoda; class Insecta; order Diptera; family Hybotidae; genus Hybos; species Hybos culiciformis. The sequence continues at coordinate 52,563,120 of OZ023273.1, forward strand.
AAAAACGAATTATTTATATACAGAATAGTATCATATGGCATAATATTTAAGAATTTCCTTTAACGATAAAAAGTTCAAAACATTGTAAATAAATTCTTAATAAATAATCAGAGATCAATTTGATATTTTGAACAATTCTAGGTAGTTTTTAAAAATAATATTAAAATAGAAAAATAATTAAAAAAAAATAAGAAGATAAAAATCTCTAAACTATTACAAAATATTTGCTACTTCGAATATCAATAAATTGATTTATAATTTTGTCGAATTCATTCATATTTAAGTAGTACAGCATTTTTCAAATAATATCATATAAATAATATAATAAATAGAATATTTTCAAAATTTCAATAGTAATCATTTCTTTTGTTAGCATATTTTAAATTTCTCTAAATGTAAAAATTATTATTATTATTATTAAAGAAATATTTGGGAATAAAATAATAATATCTAAAATTACAAATCAACATTTTGTACCATATGTTAACTTTATGTTTTACAAAATATAAATATAAAACATATGAATATGTTATTATTAATAATAGTATAAATTTTTCCTCAAATTTTGAATATTTACCCACATTTTTTTTCTTCGAAATTGTAGAAAATTAATGAAAATAATAAGCTTCTTTAATAATAATAAAATTAAAAAAAAAAAATATATACATAGAAAAAAAATACTATAAAAATTCCATTTTCATGTTCAATACAATATGTTAAGGAAATAAAGAAATTTTATGTGAAATGAAAATAAAAAAATCTGTTCATAGTTATTTGAAAGGAATTCCTTTATTTTTTTTTTCTTTAAACATGTACATATATTTTCTTTTTCGTTATATTGTATAGGCTTGTATATAGATATATAAATTTCTTTTTCATACAACTAATAAAATGTATAATGTTAAATCAATGAAAGTATATACATATATTCTAATTTAGCAAACCGGAAAATGTTAGAAGGTTAGATGTACAAAAATCAAACTGATTTTCTTTTTGATTTATTTTGGTATGAGAATAAAGTAAAACCAATAGAATATACGTAATCAAAATATACAGACTAAACGAATATAGATTCTAAACAGGCAAAAAATGGGTGCAATTTCTTTCTTTTTTTTTTTGTGAAAGAATTTCAAATAAAATAATAATAATAATAATAATCTTAATTTTCCTTCAATAAAAAAAGGTAGTAAGGGATTATGGCAAAAAAAAAAGTTATATTCAAAAAAAAAAAAGTATTCCCAAAAAAAAAATCAATTTGATTTATTCTAATAAAAGATTAAATTGTTGATTTGTTTTTTTTTTTTAAATATGATAATAATAGGAAGCAATTACGTAAATAAACCTTTAAATTGTTTATACTTAAAAAAACCTGATAATACGACCCAATAACATTAAAGAAGTAGTATATATAGGTACTTAAAAACGACGATTTCATTTAAAAGAAAATAAGTAACAAAAAATTATATTTAAATTACACGATTTTATTTTATTAAATATATCCCAAAAAGTTGAAAAATAAAACTCAGTATATTCATCTTTAAATTATTATAACTTACTTTCTGATCATTCCATTTAACTAACGGTGGGAAGCAAATCACAAAAGATAAAACCCAAATTCCTGCAATTAAGGATTTTGCTTTCTTAGTTGACATAATACTGGGATATGTGACGGGTCTTGTTACTGCCACATACCGATCCAATGATATGGCACATAAATTTAATATTGATGCGGTACACATCCAGACATCAACTGCTAGCCAAATTCTGCACCATACATCTCCAAATATCCAAACCTTAAATGATGAATGAATATAAATTTAATTTTGTTAAACATTTTCTTAGAATATACACTTAAAGTTATTTTATGAAAAACTAACGAAATAAAGGTTGTTAAAATGCTTATCGAAAAAATGTTTATAATAATTTATGTATAAAAATATTATTGTAATATTAGGTTGAATATATTTTTGTATTTTTTAAATTTATTTTTCAGTCATCATCTTGCCTAATAAATAATGACACAATTTCTTAACTTATCCGATTTATAATACGGAATCTGTATAATTATATAAATTAAATATTATGATATATACCTGAGAGAAATAACATAAGAGGCTCAATAACAAAAACCATTAGCTTTTTTAATATTTTATTAAATGCAAAAACAGATTCTATTGTTATTATTTTTAAATTTTCTTTATTAAACCGGAAAATTTTCTATTCTTTAGCATCGAAGCCATTTTTTCCGAATCTTTATAACATTTCCGGTATAAATGTATTAGGTTTATTTTTTTTTCCAATCATTATTGTTATATAGATTTTTTTTTTCTTTCAATTAAGCATTTTCCCTAGAGAAAAATGTTCATGCTTTTAAAATGTAAAAGAGCCTATGAATAATTTAGTCCTTAATATTAACGTTTTAAAAAAAAAAAAATGTATTTTCAACATAACGCAATTTTTTTTTTTTTTATGTACAGAAAATAAAATCATTTTAAATCATAATTTTCATAATAAATAAAAAAATATATATAAATTATTACGACGATAAAATTGATTTTATGAAAATATGATTATTTAGTAAATAAATCTGAAATTGAAATATTGATTTTATTCTAAATTTGTTAAAAATAATTCAATTTAGTAAATCGAATCTTTTTTGAAGACGATTTATTTAAATTTTATCTTCAAAGGATTTTCCCCGCACGTTAGATATTTCTTTTTTTTTTTCGGAGTGAAGGAAAAAAAAAGGAAAAGGTTCATGTTTTTGGGGATTTTCATTTTATTTATGTACATATAGATAAAAAGGGCATTGTTTTATATTTTCTTACATATGATTTTACAATTTTGTAAGAATTTGTTTTTGCTTGTTCACAAATTTCATTTTTAGTTCACATAATATAAGTATGATATTTATATGCTTTAATGGATTACAGGGTAGGATAAGAAAATAAAATATACAAAATTTTCGAAAGAAAGAAGAGAAAATTAAATAATTAAAATTCAATAGTTTTTTATTTTATATGTCTGTAAGTAGTTGTGAGTCTTTATTTAAAATATGTGGTCTTTGGTTAAATGTATATAAATAATTAGTCTATTCATTTCGAAACTCTTTAGTCACAAACATGTTTATGTATAAATTTACAGATTTTATCAAACTATAAATTTAATCATTAGATTTTAAATTTTTTTCCCGGTCAACAGAATACTGAAAAAAAAATAATTTAGTGAGAAATCTAAATGTATTTAAATATTTTAAATTTTTTTCCCGGTCAACAGAATACTGAAAAAAAAATAATTTAGTGAGAAATCTAAATGTATTTAAAAATTTTAAATTTTTTTTTTTTTTATGTTTGAATAATTCTTAACTAAGTTAAAATGAAAAATATTTTAGATTTTTTTCTAAAAGCACTTCTTAATGGCTTTCCGCTTTAGTCCTTAAAAGTCACGATGTATAAAATTGAAAAAGATAGAAAATATCATTAGAATATAATTCAACTTTTTTTTTTATGAAATAAAATAAAATAAAGGGCCAATCTAAATATAAAATAAATCTGTTTTGACGAAAATAAAATTTCTTCTATAATCGATAAAAATGTTTCTTAAAAAAAAAAATTCTTAAAACATTATAAAAAAAAAACAATTTTCCAACAGTTTTAGATATATTAACTTAAGAAAACTCAATGACGACAAAATGATGAAGAAGAGTGTTTCGTACATACTTATCCAAAATTTCTCAACGGAAATAAAAAATATAAATATAAAAATAAAAGCAAAAAAAAAAAAATTAAATTTTTTCATTTTAAAAACAATTCCAGCTGAAATGCTCAAATAAAAATAAAAGAAAAAAAAATAGAATTATTTAAAATTTCCAACTGATAAAACATAAACAGGATTTCATAAATTTATGCTATGAATAACATAAAAGAAATGTACCTAACCAAGGTAAACATAGTTAGATTCAATCAAAAAATAATATTATTTTTTTATTTTTTTTTTCTTTGCTTTTGGTTTTCTATCGCAGCCCTAAATATATATTTTCAACTAAAAAATTATTTTTGTATTTTATTTTTGTATAAATTTTTATTTTTATTTTATTATTTCATGATAAAGAACTTTTCATGACAACACAATTTTAATATAAAAAAAATTTCGTATATAAAGGTCTTAAAGATAATATATAAATTTAGATGCAATATAGAAGAAAGTTAAATAACAATATTTTTGATAATATTATATCTAGATATAATTTTCATACACACTCAAGTTTCCATCAAAATAAGTCATTATTATTTTCTATGAATTTTTAAATTAACCGAATTTTTTCTTGGAATATCTAAAAAAAAAAGTATTGACCAAAATTTTTTCATAGAACCTTAAGTTTATAATTATTCTTAACAGAAGTGGTTTATGTAAGTATAGAAATAAATTATATAATAGTGGAAAAACATACATGAACGTACACATTAATATTGTTTTGATTCTTGAACTTTGACACTTCCACTAGACCACTAATATAGCATTAAAATTGTTATTATTAATTTCTAAAAAAAAAAGTATTATAAAATGTAACTTTAATACGAATACTAAATTAACCATTTTAGTGTAAAATTAACTAAGACTGTAATCCTCGAAGCACTTTTCTAAAAATTGTTTAATAATAGAAAAGTACTATACATAGATCGAATTTAGAGATATCCATTCAACACAACCGAATATTTAAAAAAAAAAATGTAAAGTAGAAGAAGATATTATTTAAAAACTCGGAGAATATTATCAAGTTTCTTCTTCTGCGTTTTACCACTACGGGTTAACTTTGAAATTTCAAAAATACCATTAATTTATTATAAAAATTTAACATTTCATTGCGATTTCAACATTGAAGGCGCAAACAAGATTCTGTGTCTCAATATTTTTTTTTTATTAAAACTCAACAATATTCTTTTGCAAGGTTAACAAAATAAATTTTTCAATAATATTTACATAAAATATATATAAAAAAAAAAAAAAATTATTTACCAAAAATCTTATTCTTTCAATTTTCAATTGAATTTTATTTGTGTTTTTCAATATTAAATTCTTAATTTAATTTCTTTTTTTTTTTATTTTTGTTTTACTTTCATTCATAAATTATCTTTGATTATATTGTAAACAAAATAAAAGGAATTCCTGTCAATATAATACCAATAATACCTGTACCATGTTTTGTCTTAACTTTATTTTTTGATATAAATAAAAGCATCTGTGAAAATATTTAAAAAAAAATAAAATAAAATAAAAATACATAATAAATAAATTGAAATAACACTACAGTCAAACAGAAAATTCAAGGAATTACCTATTTGGGAATAATATGAATAACTATATAGATGTACAACCATAGTGAAAATATATGAGTAATATGGATTGTTGAAGGACTTTTCTTTGATTTTCATGCAAAGTTTTATATTCTAACTTATTATTTCAAGAAAAACAAAAAAAAAAAACAATAATTTTTGATTAAGTCACAGTTACAATCTTTCTATAAAGTAATTAAGAAGCTTACATTCACTCCGACCTTTTATTATAATAACTTATTTTAATTAAATTTATTTTCCCAGTTTTTTAAATAACATTATAACTTTGGAATTAATAAGAAAATGTATATTAATTACTTATTATTATGTAATTTGAATAAAAATCAATAATGAAAAATATTCTTCACCTTTAAACAAGCACTAAATAAATTCTAAGAAATTTTATTCAAAAAGTCAAAACTTATTTATATTGCTATTATTATACAGATGGTATAGAAAAAATTGATAACCAAACTTATATATACATATCAAAGTTATTCATGCAATATATACCTAATATTGTTTTTTTCCAAGATAAGGAAGAGTCAAATACTTTTTTTTGAAAGCACATACAAACTTCGAATTCTTTGTAACTCTCAATTTCCATTACCTGTAATCGGATGCAAAATTATTTTTTATTTGCAATATTGTATAAATAAAATTTTCATTCTTGTTTAGTTTATTTCTAATTCCCTTTTTCTCAATATTTATTGAAATCAATATAATACATTTTGTGAGGCAAATTCTTATACAACATCAAACAAAAATGTTTACATCAAAAACAAGTTAATGTTTTCCCTTAAATTGATTGATATTGAAAATACATTAAAAATATTACATAAATATTATTTTATGAAGTTGTAAATATTTATTTATCCCTGAAAAAAAAAACTGTATATATAAAGTAATAAATATTGTTTGTACCATAAAGTCTTTGCATTACAAAATTAATTGACATTCATCAATCAACAACTTGAATTAATTTTTTTACGTGCTAATTATGTGAAAAAAAAAAACAAATTAAAAGTGTTAACATTACACCAATGAGAATAAACGTAAGAAAATCACAAAAATGTTACACCTTAGCGGTTTCATCACTTAAAAATTTAATTCCGTTTTGGGAATAAAATTTTTCCGATAAGTTAATAAAATTACGTTTTTTTTGCCCTCTAAATAATTTTAAACGTCTTTAAATTGGGTGAATTGCAGCTAAGGAACTTTTTCTTCAAATTCACACTGAAAAAAATCGATTTAGATCAGCTATACCTATAATACAGCAGAACGATTATAGTATACAATTATCTCAAAAGTTGATTTTTGAGACTTACGATCTACTTGCTTAGTGAGGGAGAGACGGTGTCATATTTATACATAACAAAACTTATATATTTTCTGTTTTACACACATTTTTAAATTTGGATTGCATACGTAGAGTTGAGTCTTTTCATACTAAGGATCAAAGTTCGAATCCCGAAGGAAAATAACTAGACAGACTAAGTTCTTTAAATTTAGAAAATGTTTTGTGTTCTATTGCTATAATTCAAGAGATATTCAAGAGAAATATGCTTACTATGACAGATAGGAAATCTTATTATATCAATCCACTAGTTGGATTTTAACTATTTGCTTGGCAAAAGATATACTGAAATTACAGCCGCTGCCCAAATTCTTTTTTCAGTGCAAATACATTTTTTTTTAAATAAATAAGAAATACAGAGTCAGAGCTAGATATGTATTACATAAATAAATGTCTATAACGAAACTTTTAATATCCTTTTCAAATATCTACATTATGTGTCTCTATGTAGTTATAAAACAAAAATGGATGAAAAGATTGGTTTTTATAATGTTTTATGTTTTTCAAAACATACATAAACAAAATTTTCGTCCGAAAAAAAAAAATGAAACACATCCATATAGTTTTTACCATATAGCTGTCATTTCGGTTCTTTGACTTTAAAACATAAATTGTTGTCGTACCTATATCTGTCGGTATTTTAACTTTATAACATAAGTTTATTAAAAATTTATCAATGATGTCGCGTATACATAAAAAGTTTCCCTAATGATTTAAATTTTTTGTACGAAATAAAATAAATTATAATCCTATTTAATTGGTTTGAACCAAAATTTTATCTAATTCTGAGGATAAGTCTACAGGATTTCATAAAGTTTCAATTGAAATTAATTATTCTTGATGTAATTAAGCTTTTAAAGAACGAATAATGTGCGTATTTACAATGGTAAAAAAAAATAAACATTATATGTACGAACGTGAATGGGAGTTAGATTTTTATTCAATTAACTGTCTTTGGGTTGTCGAAAAGTTTTAATCTCAGTGTCTTAAGATTTTGATTTCATTATTTTATGATGACTATATTATTATTTTTTGCAATTTAATATAGTTTGTACATACTGTCTTATAATATCTTCAATAATAATTAAAATTGTATACATTTAAGTTTATGACCACTTTTTATTCATTACTTTTCAATTACAACTGCTTTTTTAGAAATGTATTCACTACTTTGCAAACCCAATTACTTTGCATCCAGTATTAGTATTCAGTACAACAATATTTGAATATTTACAGCTCTCTTTATATTTTGTTATTTACTAGGTTAAGAAAATTCAAATAAAAATAAATTTTTTCTCCTTAAAATAAAATGTCAAATACATAAATATGCTAGCATAAAATATTAAAAAGAAAAATGTTAAAGTTGTAAAGATAAGAAATAGATCTAAAACTCTGAAAAATTAATTAAATTTGTATACATTTTTGTAAAAAGGAATATTAATATAATAAAAAAAAGAATTGAATTGAATTGATTTACAGCTCTGTCTAAACATTTGATGAAAGTTTAAATATATATGTATATGAGCATTTATATGTACAAACAACCAATACCGACATACATTTCAAGCCGTCTTATATATGCAAAAAAAACATAATCCCGTAGGGGGGTTGGACATTTGTCCGCGGGACATTTGTCCGCGATTTGTTTTTGTATCGCGGACATAAAAATGACATTTGTCCGCGATTCAAAATGTCTTTTGTCCGCCGCGGACAAATGACATTTTCCAAAATGTCATTTGTCCGCGATAAAAATTAATCGCGGACAAATGACATTTTGCAAAATGACATTTGTCCGCTAAAAATCTGAAAAATCAATCGCGGACAAATGACATTTTGCAAAATGACATTTGTCCGCTAAAAAGTTAAAAAATCAATCGCGGACAAATGACATTTTGCAAAATGACATTTGTCCGCTAAAAATTAAAAAAAGCAATCGCGGACAAATGACATTTTGGAAAATGACATATGTCCGCTAAAAATTTGAGGCTAAAGTGCAGATGACGTGAACCAATCAGAATCGGCACAACAAGAGAGGGTGGTGGGGGGCGGCGGGCGGGCGGGTGGACTGGTGGTTGGTCAGTGGGATTTGCGGCGTCAGCCGCAAATCCCACTGACAAACCACCAGTCCACCCGCCCGCCCGCCGCCCCGCACCACCCTCTCTTTAAGGGGCAAATCGGGCAAGAAAAAAAAAATTGTATATACAAAATGTATGAACAATTTGGGGGGACTCTACCCCTCTTCCCTTTTCCAAGCTTCAGACGATTCTGAGTGGTTCACGTAATCTGCAGTATCTCCAAAATTGAAAAATCAATCGCGGACAAATGACATTTTGCAAAATGACATTTGTCCGCTAAAAAAACTGAATAATCAATCGCGGACAAATGATATTTTGCAAAATGACATTTGTCCGCTAAAAATTAAAAATTTTAATCGCGGACAAATGACATTTTGCAAAATGACATTTGTCCGCTAAAAATTCGAAAAATCAATCGCGGACAAATGACATTTTGCAAAATGACATTTGTCCGCTAAAGTTAGAAAATTCAATCGCGGACAAATGTCATTTTGCAAAATGTCATTTGTCCGCTAATTTTGGGACATTTGTCCGCGGCGGACAAATGTCATTTTACAATCGCGGACAAATGACATTTTGCAAAATGACATTTGTCCGCGAAGTTTTCCATACAAATTTCATCGCGGACAAATGTCCCGCGGACAAATGTCACGGCGCCATCCCGTAGGGATAAGAATCATAACAAAAAAAAATTTTGTATGAAAATACCTACTGAACTGATACTGAAAAACTGAAAATTGATTTGTGAAAAGGGATTAAAGCAAATTTTTATTCAATGCATTCGATTTTTTTCGCAAAAAATTAATCTTAATTATATAATAAATTGAATTTAATCACTAAATTATATTTTTGTTTTGTTTTTAATCTTATTTAACAGACCAATCTTTAAATTTTCTATAAGAATTTCTATATAGTTTCATACATTTGTTATGATTTTTATTTTTTCAATATTTTGTTTTTATACTTTGTATAACATCTTTATTTCTATATTTCCAAAGCAAATATGTCTTTTATATTTGGAAATTACACGACACAACTACAGACCGAAGAATCCAACTACTATACATCACATGGTTTGTTTTCAATTCCAGAAGGGTTCACAAAAAAAGTATAAAATGTATAAAATGAATCTTTCTTATGCAAAAATAAAAAAAAGCAGTGATTTAAATAATAAAATTTAACTTATTTGATTAATAATTGAAATTATATTGTATTATATTTATATTATATTTGTACTGTTATCTATTTATCTGAAACAAAAACCTAAATTTTCGTTTCACTATAATCCTACAAAAAAAAAAACAGACACACCCTGTATAAATATATTCCATGTTTCTGACATAGTCATCAAAAGGGTGAAATAAAATTTATTTACTGCTGAAAATTATTTTTGCTCACGAATTTCTATTCAGGTTTATTATTTCACATTTTCGTATAATATAATAGGTATATGTAATTTATAAACATGTAAAACATAAATATAATATGGTATTATCAAATTTGAAATTACCATAATACAATTTTTATTTATGTATTTTTTTCATGGAAATGTAAACGCAGTTTTAAATTATTAATTTCACAAAACAAAAAAAAATTATAATAATATTCAAATATATTTTTAATGTAGCATTTTCCTATTACAAAGTTGTTTTGGAATTCAAAATTTTGCATAAAACAATAAATTTTCTAAAAGATAAATTTTTAAGTAGGTAACATAAGGTTTGCGTTAAATTATATAAACATGGAATTTGTTTCAACTTAAACAACATCCAAATAAAAATAATACTTATTACGAATATTTTAAAAATAATGTCATTCAATCAATGAATGCGCATAAAAATCATAACTACATTATACATTGTCTTATACATAGCTTACAGTACGAAATTTACATTTTCATATAGCATGATGATGAAATTTAAATTTTAATAATTTATAAATGAATAATGAAGTCCTTTTAATTTTCCATTTAATAATATATTTTTTGATTCGAAAATGGAAATAATAATTTCTCGTTTATTCTTAACATACTTCCAAAAACTTGTGAGCTAAAAACTTTAGCGTAGTTGTATATTACATAAATTACATTGTATAGTTACACATACTTAGTTATTAACAATGAAGTCATTAAAGGAATAATTAAAGAATTAATGTGTAAGAAAAAACTTGCACAAATTAAGGAACAACAAGTGCTTGAACAGTTAATACCTAATTACAGTTTTTTTTATGTGGAACCAAGGAATTTTAGGAAACAAGAAATAAAAATAAAAATTAAGATACAAATTGCAAATAAAGTGATAACATAAATTTTTTTTTTTCATATGTACTGTACATACATAAATAATATGTAGACTTGTACATTGTACACATAAATGTACTCTTTTTATAAACATAAAATACATACTAACATTCAAAAGAGTATAATATAATAGTAATAAAATTGGTAATGAGCATAACGAACTTGTTGCTAGAGAAAACATTTTTTATTGCATACTTTTGGGGTATTAAAATAAATCTAATACAAGCTTTTTGTTAGCACATGAATTATTACTGCCATAAAGCTTAAGAATGTTATTTTGCAAGCACAATTAATAACAAGTGTTACACAAATTGATTTAAAAATGTTTGATGAATTCGTTATATTTGTATTTCTTTATAAATTTTTCTCAATGATAAGCACAATTCATGTAAGTACATAGACTTACATCCATACGCATATAATTCTTCAAATATTATACACATATGAATAAAACTACAGATGCGGTAGAATAAAAAAAAAATTATATTTTTTATAATACTGATTAATAATTTAAAAAAAAAACAACATTTTGAAAGAATCAAAAAATCAGAATAAAAGTCGAAGTTGAAAAGAAGAAAATTATATTTAATAGATACCTTATGTATTTTTAGTTTGAGTTTTATGTGTCAATTTTTACCTCTACCAGTTTAATTATATGTATAAAGTGAAGGTAAACAGAAAAGTATATTTTTAACATGAACAAACATTTGTAATACATTTTACAATAATATATAAGTATACCTATGTTGCACATAAAATATTTATTTTGATTTCAGAATATTTTTTAAACCTAAAATATTCTGTTAAAACTTAACACCAAAGCAAATATATATAAAACTAAAAACTATTTGCAAACTATTTCATTTAACTTAACTGAAAATGTTTTTGATCAAATTCAATAACAATGTAAAATTCCTAAAATATCATAAACAATTTATTTTGGTTTAAAAAAAAATATCTGAACAAAAACATAAATTGTAAAGCATGATATTAAGATCAAAATAAGTTTTTAATTAAAAAAAAAAAAAAAAAAAAATTTAATTTTGGAACAAATTACTATCGGAAAATAGGGTTTCTTAATATTATTTCCCTATTTTTTTTTTTTTTTTTTTTCATTCCTTCATAAAAAATTAATGATTTTTCACTAATATTTAATCGAAAAAATATTTCGCAAAAATAAAAAAAGAAACATGAGAGTGAATGAAAATAATCTGTTACGAAAAATAAATACAAAATCTGAAATGATACAAAAAAATTAAAATTATATATTTCATAAGGAATTAATAATGTTTATTACATAAAATTCTGCGATGTATAGATTTTTTTTCATATTATAATTCTGCATTTAAAATAATATACCTTCCTAAGTGTATATGAACAGGAAATTATGTAAATATAATCTTATGTTATTCAAGAATTTATTAGATTGCTTTATTTTGTATTTCATTGAAATTGAAGATCAAGGAACCAATTATTTTAAAATTCAATAATATTTTTATTGAACATACATATATTGAATATAGTGAACATTTGAAATCAATTTTTAATATCCATGAAGCCCATGACTTACTTGGGACTTTTTTTTTTTTAATTAAACTCAAAATTATGTAAAACCGCTGGGAAATATATACATTTATCCATAGGCGCCCGCAGGATTTTTTCTAGGGGGGGGCAAACAATTTTTTTTTATCAGCTTATAAATTTTTTTTTTTTAAGAAAAATCTGTTGAGAATTGAGATACATATATCTTATTTTAATTTTTTCTTTATTAAAATTTAAAAATAACAAACATAAATTAATTAAATTAACGAATTCTCGATTAGAAATAAAAAACAAATTAAAAAAAAAATATACATATATGTAATGAAAAAAAAACAAAATACATTTTTTAAATTTTTTTCGAAAACAAACTGCAGTCTTCTGTGCTGCCTTCCAAATCGTTCCAAGACTTTAGCAACGAACTCTTCCTTCATTTCGTCAATAATTGCACGATGAGCACTCATCATACAAAGGCCATCGAATCTGTCTGCTGCCATTGTTGATCGCAACCAAGTTTTAACCCTCCGAAGCGTACTAAACGTCTTTTCGTAAACTCGCGCGAACTACTTTAAAATGTCTCTAGCATAAAAGTAATCAGAAAAGGAATCCTTTTTTCATAAATGTGTTGCCGTTGACTAAGCGAAATTTGAAAAAGGAATATGTATCTGGAATTCCGTGCGCATAGAAATTCCAAAATTATAAATATTTTTGTATTTTACCCGAGACTTAAAAATTGGAAAATTAAACAAAAAATTTAATAATGACTTAATGATCAAGTTTTATTTCCTTCATCAAAGCCAGGGGGGGGCCAATGCCCCCCCTTGCCCCCCCCTCCGGGCGCCCTTGTTTATCCCCCTATAACATAGTACTTTTATAACGCGTTTTCATGTTCCTCTTACAGCACGTGTTTGGCCCCATATAACGCGCGGATTTCCCACTTTATATTTCTGTACTGTGAAATTTATAATTATTTGTACAGTTCTTAACCAATTTCGCCTAGTATATACATAAAGCGTCATACGAGCATTCTCGTACAACACGTTTTTTATAACGCGGAACTAATCTATCGTGTTATATGGGGATTACTATAAATGTTGCACTGGTTGTGTAATAAATTATCCATAAGAACTCTATTTTAACCTTAAATTATAATTGAATTAATTTTTTTTTAACTTATCTTAATCACTTCTATATATATTTATCATCAATTTCAATTCAATGGCTTAATAAAAATATTTATATTTAATGAAGCAACTTCTATATTATGTATATAAAAATATTTATAAACATTCAATTTAAGGTAAATAAATAATAAATAATAATGAAAAAATTCAAAAACCATTATTAAAAGCGTTAGCTTAAAAATATCTCAAGTAAATAATTTTCTCATAAAACCAAAATGATTATTCTTTAGAAATTTTGTAAAAAAAAAAAAGTCAAAAAATGGAATTAGTGAACGTATTATCTTAATGTTATTTTACAAGATGAAAATAATGAAGAAGGAAAAATTAAAGAAATATATATATTATATTTTTTTTTATATAAATATGTATATTATGTATATGTGTAAAACTGTGGCCCTACTTTTAATATAAAAAATTATTTCCAGAAAAAATAATAAATCTTATCAATGTCATTTATAAAACAAAAAAAAATAACAAGGACTGTTATATATGAATATAAAATCTTACCTATATTATTACTATTCCATTAATATAAAACACAGAGATACATGTAGTTCGAAAGTATATTTTAGAAAGGTTGAAAATTGATAGTTTTATATATAGTTTACGTGATACAGTTTTGAGTTTCATTAGAGTATTATAAAACGTCAGATAAAAATAATGTAGACCAAAGGGGATATTTTCCGAAATCCTATTCTATACATATACTAATAGAAAACTGTTTGAAATTTCCACCAATTCTCAATTTTCATTGTACCTACCTATACGTTAATAAAAAAAACTTTTTATTTAAAAAGAAAAACTAAGTTTTCTAAGACCTAAAAGTTGAACGAACAATCTTGAACTTTGAAAGGTACATGAATTTCAACGTTTTTTTATTTGTTTACCTTCGTTTGGGCTTGACAAATCAACCATATTAATATAAATATTAACTTATGTACAAAACATGAAATCTACGAAGAGATGTTAAGAAAACAGAAGTTAAATGCTTAATGTCGTTGTCGGTTCATAAAAAAATTTTTTTTTTCAAATGTTAAAAAGAGTTTCTAATTACTAAAAAAAACTTTAGCGAATAAATTTAAAAAAAAATTCATTAAATGAAACATATTATAAATTTAATTAAGCTATGGTTTCCTATTAAAACGGTGCCGTAAAATAGCGGCCGTAATATTACGTTGAACATTGGACGTAATATAACGGCCGTCCATAGCTTTAAATGTTATCAATCAATTAAGTTTCTACATACATTTGTTGAATTAAAATAAAAATTCAATTTTTAGAAACATGAATGCACTTAATAAACCTCAAACTTTCGATGTATAAACACAGAAAATTTTAAATTATTTAAACATCAAAAAAAAAAAATCAATAAACTTACCTTGAATACTTCCCATGTCGCTGAAAATGGAAGAACAGCTAAACCGACTAATAAATCGGCTACAGCTAAATTGACTATAAAAAAATTTGTAACACTACGTAATTTATTTGAACAAAATACAGCTGCAATAACTAAACAGTTTCCCACTATTACTAATATGTTTATGAATTCGAGAACAGCTAATGATATTAGGCTTCCTGGTTCCGTCCAATTAACAGATTCTATCAAATGAGCACACTCTGTTTCATTCATGGTGATACTTTAATGAGGGATGAATGAGTATATTCACCATCTGCAAAAAAAAATACAAAATTTTTTTTACTAAAAAAAAATATATGTTATATGAAATAACTTTTAGATCAAAATAAATATTAACTTTATCACTTTCTATATATGTGTATACATAACTATGTGAAACAAACACAAAAGCATACATTTTGTTCAGAAAGCCAAAGTAAATGAATTTATGAAAATAAAAATTAAATTTAAAATGAAAACATATTTAAAATATAACTTTAATCCGAACCAAAAGATAATGAAATGCACTCTAGATTTTTTTTCCAAAATTATTTAAATAAATCATAATTCTTATATATGGAAGGCATGAAGTATTATGAATTAAGTTCATTAATTCTATGTTTTATTCTTATTTTTTTTATCTCAAGGTTTATATGGAATTGAATGATTAAATATAAAAGTTTAAAAACAAAAAAAGAAAAAAAAATAACAAAAAAATTGTATAATCAATGAAAAATTTTTAGAATATTTATAATCCAAACCTTTCTAAACAAAATTGATTACATTTTTATAAAGAAAAAGAAAGAATGAAAAATTCTTACCGATGGTAATTTAGAAGGAGATAACGATGAAAAATTATTTTCATCCATGATGATTTTGATTTTTAGTCCATTTGTGAGCCATTCAAGCTTACAATTTAATTTATATGAATTAGATTGGTTAAACTTTGAGTTTTCCTTTTCATTTTAATTAAATGTTTATGCAAAAAAAAATAAATAAAAATAAAAATAAAATAAAGCTTTTCCTTTATTTATATAAAAGTTAAAATCTTTGAAATGAGGTCATCACTGTTTTTAACACTTCATTTAATTTTGTTTAGCGTTCTTCATTAATTTTTGCGAAATTCCTGGAAAGATAAGAATTAAAAAAAAAAACTGTAAATTATTTTAGAATTCAATTACATAGAGGAAAAGTCAAATAAATTTTTGTATAATGTTTTCGATTAGGTAAAGAAAACAAATTATTGTGACATTATAATATTTAAACAAGTTTTTAACCAAATAGAATCTTTGACAATAAATTAAGTTCAACAATTTATTATAAGATGATAATGAACTTACTGTATTGCTATATACAGGCTTTATATTTTAAAAACATTCTCAACATTTGCAATATTACTGTAATTGTTGGAACATCATCTCTAGGATTGAATTAGTCTTTTACGCAAGTACACAATTTTGATTACAATCCATTCTCAAACCTCGGCCGTAATCCTTCAGAATGGTAGGAAAATTTTTAATTTTTTACTCATAAGCCTATTTTCATCAAAACCCTTTTTTATTTCTCAGTCTGAATCCTTGGGAACTAGGCTAAATGTTTTTGAATTCCTCACCACCAAATTTTATCGAAACTTTGTTTTTAAAGTTCAAAACTTCAGTGAACTGCAGAACTCCTAATCGTGAAGTACCCTTTCTTATTTTTTCAATTCAATAACAATGGATTTCCTATTTTGACGAATAATTACAACTATTTTAGTGTGGCACGAACAGAAAGACAAATCGTCAAAAAGATAATCCGTATTTTTCCAATTCTTTTTTTTTATTAAAGGCTTAGAAAACTAATTATTCTGTATAATTTCTAGTTCATATACCCAATCCACAAAAAAAATTCAGCGATCCAAGAGTTATTATTCTCATAAGGTTTAAATACATTTTCTATCATCGAAAATTCGAAACTAGATTGTACATTGACGATAAAATTTAATTTATTTTAAGTTTTTGCCCAGTAACGATGAATACTGTTAACACAGTGTTATTGCTAGTTTAACAAACGCACAGAAAAAAAATTGAAATAAAATACAAAACGATGTCGTGTACACTTGACATTAAAAATTACATACTTTTAATATGCCTGTTTAATGATATTTCATGCAAATTAAAATATGAATAAAATTTCACTTAAAAAAAATTTTAGTTTTCTAGAAAATTCTTCATTATAAAATACCATTCTAATCAAATTAACTGAGGTACCTATTCCTTCTTCGTAAATGGAATTAAAAAATAAACATTTCACATTCATAAATGTTGCAACAAAGTCTGGCGGACACTGCATATTCACTAGTTGGCATTTGAAATTCAATATGTTAAAGAACGGCACATAAATACACTTAACGAAACTCCAATCACATTCAAGCTACACTTCTAAGAATAAAATTTTCTTATTCCAAATTTTTTCAATTATTTTTCCAAGTTTTATTCCTGCTATAATGACGTAGAATTAAGTAGAGTTTTCTTTTCAACTCTAAATAAACATGTTTATGAGAACAGTTTAAAAAATAGAACAAAAAACTAAGAAAGCGCGAAATAGTTTATTAATGAATTTTCGTCACGAAATTTTATTCTATTTTTTTTTTAAGTTTATTATTTTGTATCGTAGGTACATATACAACATAAAAAAATGTCAAACCATTAAATCTAACCAAAAAATAATAAGTAATACACATTAAATTTTATATAGTTTCCAGATACGGTTAATAAATCGATAAATTGTGGTATAAAATAAATAGAGGTAAATATACAGATATGTTATTTGTTTTACAGGTGTAGTAAAGGTATATAATAATAATACGTATACATTATATTGAATGGAAAAAATATATCGTTTTGGAAAAAAAAAAGTTCAATAACAAATCCTTAATTACACTTTTTAGTATTTTTCTTCTTTATTTTTTGTAAAAAAAAAAAGACAAAATTATTATTTTTAGAAAATTATTTTCCGAATGTGTAGGTACATAAGTTTTTTTTCCCTATTTGCCCACTATAAAAAAAATAAAAGAAATCCAGGTAAACTACGTGTGCAACAATTTAACAGAATTTTTTAAATGATTTATTTTATTTGTAAAACAACGTAAATTGTTTCTCAATGGACTAGTTCTTGGGGGAAAAAAATCCCTTTTTAAAACTTTGACATACATTGAACACATGTATTGGGTAAAGAAAATTATCGAAAAAATAAAAAAAATGTTTTACAACATTGAAGTAAAATCGGAAAAACTGTCGTATAAATTATGAAAGAATCTTTTGTTTGACGCATTTTTGTTTTTTTTTTTTTTTGACTTTTTGTCCTTTATACTCCTTTTTGTCATTTTCTTCGTCAATACTAATTCCAGGATTCTGTTATATGTGTACATTACATATATAATTAATTTTTTTATACCCCATTCATTTTCTTTCAAATCACTTTCAATTTCAACAGAGCTAAAGCGCTGTAAATTCGTGCCTTTTATTGTTTCCTAACAACTGGAATTTTATTATTATTTTCTGCCAACCATGTAGGTAAACATTATTTATATATAAAAAGAAGATTAGACAAAATTTCATTGGAAAATTTTCCTAAACCGAATTAAATGCTCGCACTTTTTGTCAAAAACATAAAACATATATATAATGTTTAACAAGAATTATAATAAAGTTAATTAAAGCATATTTACCCACAAAAAAAAAAAAGATGATACAGCAAGATTGTTAAGACTTTTTGTTATAATTCTGAAGACCTACTTTTGGGTGGCAAACAAGCGTTTTTAATTATTTCATTTTTCCAATTCACAGAAATTCAAAAGCAAGAAAAAAAAATTAGGTATATACTCACTTTTTATGTCTAAAACGTAAACATTTTTCAAAATATTTATAAATAAGTAATTTTTTTTATTTTCCACCTTGGCATTCTTCAAATTAAATAAAATAAAGATATGTGTAGTGTATACATGTATAATATATAAATGCTGCATATTTAACTTACAAGAATTTAAATTTTTATTATATAACAGACGTACAAGTAAATAAAAACGATAGAAAGATGGATTTATACATGAAAAAAGCATATTTTTTTGTCTATTCTTTTAAATAATTAATTAATTATTTTTTTTTTTTAAACATTTATATATTTATATTTATTTATACTTATATGAAAAACTTTTCTATGGTACAACATAATGTAATTTTCTTCCAAAAATGGTTTTAATAAAAAAAAACCAAAAAGATGAATAAAAAATAAAAATTTATTTTTCTCTCTTTTAAAATAATAATAATAATAACATTCATTTGACAGTATTTTTCTATATGGTTTAAGTGGTTCTGATTAAAAACAAAAACTCATTAAACCTTATTTATTATTATTTTTATTTAATGAGATTACAAAATGACAAGAAAATTATTTTATATTATAATATAATTATGTTTTCAAACTTAAATTTCATTATAGAAACAAAAAAAAAACATATATGTAAGTACGTCGTACAAATAAACTTAAATTCATGTTTGTTTTCCATATGGTATACTATATTCTGACTCTTATATGCTATTATTAAAAAATAAACGAAGAGATATTATTTAATTTGTTGACAAGAATGCGCATAATATTATTACTACACTGCATAATGAATATTGTCGTTAAAAACAATGTTGCCAAATACATATGTAAATGTATATAATTAAGAAATAATTAATTTTGATAAATTAGTTTTTAAATGTTCACCAGGGAAAACGTAATGTCTAAATTATTGACATACCCAGTTACACATTAATAAAAAACACACGAAGCAGTCATAGAACTGCCTACAGAAGTTTATACTTAAGATTTAAACTATGAAATAACAGTGGCTACAAATAATGGACTGCTTTTGGACTGATGGACTGATTTTTATTTTAATTTACATTTTGTACTGAGCAGCCCATCATTTGTAGCTACTGTTATTCATAGTTTTTAAATTTTTTTCATAATAATTAGTTTTTTTGAGATATTTAAACAAACCAAAATGTTTTTATCAGCCACTAATTTATTATTTTTTATACATATTCTATTTTTGAAGCAAAACACAGAGCTAAGTAAAATTGTAGCAAATTTGGTTCAAAAAAATTTGCAAATTAGGCGCTCTTTGATTTTTTTATTTTAATTTATATAAATGGAAAAAACTTTTAATTAATAAATAGTGTTTTATAATTTTATAATACATATTATAAAATTAAAATGTAGCTAAAAACTTATTTGAGAACTTAGTTGAAAACTGTATAATTTCATATATGAATTAATGCAATTGAATATTGCTATAAAATGGATGTAAAAAATATTGGAAACGTTCACAGATGCATAAATTTAAGTATCGAGATGCTATTTCTTTTTAAAAATTTAATTGTGAAAAAAAAACTATCCTATTCAGAAATCAGTTTTTTAATAGCGAGTTGAATGAACTATTTTTCAATATTGTCTTATTTTCACAATAGAATTAACATAATCTTGTGATCATTCATAAAAAATTTAGACACCAGATAATAGGTATATCACTAAAGTCCCAACTAATTTTCAAACATGTTTTACCACTTACTATGACAAGACAGTTATATGTATATATGTATTTAAACAAGCATTTGTTAATCCTGTTGTAGTTAATAAGATAATAAACGCTAAAAAAAGTACGAATTTCCCGGGAGAAAAATAAGTAAGAAAAGTGATCACATTTCATTTCATGTTTCATGTTTTTATTTTATTTTTTTTACAGAGATCATGTAACCACTAAAGTTATAAACATTATATCCTATAAAACAAATTTATAATATTGGACGCACTAAACTCGTTACAAATAATTTTATTAAAGCCTTGAGAAACAACATAGGTATATTTTGGCATTGATAGTATAGATATCGATCAAATAATTTATCATTATAGGTTTTCCCGGCTCAAAATATGCAAAAAAAAAATTTTTTAAAATAGGTAGCTCTGGTGAAATAAAGATTACCAGACCAAAAATTTTGGGTAGGAATTCATAATTATCGTACACTTTTTTAATTTCAAATATATGTATATATAGGGCCCAATATTACAAGCAAAAAAATTACATATTCTACCAATAAAAAAATTATGTTCAAAAAAATTAAAAATTATTATGTTCAAAAAAATTTAAAAAAAAATGTATTCATTGGGGGGAATCGAACCTGACACCTTCACTCTTATAGTCCGATGTTCTAGCCACCAAGCCATGTAGCCCATATGATTTTGCATTTCTAAAATATAATAAAAAAATTCTAATAAACCATTCATTTTTTTTTTTTTTTTATTTATTTGGAACAAGAAAAACTATTAATTTTCTCCATCAGTCAGTACCAATAAATTTTAGGGACGGGGGGGAGTAAGGGGACCCCCGCTCGCCCTCGTCTTTAAGGTCATACCAGTACCCACTAACAAAAAAAACAATTTTTGTCTTATTACTTGTAGAAATCATTTTATTATGTAAAAAAAATTTCAAATATTAAAAAAAAAAACAAATCATAATTGGGTTCGAACCTGGCACCTTCAGACTTTTTTTATTCAAAAATTAAATATTCTAAAATAATTATAATTTCTTGATATATATTTAGAAAAATAATAATTCCATACAATGTTACACTTTGTTGCTCAAATAAATAGTAGTTTTTGGTCAGTTTTCTCAAAATAACCAACTTATCAATGTCATTGAAGGAAAACTGGATGATTTAATAATAAAGTCATTGAAATATAAGTAAAATAAATATGTGGAAAAAAAATTAATTATTTTGCATTTGCCCACATCTTAAATTTTTACACAAAATTTATACTTAGATTTTAAAATTGTTTTTAAGAAAATCTATATTCAAATAAGGAAATTTAGAATATAAGTTTTGTGTATTAATGCAATTATTTTATTAAAACATATATTATGTAATATCAATATTTTTTAGTAAGTAATTATAGGCGCAATGCCAATGTCAAAAAATTTTTTTTTAATAAAATTTAATTTTTAATACTATTAAGATTAAAAAAATGTTCAAAAATCATAATTTTATTATAATTTATAATGTTAAATACGGTGTAAATATTTTTTTAATTAATTATTAGCTAATTATTAATTATTAATTATTCCAAAATCATAACGAATAATGAATTAAATATTAAAGTTGTATATATTAAGTAATTTTTTTTTACCAAAACGAAGTACAGATACTTAAATTAAGAGAAAAATTTTAACTTTAAAAATTATGACGCTTTACGGAAATTAATTAGATCAATCTGCAAAAATTAATTGACCAATTTATTATCTCTCCCTCTTTGGTATTTTGTATTTGGCGTAACTACATTATTATGTTAAAAAAATTAAAAAAAAAAAAAATTTTCATAAAATTCTCAGTATCGGGGGATCGAACTTGGCACCTTCAGAATTGTAATCCGATATTTTATCCACTCAGCCATATTGCCCTTATGATTTCAGCTTTCTAAAATAACATAAAAGAGCACTTGTCTTCTTTAATAATTAAAATCCCTGGAATTTATTTTAAAAATTTCTCTCTTATTTCATTCCACTAATCGTATTCATGAACCCGTTTATTTCATTCCACTAACCGTATTCATGAACCTTAAAGAACAAAGCAGAATTTTTGAAGCCTTTGGAATTGTGCACTTTTTTTTAAAACTATGAATTATTCTTAAATCGTTATAGGTTTTATTCAAATTTAATTACTTAATATATACAACTTTAATATTTAATTCATTATTCGTTATGATTTTGGAATTATTAGCTAATAATTAATTAAAAAAATATTTACACCGTATTTAACATTATAAATTATAATAAAATTATGATTTTTGAACATTTTTTTAATCTTAATAGTATTAAAAATTAAATTTTATTAAAAAAAATTTTTTTGACATTGGCATTGCGCCTATAATTAGGTACTTACTAAAAAATATTGATATTACATATATATATATGGCTTTAATAAAATAATTGCATTAATACACAAAACTTATATTCTAAATTTCCTTATTTGAATATAGATTTTCTTAAAAACAATTTTAAAATCTAAGTATAAATTTTGTGTAAAAATTTAAGATGTGGGCAAATGCAAAATAATTAATTTTTTTTCCACATATTTATTTTACTTATATTTCAATGACTTTATTATTAAATCATCCAGTTTTCCTTCAATGACATTGATAAGTTGGTTATTTTGAGAAAACTGACCAAAAACTAATATTTATTTGAGCAACAAAGTGTAACATTGTATGGAATTATTATTTTTCTAAATGTATATCAAGAAATTATAATTATTTTAGAATATTTAATTTTTGAAAAAAAAGAGTCTGAAGGTGCCAGGTTTGAACCCAATTATGATTTGTTTTTTTTTTAATATTTGAATTTTTTTTACATAATAAAATGATTTCTACAAGTAATAAGACAAAAATTGTTTTTTTGTTAGTGGGTACTGGTATGACCTAAAAGACGAGGGCGAACGGGGGTCCCCTTACTCCCCCCCGTCCCTAAAATTTATTGGTACTGACTGATGGAGAAAATTAATAGTTTTTCTTGTTCCAAATAAATAAAAAAAAAAAAAAAATGAATGGTTTATTAGAATTTTTTTATTATATTTTAGAAATGCAAAATCATATGGGCTACATGGCTTGGTGGCTAGAACATCGGACTATAAGAGTGAAGGTGTCAGGTTCGATTCCCCCCAATGAATACATTTTTTTTTAAATTTTTTTGAACATAATAATTTTTAATTTTTTTGAACATAATTTTTTTATTGGTAGAATATGTAATTTTTTTGCTTGTAATATTGGGCCCTATATATACATATATTTGAAATTAAAAAAGTGTACGATAATTATGAATTCCTATTCAAAATTTTTGGTCTGGTAATCTTTATTTCACCAGAGCTACCTATTTTAAAAAATTTTTTTTTTGCATATTTTGAGCCGGGAAAACCTATAATGATAAATTATTTGATCGATATCTATACTATCAATGCCAAAATATACCTATGTTGTTTCTCAAGGCTTTAATAAAATTATTTGTAACGAGTTTAGTGCGTCCAATATTATAAATTTGTTTTATAGGATATAATGTTTATAACTTTAGTGGTTACATGATCTCTGTAAAAAAAATAAAACAAAAACATGAAACACGAAATGAAATGTGATCACTTTTCTTACTTATTTTTCTCCCGGGAAATTCGTACTTTTTTTAGCGTTTATTATCTTATTAACTACAACAGGATTAACAAATGCTTGTTTAAAAATATAAACATATAACTGTCTTGTCATAGTAAGTGGTAAAACATGTTTGAAAATTAGTTGGGACTTTAGTGATATACCTATTATCCGGTGTCTAAATTTTTTATGAATGATCACAAGATTATGTTAATTCTATTGTGAAAATAAGACAATATTGAAAAATAGTTCATTCAACTCGCTATTAAAAACTGATTTCTGAATAGGATAGTTTTTTTTTCACAATTAAATTTTTAAAAAGAAATAGCATCTCGATACTTAAATTTATGCATCTGTGAACGTTTCCAATATTTTTTACATCCATTTTATAGCAATATTCAATTGCATTAATTCATATATGAAATTATACAGTTTTCAACTAAGTTCTCAAATAAGTTTTTAGCTACATTTTAATTTTATAATATGTATTATAAAATTATAAAACACTATTTATTAATTAAAAGTTTTTTCCATTTATATAAATTAAAATAAAAAAATCAAAGAGCGCCTAATTTGCAAATTTTTTGAACCAAATTTGCTACAATTTTACTTAGCTCTGTGTTTTGCTTCAAAAATAGAATATGTATAAAAAATAATAAATTAGTGGCTGATAAAAACATTTTGGTTTGTTTAAATATCTCAAAAAAACTAATTATTATGAAAAAAATTTAAAAACTATAAATAACAGTGGCTACAAATGATGGGCTGCTCAGTACAAAATGTAAATTAAAATAAAAATCAGTCCATCAGTCCAAAAGCAGTCCATTATTTGTAGCCACTGTTATTTCATAGTTTAAATCTTAAGTATAAACTTCTGTAGGCAGTTCTATGACTGCTTCGTGTGTTTTTTACATCCATTTTATAGCAATATTCAATTGCATTAATTCATATATGAAATTATACAGTTTTCAACTAAGTTCTCAAATAAGTTTTTAGCTACATTTTAATTTTATAATATGTATTATAAAATTATAAAACACTATTTATTAATTAAAAGTTTTTTCCATTTATATAAATTAAAATAAAAAAATCAAAGAGCGCCTAATTTGCAAATTTTTTTGAACCAAATTTGCTACAATTTTACTTAGCTCTGTGTTTTGCTTCAAAAATAGAATATGTATAAAAAATAATAAATTAGTGGCTGATAAAAACATTTTGGTTTGTTTAAATATCTCAAAAAAACTAATTATTATGAAAAAAATTTAAAAACTATGAATAACAGTAGCTACAAATGATGGGCTGCTCAGTACAAAATGTAAATTAAAATAAAAATCAGTCCATCAGTCCAAAAGCAGTCCATTATTTGTAGCCACTGTTATTTCATAGTTTAAATCTTAAGTATAAACTTCTGTAGGCAGTTCTATGACTGCTTCGTGTGTTTTTTTTTTTTTTTGCATATTTTGAGCCGGGAAAACCTATAATGATAAATTACTTGATCGATATCTATACTATCAATGCCAAAATATACCTATGTTGTTTCTCAAGGCTTTAATAAAATTATTTGTAACGAGTTTAGTGCGTCCAATATTATAAATTTGTTTTATATCCTGTTTTATAACTTTATAACTTTAGTGGTTACATAATCTCTGTAAAAAAAATAAAACAAAAACATGAAACATGAAATGAAATGTGATCACTTTTCTTACTTATTTTTCTCCCGGGAAATTCGTACTTTTTTTAGCGTTTATTATCTTATTAACTACAACAGGATTAACAAATGCTTGTTTAAATACATATATACCAGGCACGAAGCGTAAGTTTTTCAATATCGGAAGCACACTAATAGAATTTAATATTTTTTATACTTAGATATAACACCATATTAAATAAGGCAAGATATTGAAATGATCTGAAATACATAGGTTCATTTTAATTATTTTGAAGTTAATTTAGGTACATTTAATGTTAATTATTGATCCGTATGTTTTTTAAGTTAATTTAATTTGAATTATTTGAATATTTAAAAATTATATCGTCTTATTGTATCTTGAAATCACCAAACAAAATCAAATTAGTATACTTTTCAGCGCAAATAATAAATTTCCTTCACTCATTATTCATATTCTTATACATAATTCCCTTTCCTAATTTAGACGGTAAATTTAGTGTCTCTGATATTAAAGGGAATTTAATTTTTATCCCTTCACATTATTGAGAATGCATAATTTGAAATCATTATTTGCTTTATTGAAATTTAGTTTAACGCTTGCTATGAAATTTAGCTGTTAATAAAAATTCTATACAAAAAATAATGATTTCAAAAATTTTACTATGAGAAGAAATTTCAGTATTCAAAAGCGACATCTATACCAAAATTCTCTTTGAATGGGAAATTTTTTGTAATCATAATAATGAATTAAAATTTTGCATTCTTTCTTAATATTAGGAAGCCTTTAGGAAAATATGTACCTATTGTAAATAAAGCGTAATATAGTGGTAATTTCTATTGAATGCAGTATTTAAATTTTAACCTATGTTTTTATTTGTTAAATATTAAAATGTTTTCTACGGAAGCACTCAATAAGTTCAATATATGAAGGATTCGTCCCTGATATATACATATAACTGTCTTGTCATAGTAAGTGGTAAAACATGTTTGAAAATTAGTTGGGACTTTAGTGATATACCTATTATCCGGTGTCTAAATTTTTTATGAATGATCACAAGATTATGTTAATTCTATTGTGAAAATAAGATTGCACGAAAAAGCTGTGAATATTTACCAAAACGAAGTACAGATACTTAAATTAAGAGAAAAATTTTAACTTTAAAAATTATGACGCTTTACGGAAATTAATTAGATCAATCTGCAAAAATTAATTGACCAATTTATTGTCTCTCCCTCTTTGGTATTTTGTATTTGGCGTAACTACATTATTATGTTATAAAAATTAAAAAAAAAAAAATTTTCATAAAATTCTCAGTATCGGGGGATCGAACTTGGCACCTTCAGAATTGTAATCCGATATTCTATCCACTCAGCCATATTGCCCTTATGATTTTAGCTTTCTAAAAGAGCACTTGTCTTCTTTAATAATTAAAATCGCCGGAATTTATTTTAAAAATTTCTCTCTTATTTCCTTCCACTAATCGTATTCATGAACCCGTTTATTTCATTCCACTAACCGTATTAAAGAACAAAACAGAAGTTGAACTATATTATTTATATTATTTAGAAGAATACTCTTTATATGATTTTAGAAAGCAAAAATTATATGGCCATATGGCTTAGTGGATAGAACACCAGACTAATAAGTCTGAAGGTGCCAGGTTCGAACCTAATTATGGTTTTTTTTTTTTTTTAATATTTGAAAAAAATGATGACGGCTGATTCTCAGAAAAATGATGACGATTCTCAGAAAAATTCTATATGAAAATGGATTTTTACCCTCTACCAAATTTCTTCCAACGGCGCTAAAGAAGTATAAACTTCAAAAATATGACATTTAAATCTGTTTAGTAGAGGCAAAAATTTTATTAAGTATTATATTTTTGTTTTTTTTTTTTTTTTGAAGATCTTAACTTCTCAATGATAAGCACACCTGAAAACAAAAATTCTTTTTATTAATTCTCTGCAAAAAAAAAAAATTGTTTGATAAAATTTAATTCTTTTTCAATAACCTTAATATGCATGTTTTACAAATTGTTAAAAAATTCTAAAAGAAAATAATTTTAAACGCAAAAGAATACTTTTTTGTTAAGATATATGTTTCTTATTTGAAAAAATTTATATTAAACAAAATTTTTATTTACACACATACATAGTAGAGACAAATTATTATTTAGCAGTATTACATTTCCTGTCAAAACATAATCAAAAACCTAAATTCTACTTATTACCTTGAATTCTATTACCTTGACTTCTATAAAGATAATGACTTAATAAGAAGTTCTTAATATTAAACTAACAAAATACGAGTAGCTCGTGATTCATGAATGTTAATTTTAAAGTGACATAATATAAATAAGTTAAGCATTATATCAAACAAAATTATGTAAATGACAAATCAAAATATTTATAACCGATGGGCTAAAAATTAAACTATCGTATATTTTTTATAGCTTTTAATTTTTCTACAAACTTTTATTAACTTATATGTATCCACAATAAAATTCAAAAATTTTTCTTTGAAAGACTACGAATTAAATCACGTAATTTTGTATTGTATAAAATAAAGGACAAAAAACTAAATGTACCAAAATGACTGAAAAAACTCACAAGAACTTACTCTAATTTTATACCAAGTTTTTAGTCACACTTTTTTGTCAAATTTTTATGTATACCTACTCAGAACTAGGGATCGCAATACCGGGATCCCGGTATTTCGGAAAAAAACCAATGAAAATCAATACCGGTATTATATTTGTCAAAACCGGTATTTCGGTATTTAAATTTTTTTCTGAGGATTTATTATTCAATATTTTTTTGATATTTTTAGTAGATTGTTTTTATAATTACAAACAAGTGCGGTTACTAAAAAAAATAAAAGTTTTAAGAGCCCTCGACGTGAAATTCTGTTTTCTATTTTTGCAGTTTTTTTTGTTTTATTTTACAGAAAATAAACGGCCGTGAAAAATGCGACAAAAATTGTACGAAAAACACCTCTACCAGAAAATCACAAAACTATATTTGAATTTTATTTCTGTGCAGAAACTGTAATTTATTAAAAAAATTTAAAATTTGTTAGAAATAAATGAAATTAATTAAAAATTGTTTAGAAAATTAAAGAAATTCAAAATTTCACGTCACCAGCCCTGAAGAGTGGTATTTTAGCTTTATTTCTGCGTTTGAGATTTTTTATTATCTTTTTCCTTTACTTCAGAATCCAAGCAAATATGTTTAAGTTTTTTAAAGGCTCATTTGGGCCTTTAAAATATATACTATCTAACATATCAAAAAATCACATCAGTCGAGATTGTATTAACTCTAGAATCAAAGCAAAACCAAGACCCATTTTCCGCACTGAGGGCTCTTAATAGTTTGTTGTTGTAGTTGCATTTGTATTTACTTAAATATTTTAACAATTCTGCTGATTTAGTGTGAAAGTATTTTTTTTAAATTATTGGAGGTTGCAATTAGCAGTGCGGGTATGTTTTTTATTAATTAAATAATTTTTTTTTTTCATTTTTTTAGAATAATTATTATAGGTATTTTTTATTTTGAGAAATATTATTTTTTGGAGTACCGGTATTAAAACCGGGATCCCGGTATCAGTAAAATTCAATACCGAAATACCGGTATTGGTTTTTTTTGCTTTTTTTGGAATCCCTACTCAGAACAAAATTTATATTTATTTCAAAAAATAACAATAAATCATAAATAAAATAAATAATTTTTAATATTTTTGTGTAAAGCTTTATTATGATATTACAAAAACATTTAACTCAAGATAATAGTTACTTATGAATTTTTGATCTTTATATGCATTATGAATATGATTATGTCAATGAAATAAAGATAATGTTTCATGTTTTTCATTTCATTTTCAAAGATTGTCACATTATTCCCTGTAAAAAAAGTTGAATAATTGAATTTTTATTTTTAACATAATTTTTCAAGATAAATTTTTGTAGAATTTTTGATGTCTTTTCTTTTAATGAATTTTTATATTAATTTCAATAATATCAATCAAATATAGCCAGAGACAACAAAGTAATATTATTTATTGAATCCTATATCATAAGGAAAGAAAATTTTTGTTAATAATTGTTGAGAATCTTTTCATAAGAAACAAGAAATCATAAATCCAATTAAAAGCTTCGCATGGGTTTATACTTAAATGTACATATTATACTATTTATTAATTGCTCAATTAAAATTGCCCGAATATGAGCATTAAACTTAGTTAAAAACTAATTTAATCACATTTAATTAATATTATAATATCAAACTATCCTAAATTTAAATACTAAAAATTAATTTTCCTTTTTTAAAGCAAGATAGATTGACATTGAATCTTATGTTCTAAAGTTTAATTTTCTTTAAAAATTGACAATTTGTTTTTTAAATGCTGAAATAAAGAAAGCAATTAGTTTCATACTATATAATATTACCTAATTCTAAAGTACATAAATTTTTCCTAAATTAATGAGTTGAAAAAAGAACTTATTTTTGTTTTTATAGTGCTTTTATTTCATTGAATAATATTTTATTTTTGCCTTAAAAAAATTTATTCAAAATCTCTTCAAAAGGCATTTTCATACAGAATAAAAAGCTTTTCGGAAATAAAAAAAAATAATAAAAGGAAAAACCAGTTGAATGAAAATACATTTTTTTTTCCTAAGAATCCTTGACCTTTTTGTCATATAATTTATAGTAGCAGAGATGTAATATAAATTTGAAAAAAAAAAATAATATTTTCAATGACTAAAAAACATACATAGACACCTGGATATCCGGAATTAAAATAGAAAAAAAAATGTGATTTCGTTATTTGTCAAATATTAGCGCCATTCATTCTTTAATAAAATTGTTATATTGTTATATACTTAGAAGAAAAACTAGTCTTTAGTTTAGATTAGCTAAAAGAATATCATCAGTAATTAGGATTATTTATGATAACTATATGTTCCACTATACATTGTGAATCTCATGTGATATACATAAATAAATTACTTTGTAATGTGCATCTATTTTATCGCCTTATAGTGTTAGCATTATCATTAAATTCATATACAGAAATACAACTAAATAGAAATTCAAAGGCGACTAGCATTAAAAACAAAGATTTTGTATTCAAAACTTATTAAGTTTGTTCTGTAAACTTTTTATTTAAAAACAGATTTTTCAACAAACATTTAAATATAGAGCGAACAAAAAAAATATTTACTTTTATACGAAAAATTGGAATAATTATTACCTAAATAGTTTTGAATGAAAACTAAACATCAAGAAATAATGAAAAATAATGTAAGCACGATATAGTTCTCTTATGAGGAACAATATAGCGACTGATAATTTAATGGAAATGACAAACAAAAATTTAGAGAAAAACATCAAATTGTCAAATTGATTATTAATATTTTATTACAAAAGTTACTAGAGTCTTACGTATTTTATTTACGATCAACCTTAAATTTATATTATATATTTTTCGTATAAAGGAATTAAATTCTTTACGGTATAAATATAATTATATGCTATTGCTGTGTGCTTGAAGATGAAATATACAATTTTTCACTTCTTCTGCCTATGCAAATTGATGAAATAATCTTCTTTAATGTAATCTACTGTGCCTACATTTAAAATTGGCCAAGAGCAAATAAAAAATTACAAATTTTTCTTCATTCTTTTCATTTATTTATTTACTTCTTTTTTTTTTCTGTAAAAACATGTAAATTAGCTTCTATAAAAGTTATGAAATTTTTATTCACGACTACGGTTGAGTATATATATGAGAATATTTTACCATTGAAATAAATTATGATTTTGTTTTATTTTGAATGTATCTGTTTGATAAAGTTAAAGTTTTAATTCAATTAGTTTTTCTCTCGTCATTAAAAATTTATTTTTAACATTATTTTGAATAAAATTTTCATAATAAAATTATTGTAGTTTGGTGCAAAAAAAAATTATCATTAAACTTTTCACGCTTTCATTTTTGTTTTTTAATAATGTTTTAAATAAAAATATAATTTTACTGATAAAGAGGATTATAGTTTAGCTTTAAAATTAGATTACTTCATTTTATCTGTTTTGTCTTAGTTTTGTGAAATGACATATTGAAATTGTTTAATTTTTCATTAATTTATAAATAATATGATAAGATGTTGCGTTTACATCAGTTCAGATTTAGTTAGATAGAAAATCAAAATTATTTATCAAAATTAAACTAATTCTTAATTGTAGATTTAAAGTCACCTGCAGACGCAATAGATATATAATCGATATTTGGCTGGATATTATGATATACCTACATATTTAAATAATAAATTTTTCCAATTTTTAATTAGCAGAGACTAAATATATTTATATTAAATTTTAAATTTCACAAAATTAAACAGTTCAGTAATTTGGTTTGAATCACATATAACTTCCATAATTTAATTACGTATACAAGTCAAAAATAACATAAATAATATTAAACAAAAGATTTTTTTATTTTCATTTGAATTGAAAAATAATGGAAGGAAAATTTTTAATTAATTAAATCAAAAAAAAAACTTTAATATAAAAAACTCATACAATTTTTATTTTAAAATAAAATTAAAATCACAAATAAAATACATAATAATATATGAATGGATGAATGAAACTATTATGTGGAAGTTTATTAATATACAAAAATTAATTAAAAAAATATACGCAGAAATATAAAATGAACTGAAAATTTTAAGTTTTACTAATTTGGGCTATCATTATTTTGCTGTTAAATTTTTTATTTTTGTTGTTGAATTCATTATAAACTTTTAACACTGAAATTGATGTTTATATTATGCTGTCAACAATCTGAAAATTACACGTGTATTTAAAATAAAAAATAAAATAAAATTTAACCGATAAAGAATAAAAATAAAATTTGAAGCACTTTAGGTTTAAAAAATACAAAAGTATTCAAATTAAATGAGAACAAACTTTTACGAATAAATTTCTTTGAAATATTCATTTTAAACTTATTTTTTAATCATAATAAATAAAATTTATTTCTATCATAAAAACCTAAAATTAAAATGTTAAACGGATATTTTTACAAAGAACAAGAAAAAGGAAAATTAAGTAAAGAAAACTTTTTCGCTAAAGAAAATCTTCTTTTATAGGAAAATGAGAATTTTTAAATTGCTACTAGAAAAGAAAAGTGTAATATTTTTCTTCTTGTCTTTATTTTTATTTATTTTTTTTTTTCTTCTACAAGATATTATTAGCATGTTTCTATGGTAATTTAACAAAAAAAAAATTATTGGACAGAGGAAAATTTTTCAAGGTATATTAATAAATATCGATTTTTAAATTTGAAGGACTTTTTTTTTCTTTACACAATAATCGAATTAAACTTCAAAAAACTAATAAAATTATTATTATTATTTTAGTGAAATAATAATATTTTAAAATCAATCAAAATTTCAAAAGTTTTAAAATAATGGCATGATAAAAGTTAATTTTCTGTGTACTTAAAGGTAAAACAAAAAAAAAAAAAACTTATTTGAAGAACTTCAATGACATGGTTCTATATAATATTAAAAACATATTTTATATAAATAAAAAAATTAAAGTTTGTAAAGAAATTTTATTTCAAAATGAAAAATTATTAGAAAATCTATATTAATTATTAATTAAATAAATCTAATTATTAAATTTTTTTTTTAATTCTGCAAAATAATAAGTTATTGTCTAAAAAATATTATTTGATTCTTAGGAAAACAGATTAAAAATAAAAAAACAGAAAAATATAATAAATGTTCGCTGTAAATAAATTATTTTACTATTAATTTACTATTAATTGATTCATATTTGGTAAAGAGCCTTAGCTTAATAAAGACCCAAAATTACTTGACAGATCCCAGATTGAGAAGTTGTGGCTTAAATACATCCAAGAAATAAAAATTTTAAATCTCTTAGATTTAAGGATTAATATTTTGTCTTAAAGATGCACAAAGAATTTAAAGTAAAATATATTTGAAATGTGTATTCTGTTACAATTGACTCAACTAAATACATATATATAAAAACAAAAAAATAAAACATAAAAAAGCCGTGACTTTCTGTTTGCAAAAATTTTAAATTACGATATTAGTGTTTCAGGCTGTAACAGGCGTCAAAAACTTTTTATTGTCAAATTATGAATAAATATTAATCAAGCATTTTCATAACTATATGCTAAAAATGAGTGAATTTAAACATTTTGAATCTTAAGTCTTTGAATATTTTTAATTTTATTATTTATAGAAAGAAAATAAATATAAAATCTTAATACCATAAATATTGTGAATTATTTTCACAAAGGTATATATTATATTTATCTTTATAAATATTTCTTGAAGATATAAAAAAAAATAATACATATACTCAGAATATTTGATATAGGTTTAGATATCAAATAAATAAAGTATCTTAAGGTAAATCTTAAGACTTCTTGATCAATTTTAATTGACACGTAACTATCATCCTCATCATAATAATCTGATTGTGATAGTTGTTAAATAATATATCACAAAATCTAGTATCGATAGAAATTTTTATTTGTTCATAATATAACAATGAACCAGAAATAATAATCAAATAAACCAATGATAAATGAAATCTCATTTTATTATGATATAATGTCATCTGAATTTTGTAAATTCTAGAAAAGAAGATATTCTTTACTTAATATCAATGTAGAAAAATTCATAATGAAATTTCGTAAAGATTTTTTTACTACTTACCTACATTATTTAATCTTTTTATACAATTACAATATACCTTTTATAGATATATTTGAAATCAATAACTCTTAAAACTTAGAAAACTTAACTACAGAAGTCGAAAGGATTATAATTTAATATATTAATAGTGTGAGGAATGAAGAGAAACGGATGTTCAAAAATAACATGATTTTTCAAATCAATAATGCTGCCAATTAATTCAATAAGGAATAAATTGCAATAAAGGAATTTTCCTACAATTTAAATTTTTCATAGAATTTCTTCCATATACATCCATATATATTCAGTCTGTTAATATAATCATTCAGTGAATTATAAAAAAAAAAAAAATTTAACTATACTAATTGGCACTTATCATAAGGAACACGATTTTAATTCGATGTGAAAAAAATTTAAAGCTAAACAAAATTCTTAGTAAAATACCTAAAGGAACCGAGACATCATCAAACAAATTATGGTTGCGGAAAAATTATTTGTGGATTCTAATTCGTTTGATTCTCGTCAAACACTTATATACAAGTGGCGTTGCTTACTAATAATGTATGGTACACTATGATTTTAAAAAATTCAATCCAGTTTAAATTCACAAATAATTTTTTTGTTAATGCGTGTACTTGGCAATTTGTTTGAAAAAATATGGAATCCTTAACATATAACTTAAATGTTTCAATTAAGAATCATCTTAAGGTCCAAAGATATAGAATTTACGTTTCAAAAATATCTTACTTAATTCAACAGTTTTATTCAATATTATACTAATATTATTATACATATCTTTTCTACTTCAATACTAAAATACTTTCAAGGTAAATAAACATTTTATATTAAAGATAATTATAATTTGTTTAATATAGTTTTATATTAGTATTACATTTAGAATTAATATAATATTACATTGTTAACATTAGTTTTATATTTAACAAAACAAATTAATTGGAGTGAAAAGTTAAGTTATAACTCCAAGGCCTAAGTCTTTAAAAATGACTGAAAAAAACTGATAAATAAATTTGAGCTTATCTACCATTCGCAACAACAACGCATTTTTATTTAAGTATTATTATTATTATTAGTGTATTGAAAACAGTAAGTGACACATTTCGTTACATCCTAATTGGTTTATTAAGCAAAATAATTTTCATTCTTTATACTAATACGATAATAAATGTATGTTAAGAAAATACTTAAAATAAATCCTAAAAAAAAAAATATATTTTTTTATCGTGTCATTTTTCTCATCGAAATCAATTTTCTTTTCGGTTTGAAAACATACCATCACCAGAGATTATGTTGTGCACCACTTGTTGTTTATATATTCATGTATATGTATACGTATACAATTACATATACTATATTTAAACAACATACATAGGAAATTAAGATATCGATTGTTGAAAAAATCAAATGAATAATAAAAAACATAAAAGCAAACTGTCAACAATTCAACATACACTACATATATATATATATATATATATATATATATATATATATATATATATATATATATATATATATGTACATTATATATTAATATATTTATATACTATTTATATATAATAATATTAATACCAATGAGCTTAATAAACCTTAACTTTTATGTGTTTTTCAAAATTGTTAAGAGGATGATGATACTTATTACTTTCAATGCTAAGAATGATATGGATATGGATTATTAATGTTTTCGATTGAAGAACTTCACTTCTTGTATATATTTATTTATTATATATAGGTTGAGGAAAATTGAATAACAAAATACAGAAATTTCTTATCATGTAATAAATATACATTTATATGTTTATATATATATTACATATTAACTTAATAATAAATTATATACGTGCATATATCATTTTGTATGTTCAAAATACAGTGTATATTATGAACAATATTAATACTCTTAATATCCCTCTAATGAATTCAACCTTATCATAAGATAAAATAACAACAAGAAGTGCCTATTGTTTAGTTAATACAATAATACGATTTTGGCATCATATACTATACATATTATTTATATTAAATAAAAAAAAATAAATAAATAAAAAAAAACCTTCAGAATATTTATATTTTATTTTCTGTTTAAAACGATTTTTTTGACAGGTTTAGCACAAAATAATTTAATATACACATGACTTTATTAAGTATTCTTCAAAATTAAATTTATTATAAATCAATAATAAATTTTTTTTATACATACTTATCATATACATGTGTGTATGTAGGTTTATTTTCTTTCATGTTGACCTTTTCAATTAATTAAATAAAATTCTTATATATATCCTGCTGGATTTCACATAGCGAACATAATAGTGATCATCTTTATAAATCGTTTATTAAAAAAAAATAAATAAATAAAATGGAATTAATTTTTTCAAATAATATGTTAAAATCCTTTTGAAAAACAAAATTTATTTAAGAGAAATTTTTTATTTTATTTTGTAAAAAAAAAATTTAATTTTCCCAATTGTCGGAGATTGTATATTCGTGACGAAAAATATATTATACTACGGAATTCGCATTAAAAGTAATTATATCTCTATCATTATATTTTTTACATCAATAAAATATTCATCAACTCGAATATGATGTCAAACTCAAAATCGATAAAAATTCAGTATTACATTTTGCGAGTTGATTTTCTTATAAATAACAAATAAAAAACTTGCGTTTTAAAAAAACTTGCGTTACATAAAATTCTACAACAAGAAAAAGAAATCTTAGCCCCAAAAAAAAAAATTAGTAAAAGATTTTAATATCTTTTCAAAATAATACTCTTAAATACGGTCAATAATATTATTCCTCAATGATTCTCTATGTATTTAATTCTTAAAATAGCTGGTTAACTAATAAAAAAAAAGTGCTGACATACAAAAAAAAAAAAAAAAGGTTAACAACTAAAAGTTTTTTTTTTTAATGAAAATCTTTATCACTTTAGCATAATTGTTTTCTCTTATATTAAAAAAATAAAATAGGCTTAAAAAAAAAACTCAGAAAAAGGAAGCATCCCTTATTAATGAGTATACTATGATTTTATTATTCATTATAGCATTGTAAATACCTTGCTAAAATAAATATTTGTACAATTAAATACTGTATAATATATAAAATATACAATTATACATGAATTATATATATTATAATAACAATTATAATAAAAGACAAGTTTGTTTCCCAAAAATACGCTTTACCTTCTCAATCATTTAACCAGATTTCTTAATTAAAAATTACAATAAAATACTATTATTTTTGATACTTATATTTCGAAATTAGGTGAAAATTTAAGAACAAAAAAGTTTTCATTTAATTTTTTAATTATACGTAGAAGGTAAAGGTACCAATTGTTTCATATTCGTAGAAAGTTTCAAAGATGTTAAACACTGTTCGTTGTGTTCCTTTTTTTCTTGATTTGCCCAAAAATTTATAAATTCGAATAAAAGGTTTTACATTTTCGCGTTTAAATTGGAAAATTATTACCACATCTTTCACATTGACGATTTAACAACGAATTGACGATTTAACAATTTCCAAGGGTAACAATTACTTTAATTAAATTATTATTTTATGTCCTTTGAGAAAATAAATTAGTCTCTAGTCTCTTTTTAACCAAATTTACATATTTTTAGTTTATTAATTTTCAAGTATATTATGAAATAGTTAAT
Source organism: Hybos culiciformis (assembly GCA_964007475.1). Classification (NCBI taxonomy): domain Eukaryota; kingdom Metazoa; phylum Arthropoda; class Insecta; order Diptera; family Hybotidae; genus Hybos; species Hybos culiciformis. The sequence goes on from OZ023273.1 coordinate 52,601,600, forward strand.
CTTTTTCAATTGGATGCAAATTTTTTTATTCTATAGCAAAATCTTCAAAAAAGGATAGTAAAGTACAAAATATTCGTGACTCTGTGTATAGAATGAAGATTAAGTTAGAATAAAATAAATATGTAAAATCCAACTTGAATTTTAACTCTGAAAAGTATATTTGATTGAATTTTGTTTTTTTAAAAAAAAGGGTATAGAATTGCAAAAACACACAAGATGAAAAAAATTAAAAAATTAAAATAAAGATATAAAAAATGTTAGCAAAAGGTCATTCATATAGTTATGTTTAAAATTCTATTTATTTTTTGCTCTTTGACACACATGAAGAAAAATTCCAAAAAAAATAAAAATAAATTAAAATCTGAAAATATAAAAATTAATTAAAATAAACAACATCCTATCTTTTTCATTTATTAAAATTATTTTGAATATCTTTCGGGCTTTAAGTTAACTTTTTATTAACAACAAAACATGGTGGCATCCTAATCCAATTCTCTTCTTTATTCCCTTTATAATACAGCCTTTCGGCATACTTGTCAAGAATATAATTGGTTCGAAGAAAAATTAAAACTTAAAATAAAAAATTTCTTATTCTAACTAAAAAGATTTACGTAAGTAAAGAGCTTGAGGGTAGAAAAGTATGATGATAAGAAAAATCACAACAAGAAATGAGGAAATTTATTTAAACTCCACTTAAACTTTTTTTAAAATAACTTATTATAAATTTTTCCGTTTCCATCTGAAATTTATAGGGATATAATAGATATTTTGCCCTAAGACAATATCTTGTCCGATGAATTTAAAAATTTCCAATCCTTATTAAAACTAGGAGTGTATGTACCTATATTGAGAAGAAAAAGGCAAATTTTCTTAAAATCCATTACTTTGGATGGGCAAATAAATTACAGATTTCTGGGAAAAATAAAATAGCAAAAAATGAAGCAAAAATTCAAAGATTGAAAGAACTTTATTTTGGTTTCTTTTAAAATATGTTCAACATTAAAAATATATAAAGCAATAGGGTTTGCATAATTATTTACTATATGTTCGTACCTAATGTGTAATGTGAAAGTTATTTTTTGTTTTTTGTATTATTAACTTTTTAAAACTTATAAATAACAAGTCTCTTTTTATTCGAGGTTATCTGGGAATTTAATTCAAGCATAATTGGAATATTCTTTAATATATATAGTCTAAAAAAAAAATTTGCCATATTAAAAGATTCATATTTTTTTTTTTCGTTCGTTGTGTATATTAATAATACTCTATAAATTCTTTTGAATTATTTAGTTTTATTTCGGTTAAATAACAAATGCAATGTAAGCATTTTTTCAATATATAGCTTATGATGAATGAAATTTTCTTTACCCATGAGACCAATATTTCAGAAAAAAAAAAAAAAAAAAAAAAAAACAGAACTTAATGAAGTAATTTGATGTTTTTTGAGATATTCATTTATTTATTACAAAATAAAATATGTTTTTTTCCATTATCATATGTACACATTTTGGATAACAAAAAAAAACTTAAAGAATTGAACGAATATTTAATAATATTTTTCCTTAATAAAATTATATTCTAATAATAAATTATATGTTTGGAAAATATTTATGAACAAAACAAAAATTAAGATTAAATAATTAACTGGTCTCCACGTTTTTCGTGAGAATTATTTACAGGGAAATCGGTATGAGGTTATGAATTATTATCTCATTAGGAATTTAAAAAACATTATTTTTTACTTTTTAATTGTTTTTTTAACATTTTTAATTTTTTGCTTATAGAATTCTTCTACTTATTATTTTATTTCGTTATAAAAACGTATATTTTAATTTTTTTTTTTTATTTATATATTTATTTTTTCCTTTTTAATCTTATTTACGGGAGTGCCGAACTTACATTAATATCAAAACACTGTTTTGTTTGTGTGTGAAACGTTTGCTAACGATGTATGAAATCCTAAATTCCTAAATTTGATATTTAGCCCCCTCCCCGGACTCTTGGGACCTCAGATGGGGGCCTCTCAACATTCAGTCTTTAATCCAGGCATTTCGGATCCAAAGCTATAGTTTTCAAAATTTCGCAATTTGTTGTATAGCCCCAAAATTGAGTTCTGGGACAACGGTTGGGGACATTTCAACATCCAGTTTTTTAAATAGGCTTTTCGGGTCCAAAGCTACAAAATTTTTGCGGAATATACGTAAATTGCAAAACTGGCTTCTAAGGTAGCCGGTAGCCCCCCGTCGGGACCTCGGATAAATATTTCTAGTTTCCCACAACCATCTTGGGTCCCAATGCTTCTTAAGTTTAAAATTTCAGCCAAATCGGTCCAGCGGTTTAGGCGTGATTGAGAAAACAGTGGAACCATGAAACCATGGAACCACAAAATCATTACATTATGTTGCATTGTCATTCATTTCTGACCTATGCTCAAATTTTTCATCTAGAAGTGCCTGAAAAATTGATTACAAAGTTCCTTTCGAACATGAAAGTGATTTAAAAAGGCTTCTAAAGTAGACACCTCGTCGGGGCCTCGGCTCCAAATTTCTAGTTTACTACAACCATCTTGGGTCCCAATGATTCTTAAGTTCAAAATTTCAGCCAAATCGGTCCAGCGGTTTAGGCGTGATTGAGAAAATAGTGGAACCATGGAACCATGGAACCACAAAAATCATTACATTATTTCTGACCTATTCTCAAATTTTTAAGCCTCTAGCTCATCTAGAAGTGCCTGAACATGAAAGTGAATTAATAAAAACGTTTTAAAAAATTACATAAAATTTTAATTCTCAAGATATACATTTCAAAGTGTACTGAACAAAATACAAAAATTTTACGATAATTTAATTTTTCACCTTCATTATTTTTGATTTTTACAATCTTTAATGTTATTATAAACATTCAGTAATTTTTTAATTTCTTATTTTTATGTTTCTTCATTTATATAGGTATACACGTATATCTTAGTCTGTTTCTTTTCTAAATGCCTGCAAACTGTTTAAAAAGCAAACAAAATAACTCGTAATCATTTCAGATGTCTTCAGGCTACACATAATCACAAGTAATTAAAAATAAAACATTTTGTTCTCTAAAATGTGATGACAAAGATAAAAGATTTTGTTTTTTTATTTTTGTAACTTTTTACTTTTTAAAACAAACATTCTTTGAATTTGTCAAATGATACTTTAATAAACCTCAGTCAAGCCATCACATCACGTATTAGATAAAAAAAAAAAAAAAAAAAAAATTAATTACACTCAACAATCTTTCAAAACATGAACGAAAACCACAAAAAGACTATAATGAAAAAGATACAATTGAAATTCTTTTGTAATTAATTGGACATTGAAGAGTAAAAATTCCATTGAAATTGATTTTTAATCCTACGCATGGTCAAAGTTACAAAAAAAAGGAATAATATTGTTTTGTACGATTCGATAAATTTTACTTTTAAAATAGTATTCGGTCAAACTAAATTTTAAAAATCACTTTCAAAAATCTTTAATTTATTTAATCATAATTCAAGGATATATATCAGGAAGAAAAATTTCTTGGACAATTAATGTGATTTTTTATTAATCCGATATCTACAAATCTAAAATTAAATTTTCTGCAGCATATAATTAAAAAATCAGTCACACTTCAAGCCCATAAATTTTACTGGATTTAATACAAGTGTTTCCAGTGTAGAGAATGAGGATAATATTGGCATTAAAAAAAAAAATTTGTAAGTACGTATTGTTTGAAATGAAGTTCAATAATCGATGCTGCTTTTTTTTTTATAAATGAGTATTTATAAAATCTCACTTGCAGTCCCACAAAATTTTTATATAATTATTAAATTTTTACAAATCTTGAATTATTAAATTTTTTTAAAACACCCAATATGCATTGTTAATCAAATTGTTCTAATTTTGTGAACAATTATTTAACTTATATAGTCTTCCAGCGACTATAAATTAATGCTGAATACTGACCATTATACTCACATATAAATAATTTAAATATTCACAAAAAAAAATATTATTTGTAGTTTTTATTAAAAGAGAAAAATTTGTATTCATTCTTCACATGTGTAGCATCATGTTCGTTGTTTTTTACTTAAAAAAAATATTTTGTTTAAATTTTTTTCCAACTTTTCGGCTGAATTATTAAAAAAATATCTTTTTATGTCAACATTGGATGTACTTAGGTATATACATTGATAATACAAAAAAATATGGTATATGAAGGCAAATTCCACATAAAAACAACGTTAAAAAAAATAAAATTGCAATTTTACGTATAGTTTTGATGGTAAAAAAAATGTTCTAGGTTTAAATTTTTTCTCCTTACTTTGCCTGATTAAAATTATTGCAATAATAATTTAAAAAGATAAGTATTTCAAGAATTTAACGAAGAAAATTTCTCAAATAAAGGTTTGCGAGAAAAAAAGTAGACTACTGTATATTTAAAAATAAAACAAAAATCTAACTCAAAGTGGGCAACAGAAGTAATTCAAAATATTCACAAAATCCGGATACGAAACTTTTTTATGAATAAGTACGGAGTATAAATGTAAATGGCTTGACTGTCAAATAATTAAAGCATAAAAACATACGAATTGTAAATAAATAAAAAATAAAAATGTACCTATATATAAATATATTAGATATTGAAAAATCGAAAATGCAGAATAAATAACAAGAACAATGGATTATTACGCAAACGGAATAATTCATTTGATCGATAAAATAAATTTTTTCTTGTCAATTTTTGATTGAATAAACGTTGGATGCATCTGCATTTTTTATTCTCTATCATTGTGCTTTTTTTTCCTACAATATTATAATCATGAAACTTTAATTTATCGGTCACATAATTCGTCATTTTGTTTCCAAAAAAAAAAAAAAAAGCAGTCATAGAACTGCCGACAGAAGTTTATACTTAAAGATTTAAACTATGAAATAACAGTATTTTTATTTTAATTTACATTTTGTACTGAGCAGCCCATCATTTGTAGCCACTGTTATTTCATAGTTAAAATATTTAAGTATAAACTTCTGTCGGCAGTTCTATGACTGCTTTTTTTTTTTTTTTTTGTATATTTTGCGCCGGCACGACATAACAGTAGCTCCCTGCCCAAAAATTTTTCGGCAAATAATCTTAATTTCACCGGAGCTACCTATTTAAAAAAAAAAATGTTTCGTATATTTTGCTCCGGCACGACCTAACCGTAGCTCCCTACCCAAAAAATCTTTTTCAGGTAATATTAATTTCACCGGAACTACCCATTTTGAAAAAAAAATGTTTTTCGTATATTTTGCGCCGGCACGCCCTAACCAAAGCTCCCTACCCAAAATTTTTTTTTCAGGTAATATTAATTTCACCGAAGCTACCTATTTCGGAAAAAAAAAATGTTTGTGTATTTTGTGCCGGCACGACCTAACCTTACCTTCCTGCCCAAAAATTTTTTGACTGGTAATCTTAATTTCACCGGAGGGAGCTTCCTATTTAAAAAAAAAAAAAAAATCGTATATTTTGCTCCGGCATGACCTAACCCAAAATTTTTTTTTCAGGTAATCTTAATTTCACCGGAGCTACCTATTAAAAAAAAAATTTTCGTATATTTTGCTCCGGCACGACCTAACCGTAGCTCCCCACCCAAAAATTTTTTTTCAGGTAATATTAATTTCACCGGAGCTCCCTATTTTGAAAAAAAAAATGTTTTTCGTATATTTTGCGTCGGCACGACCTAACCGTACCTCCCTGCCCAAAAATTTTTCGGCCGGTAATCTTAATTTCACCGGAGCTACTTATTTAAAAAAAAAAAAAAATTTCGTTTATTTTGCTCCGATACGACCTAACCGTAGCTCCCCACCCAAAATTTTTTTTTCAGGTAATATTAATTTCACCGGAGCTACCCAGTTTGAAAAAAAAATTTAGTTTTATAGTAGATTACAATACATGGTATGAAAATTTGTTATTCTTGCGAGTTGTGTATACACACAAACACATAGACACGAGTCATATTTATATCACGAGACCGAAGGTCGAGTGATATAATATTGACGAGTGTCTATGTGTTTGTGTGTATACACAACGAGCTGTATAACAAATTTGATTACCATGTATTGTATACTGCTTTAATGTGCATGGGAGAGGGAGTTGAAAACAATACATTTACAATGAAAAAAATAAACAAAAAAGTTAAAAATGAAGCGGATTATTAATAATTAATACGGATGTTTAATCAAACCCAAACCGGATGATTTAAGATCAGCTAATTTCTAAAATACTAAAAAAAAATTAGTAATTTTTCCAAAAAAAATTATTCATTTTCTTTTTTGCAAACAAAAAATCGAATAATTTTTTTTTAGAAAAATTACTAATTTTTTTTTTATTATTTTAGGAACTAATGGTCTTCTTAAATTTTATTTAATTTTATTTTTAATTATTAAAAAAAATAATAATAATTTTATAATTATTTTTTTTTATAATTAAAAATAAAATCAAATAATAATTATATAATTATAATATTTACAATAAATAATCTCCCTGTTGCTGCCATTTTCCTCGTTTGTTGATAAAAGAAAAAAAAATTCTTACTTGACATTTGACAATTGACAGCAAACTTTATAATGACAACAAAGATATTTTCAGGGTTACCATTGTTCTATTTTTATTCATTTTGTTTTTTTGAATAAAAATAAGTGCAATTTTTGAAGTGTGGTTTAAATTTTTGTACTAAAATCCAACCACACTCATTTAAAAATTTAGTAGTAGAGGTTCGAAGATCCTTGAAAAATAGTAGATTGAAACACATGTTAAGAAAATTCATCGACTGGTCGACTGGCCGTTTTTTAGAAAAAAAAAATAGCCGCGTATTTTTTTATTGGTTCTTTTTTTTTTTTTTTTGTTTGCTCAGAGGGAAAATATAGATAAGCTCAGAGGGAAAATATAGATTTTTAGCATTATAAACTAAGCTTTGTTTGACATTGATATGATGCATGTGAGAGGTATACATTTGCAATTTTTTTTTTTTTTGGCATTTGTCTGTATTGAAATATTGTGAGTTTAGTGATATTATTTTTGTTTATAGTATTACGCAGTTCAAAATGAAGAATGTAAATACAATATAGAGCAATGTAAATACAATTTACATCACAGGGAAATGTAAATACAATTTACATTCCTCTATAATTGCATGTGTATTGATGCATGTAATGGACCATTTACCGAGCTAAATTTGCGAATGTAAATACAACTTACCGAAGCCATGCGTATTAAAATAATTTGTAAACGAAAGATTTTTAAAATTAATTTGAATTTAAATTTTTCGCGCCAAATTATTTTGTTTTTATAAATAACAAATGATTATTGAACTACCTATTTTGAAAAAAAAAAAAATTTTAGTTTTAAATAATTTGTAAACGAAAAATTTTTTAAAAATAATTTGAATTTAAATTTATCGCGCCAAATTATTTTGTTTTTATAAATGACAAATGATTATTGAGTGGACCACTAATTTTTTTGAGTATTGAAACGTCAAAAACCATGTCAGTTCGAATTCGATTTCGAATGTCGAATGAGTAGAATGAAAATGAATTTTTACCCCCTACAGAATTACTCAATTATATCATACAACGCGCCTAAAGAAGTATAAACTTAATAAAAAAGAAGATTTTTTTAATAAAAGAGCGTACTGTAGTCTAGTATAATACAGCGCTATATTTAATTTCAACAATAATTACATCTATATACCAGCGACGAATCCTTCATATATTGAACGTATTGAGTGCTTCCGTAGAAATAATTTTCATATTTAACAAAAAAAAGCATAGGTTAAAGTTTAAATAATGCGTTCAGAACGTGCATTCAATAGGAATTACCCCTATATTACGTTTTATTTACAATACATTTCTTTCTATACGCTTTCTAATATAAAGAATGCAAAAATTTAATTCATTATTATGATAAAAAATTTCCCATTCAAAGAGAATTTTAGTATTGATTATATTGATCAGATGTCGCTTTTCAATACTGAAATTCTGTACTAATGGAAAAATTTTTGAAATCATTTTTTTTGTATGGACTTTTTATTAACGGCTTAATTTGTAACAGGCGTTGAACTAAATTTCAATGAAGCGAATAATGATTTTAAATTATGCATTCTTTATAATGTGAAAGGGATAAGAATTAAATTCGCTTTAATAGCAGAGACACTAAATTCACCGTCCAAAAACATTACAATGTAGGAAAGGGAATTATATATAAGAACAAGAATAATGAGTGAAGGAAATTCATTATTTGCGCTGAAAAGTATACTAATTTTATTTTTCTTTGTGATTTGAAGATACAATAAGACGATATAATTTTTAATATTCAAATAATTCAAATTTTATTTTCGGATGAATTTTGCAATTAACAGTAAATGTACATTATGTTAACTTCAGTATAATTAAAATGAACTTATGTATTTCAGAGCATTTCAATATCTTATTTAATATGGTGTTATTTGTAAGTCCTATAATCTGTACGGTGTTATTTGTAAGTCTAAAAAACATTTAATTCTATTAGTGTGCTTCCGATATTGAAAAACTCACGCTTCGTGCCTGCTATATACGTACCTACATAATAAAATGTATGAAAAAATTGCGTGACCTACATACCTTTTAACAGCGTAATAATGCTAATTAAAAATATGTACAACCATTGTTATTACTCTATGTCATTAATAGTTGTTGTGTTGTGGAATCTATTTTACAGATATTAAACATTCAAATATATACTTAAACACATGTACACATTATATTACTTACATTACATTATACATAAAAGTTTTAATAAATGGTTTTATAATGTCAATTCTTCTGTAAATCTTTAGTTTTTTTATTTTGAAAATCATCTCGTCTCTTGACTTGACTTGATATTATTGTATAAGCCTCATTTCTAGCAAAAAAAAACTGATATATTTTTTCCTAACTTTATATCTTTCAGTCAAATTAAGGGAGCTCATATTTTAGGTCTTGATCTCTTATACAATGATTTTAATACTTAAAAAACTATTATTTCAAAGAATTGCAATAAAAAAAGATCAAAGACAAAAATGTATTTTCCTTTTTTTTTATTTTTATTTATACCGCGAAGGGTATATTCTCATGGCATAAAAAAAAATTATTTTATATGCAGGTTCATTAATATTATTGTGAAATTTATGTCAAGTTTTAATCATTTCACAATGATACAGAATAGAAAGGCATATTAAACTTAACAACCGTGATGAAGAGATTTTAGAAAAACCTAAATAAAATTTGAATATAATGTATAGGTTAAAATTATAGAGTTGTCACTCGTGCGGTTTTCTTCCAGGCGGTGAAAATCATTATTTTAAAAAAATTCAAAGTTTATGTCGAATAAAGATAGTAATAATGCTAAAATAGAAAGATGTTAATTAATAGTTCGATTTATTTATCCTGGTAATAAAAAAAGCTAAACCTACAAAAGTCATCTACCAATTCGCTGCAGGACTGTATATATATATTACAAGATTTTTTTGATATTTTAGCGTTTGAATTTTATTGTGATCTGATATAGTATCACAAAACAGTAAGTGAATAATTTACTACACTCCAAAATTAATAGTAGATCACAACACATGTTAAGAAAATTTGTTATTACAACGAGTTGTGTATACACAAAAACACATAGACAGGAGTCAATACTTATATCACAAGACCGTTACGTCGAGTGATATAATATTGACAAGTGTCCATATGTTTTTGTGTATATACACAACGAGCTGTGTAACAAATTGTATTAACATGTTTTGTATACTGTTTTAATGTGCATCTGAGAGGTAATTGCAATCAATACATTTGCAATGCAAAAAATAAACAAAAGTTCAAAATGAAGTAAATAAATAATATTTACTTAATACGGAGAATGTAAATAAAATTTACTTAATTAAATAATTGTATATACACAACGAGCCGTATAACAAATTTGATTAACATGTATTGTATACTGCTTTAATGTGCATGTGAGAGGGAGTTGCAAAGAGAGAATATAGAGATAATTTATAATAAAAAATAAAGATAAAAGAAGCCAAGGGAATTTTTCCATGTTAATTATCATTTAATTTCTCTTTCTTTTACAGATAAAAGAAGCCAAGGGAATTTTTCCACGTTAATTATCCTTTAATTTCTCTTTCTTTTACAGATAAAAGAAGCCAAGGGAATTTTCCCACGTTAATTATCCTTTAATTTCTTTTACAGATAAAAGAAGCCACGGGAATTTTTTCACGTTAATTATCCTTTAATTTCTCTTTCTTTTACAGATAAAAGAAGCCAAGGGAATTTTTCCACGTTAATTATCCTTTAATTTCTCTTTCTTTTAGAGATAAAAGGAAAAAAGGAAAATATTGTGAGTGTGAGAGATATTATTTTTGTTTATAGTATTACGCAGTTCAAAATAAAGTAAGTAAATACAATATATGGAAATGTAAATAGAATTTACATCACAAGGAAATGTAAATACAATTTACATTTCCCTATAATTGCATTGATGCGTGTAATGGACCATTTACCGAGCTAAATTTGCGAATGTTAATACAACTTACCTAAGGCATGCACATAAAATTTCTTTAATGTGCATGTGATCGGTAAGTTGTATTTACAATCGTAAATTTAGCTCGATAAATGGTGTATTACATTCTCCGTATTAAGTAAATTTTATTTACTTACTTCATTTTGAACTTTTGTTTATTTTTTGTATTGCAAATGTATTGATTGCAACTACCTCTCTCATGTACATTAAAACAGTATACAAAACATGTTAATAAAATTTGTTATACAGCTCGTTGTGTATATACCAGAGAAATGCATGAGTACACTTGTATTACAAATCACTCGTGAATACACTTGATTTATTCAATATATGAATAGTTCAACTCAAAATAGAAACAAGTGTGAATATATGATTCATAATATTTTTTCAATACATTAGAATTGTATTGAGTTTTTTGTATCAAGTCAAATTTCTATTCGCAAGTATAGTGAATAGTGAAATATGTATTGCGTATATTGAATGCATTGGGTAATCTTCTAAGGAAATTTAATTTACTAAAAAAAAATTAAATATTTCCTAAAAATTTCCTAAAAATTTCCTAAAAAAATTGTTAAAAATGTACCTATACTTAATTAGATGATATTTTTTTCATTCATACGTATTGTTTTTATATTAGGCACTTGCTGCATTCATAGAATTCATAACAAAAACAAATCAACATCAAGTGGTATTGAGGGCGCCGTGACATTTGTCCGCGATGAAATTTGTATGGAAAACTTCGCGGACAAATGTCATTTTGCAAAATGTCATTTGTCCGCGATTGTAAAATGACATTTGTCCGCCGCGGACAAATGTCCCAAAATTAGCGGACAAATGACATTTTGCAAAATGACATTTGTCCGCGATTGAATTTTCTAACTTTAGCGGACAAATGTCATTTTGCAAAATGTCATTTGTCCGCGATTGATTTTTCGAATTTTTAGCGGACAAATGTCATTTTGCAAAATGTCATTTGTCCGCGATTGATTTTTCAATTTTGGAGATACTGCAGATTCCGCGAACCACTCAGAATCGTCTGAAGCTTGGAAAAGGGAAGAGGGGTAGAGATAGGCTTGCCAGATAAAAATTTCTAAAAAAACGTACCCACAAAAATTTAAGTGCATAAAAAAGAAAACAAAATATAAGTAAATGTTATATAATTGAATTGGGGGGATGGAAATAAGGCCGCAGGAAATAAGGCCGCGACGTTTTTTTGTTGCGGTCTTATTTCATTTTTCAAAATGAAATAAGACCGCGAGGATTTTTTCGCGGCCTTATTTCATTTTTCAAAATGAAATAAGACCGCAACAAAAAACCTATCGCGGCCTTATTTCCCGCGGCCTTATTTCACTGCGCCATTGAATTGCATTTAAAAAAAAAAAAAATTGAATTAAATATAGCACCATTGCAAAATTTTTATTTAATATATGACAGAACCCTTTAAATAAACAAATGGGTAATTTGGCCTTTAAACAAAAACGCTGCATAATATAAACGAGCCAGCAGTATAATATAAACGAAACTGTGTTCGTAATACGAAAATGGTAAATTTATGTTTTCCTTTTTGGGGTATTTATTATCTCATTCGGTTTAAATTACAACAATTTTTAAAAATTTGTTTCAACTTTAAAAATAATCAGTAAAAAACGTACCTTTGGGTACGTTTTCACAAATTTCGGGTATAACGTACATTCTAATTTTGTAAGCCAAAATAACGTACGGTACGTTTAAATAACGTACACCTGGCAAGCCTAGGTAGAGAACAATTTTCATACATTTTGTATATGGAATTTTTTTTTTTTGCCCGATTTGCCCCTTAAATAGAGGGGGGTGGGGGGCAAGTCAATGTAATATAAGTGTTTCTTATGTGCAAGTAGAATATGAATAGCTCTTTTGTTTTTCTGTAATTGGTATTATTCTGTATTGAAATATTGCGAGTGATTTGTTTTTGTTTATGAATAGTATTACGCAGTTCTCTGGTATATACACAAAAACACATGGACACTTGTCAATATTGATTGACTCGTGTCTATGTGTTTTTGTGTATACACAACTCGTTGTAATAACAAATTTTATTAACTATTAATATTTTTAAGTTTTATATTTTTAATTTTTGCAGAAAATTTTTTTTGCTATTTTTCTTTTTTTATTTATCATGTTCTTGATGGCAAAGCACTTGTGCAGAATCTTCATAACATAATTTACAATTAAAATATACGAAAAGAGCGTATTGATTAAGAAAATTGAGATGATGAAAATAAAGAAAGAAAGAAAATATTTTTACCTATTTTATTTTGCAATTTAATATATACTTTATCAATGATTATGAAGATCCAGTCATAAGATGATTTTTTTTCTTTGCAGATAAATTATTAAAGGAAACAATACATAGGAGGATAAAACTAGAGAGTGGGAAAAATCGTCTCGATATGTAAATATGAGTTCTTGCTAGTTCCATTAACTTTGGATAACATCTCAGTTTTAATGTTTTTATTTGAAATTTTTTTTCTGATGGGACGATGAAAATGAAATCAGTTCTTAATAATTTGAAAAATCATAGATTTTATTCTTGGAAACAACTCACAGGCGACAATAGTTTTAATCAATATATTGATCTGAATGGTTTGTTGTAAGCGAGAACTTGAGAACAGCTGGACCTATTTGTTTTTTTTTTAATGTTCGTAATAGTCCGAATTAGGTTTTAAAGGAAAATAAAATTGAAAAATTGAGCGGAATATTGGAAAATTCGGAAAAGGTGCAAATAGTTTTTTGTACGGGATTTTTGTATAAACTCAAGACCATAACTCTTATAAATTAAGACTTGGCTAGAGCGAAACAACGTTTGCGCTGAGATCGACTAGTTTTAATTATTTTTTATTATTATTTAGTGTCTTACTTTCGCCCTCAAAAAAAATTGGCAACCGGATTAAATTTGCATTCAACGATTTTATTTTTCTTTTTTATTTATTGTCAACAGCTTTTTATTAACGAAATTTTCATGAAACAATTATTTATTCATCTCGTTCAGAAATTGTGAAGTCATGTTATCAAAGACTTTTGATATTTTTATAAAGGCGACGTAAAGTAAAATTTTTATCTTATTTATCTTTTATATTATTATAATATATGTATGTATCCATTATACATAATACACTTATATACAATACAATAAATAACACATTTTTTTGTCTTTTATTCTATTTAAAATTTAAAGGAAAAAAATTAATACATCTTTTAAAATGAGATACATTTTAATATAAGATACAATCGAAAGAATAAAGAATCTCTATGGTATATTCGTATATTCAACCTAAAATGATTCTTGTGAGTACAATAAATTTTATGAATTTTATATTACCGAAAACATTTTCTATATATTTTTTAACACTATCTCAGGCATTATAACTATTATAACGGGTTTGTAATGAATATTAAAAGTCTAACATGTATAGCTTAATTTCGTATTAACACTATTTCTTTCATTGTTTGTTGCACAAAAATTATTCTAAAATTGTATTTTTAAATTTATTTTTCTCATATTATATTTATACATTAATTTATAATGTTTATTTATTCCAATTTATCAGTAATTCTTTACAGATTTTCTAGGAATAATGTACATACGAGATACAAATTATATTCCCTATCTTAATATCATGGACAGATATTTAGCTGATATGTAGACATAATGCCTCTAAGTCAATCAACTTACATCAATCAGCATTAGAGGGACATATGAGGGTGAAAATTGAACTTAAGCAGTGCGAATCTTATAAAGTTTCTAATCCAAACTATCCATAATAACAATTTTATGAACTACTCAATTATTTTAACTTGAATTACAAGTATTAAATTAATCACGAATTATAAATAATAAAAAAAACAGGAATAAAATTTTATAATTGTTTATTAATATTATTTTTAAAAATCAAAAACTATGTACGGATACGATACCTAAAATAGAAATAAGTAATAAGGCTTATATATGTTCTGTGTAGCTTTGTTTTGGCAAAATTGACGTTCATTAAATTAATTATTAATCAATAGGTTAATGATTCTCAGAGATTCTTTTGAAAAGAAAAATTTAAAAAATGTAAAGTGTTTTGTATAATACTTATTTAATTATAGAAAATTATCAAAAAAAATGTATACAAAATTTTCAAAAAAATGTATGACTTATTCTTATATTAGCTTACTTTCACCTGAATAAACAATTTCTCAAAAACAACTTTTAAATAGAGTTGCAGTAAAAAACATTTTTGTTTAATTCCTTGCGTTACAAATGTAAGTAGAACGTCGTCTTAAAATATTCGATTTAAACCCTAGAGCCTGAAATATTCTTTACATATTTTGATTTATGTACCATGAAAAAATGTATGTACTTTTTATATGAAAAATTTACGAGGTGAGCCCTTGATTTGTATGATGAGATTTTATTGTTATATGTATACAGTGAATTCATAAAAAAAAAAATTATTTTATATAATAATATTAGTTAGCAAAATATTAAAAAAATGTTAATGAGCTTTTCTAAATATTTAGAATGACTCTTAACAAATTTTGGCTCCAACAAATTTGTGTTACTTTTATACATATATACATATTTCCCTACAGCATTTTTATATTTTCTCAATTTTACCTTAATAATTACATTATTCCATTTTTATATCGTAACCAAGTATCAGCATATTATTATCATTTTCAATTCTTATTCTCTACAAGTTCAAGATATTTTTAACGTTTTTGAACTCAACCCACTTTCATGGCTGGTAATCCATGACCATAACGTAAAAGTCAAATTCTCATATTTTCCTTTCTTAACATTAAAAATATAAATTTTTTTTATTTCATTCACATTTATTTCATATCTTTCCACTTGGAAAAATCCCAACAGGGTTAAATGATAGAATAAAATTTGGGAGAATGAAGAAAATACTAGAAATAATTTGATATAAAAAAATGTATTCGTAAAAAAATATACAATAAATGGTTTGAGGAAAAAACGTTCTAAAACACAAAATAACATTAAAATCAACTATTTGAACTGAATTTTAAGTGGGTCTAATGCCCTTTCATTTTTGTTCAAAAAATATAATATCAACATAAACAGAATATCATATCTTTTCTATTCCTTTAAATATTTGTATGTACTATAATTGACTATTATAATCGGCTCCAAAGAAAAGATTTCACATTGAAATTCCCAAATATAGAACTTACTATTTACAAAATTCTCGAACAAAAAAATAACTGATCAGTATATAAACGATTTAACCCAGCTTTTAATAATCCATTCATATTATTAAGAAATTATTAATAAATTTTCAAGAGCTACTCAAATACTTCAACTTTTCAGACAAATATTTAAACAATTAACTTAGTCTTTTTTTACTCCCATAGTTCTCATTAGCGATCGCCAGTTAACTTGAACTGAAGTTGGAAAATTGTAAATTAGTTATGATTATGAATAATAAATAAAGCTTAAGAAATATATAGCTCCTGCTCTGAAAACAAGCTAATATGTAAGTTTTATTAACCAAAACATATATAAGTATATAAATAACCTTAAGATATAGTTAAAAATTAAAATTCTATTTGTTATAATATTAAATAATAAATAATAGTTTAAAATAACTAACGAGTACATATATCTAATTTTATAAAATAGTGAGTTGAATTTATCAAATAAATGTTTTCTTAAAAAATTCGATTATATACGTACTTCAAGGAGAAGAATCTTGAACCCAAATAAATTTATTGCAGAAAAAAAAAATTTAGATAATCTTAAAATTTAAATATTACATTTTTATTTCATAAAATGATTCTTTATCTCGATTACATTTTTTTTTTGATTCTACTTTTTGATGTAGATAGAAATTGAGTAAAAAAAAAAAAGGTTAAAATATGAAACTTTTTTTTTTTATTTAAAGAAATTTAAAAAGGAAAAATATAATACTAAATGGAATCGATACATTTTTATTTGAAAAAAAAAGAAAGTTCAATTTCAAAATATGAAAATAATAGGTACACAATGATGATAAAAATATCAATGATAAAAATTTCAAAGCGTTAGAAATATGTATATCAAATAATTTCACTGCTTCAATAAATATGGATTTGATAATCTCTCGGCTACAGAGAGAGGAATTCAATATTATTATCAGCTAGCAGGATTCCGAACTCCTTGACAGATTAAAGACCACTGTTCTTAGCTAACATTATATTTTTGTGTAACTAAAATTGTGCATCGAACATTTTTAAATTATAAATTCAAAGTAAAATTACTTTTTAGTAGTGTATTTCATTTCAAATCACTATTTAATCGAAAAAAAAAAGTTTCAGACCCAAATCATTTTATAAGATTTATTAGACTTTAAAAATGGATTATTTATATCCCTAACGTTTAATGTGGATAAAAATGTCATAAAAAGCTTTCAAAAATATCATACAATAAACAGGTGTGGTTTTTTATACTCTTTTGGTACTGCACGTAGAAGTGTTTGTATGTTAGAATTAAGTATAATAAAGTAACTATAATGTCTCTTATATTCTCAATAGTTTCTATATACTATATATATGATGATCCAAATAAAAATATTAAAGATGACCTTAATTTTGAAATATATCTATGTTTAAGCATGTTGGAGAAATATATTTATTTATGTAAAATCATCAGACTACATACATTACATATTTGGTTAAAAAAATGTATATTCTGTATATAATTTTGGTTTTAAAAAACTACACATATTATTATGTTCATTTGGTTTTTACATTTAAATTATTTTACAAATAAAAAATGACAGGATAAAAAAATATGTTAAGTTAGTAATAATGGCACGTTGCCACAATTTTTACATATGTGCTAAATTTGTTTCAACATGTTATTATGTATTTACAAATTAAATTAATTACTACAAATATTAGAGACCTAGGAAATTATGTATGAGCTTAAAATACAATTTAAAACTACTTTTTAAGAGTTCCAAATATACTCGTGCTAATTCCGTTCTCGTAAAATTATCATCATCATAATCATAATAGCATTATCTTTTCATTTTGATAATTTTCAATTTTTTTTCAATCAAGCTTGGGAAACTACTTCATTGGTTAATCCACTAAATCCCGTAGCTTCATATATTTTCATTATTTAAAAAAATTACAAAAAAAAATTTCATTGTATATGTGGAGCTTGAAAATTTTTTTTTTTATTAAAAGCTTCTACGAGCGTATAATATTAAAAATTTAGAATAAAAAAAATAATAATGTGTACAAGTGATGTGGTGAATGAATAAAAAAAAGGAACTTAATGCATTTTCATTAAAAGTAATGAACTGAATAAAAAGGATATATAATAATACATGTTACAAAATCTTACCCAAATAAATTGAGGCATACTTTAATTTTGCCACAGTTACATAGGTACATATATAGTAGATGTTAACTTTAATGGCAAAAAAAAGGATAATTTATTATACATTGAAAACATTTTATATCACAATTATTGAAGTACATTACATTTATGTGTTATGTCATAGATTATTAAAGGTTTAGCTAAATTTTTAAGTAAATTTTTCTTCTATTTTGTTTTATTTTAATAAATGAATTTATTCATGTTGGAAAAATTAGTTCAATGAACGAATTATTGATATGTAGGTATTAAT
This sequence comes from Hybos culiciformis, assembly GCA_964007475.1. Classification (NCBI taxonomy): domain Eukaryota; kingdom Metazoa; phylum Arthropoda; class Insecta; order Diptera; family Hybotidae; genus Hybos; species Hybos culiciformis. Next base: position 52,619,851 of record OZ023273.1, read on the forward strand.
AAAAATTATTCTCGTTTTATTCAAAATATTTAAATATTATATAGTTTTTACGTACTATTAATTCTCTTACATATAGTTTTGAGTAATTTGAGTTTAAAGATTTGAAAGTTAAAAAAACGTATGCAAAAATATCAATTAACGTAAAATTTTCAACTAAAAAACACATTTTAATCAACATTAAGAATATTGCAAAATAGTTGTACTTATAAAATCGAATAAAATCGAATGGTGCTATTATCTATAATAATAACGTATAAATATCATACGTTGTTTCATTTCTTAGCAGACGATATTTACATATTACATATTTTTCATGAAAATCTTATTAAAAAAAATGCTTATCAGAAATATAAACAATTTAAAATGTATTTGCTCAGATTGAAATTGAAATGAAATTTTTATACTGAGATAATCTTAAATTTTAAATTTCAAATTGAATCGATAATCCTATGCATTATAAAAATGCAGAAATGAAAAATAATATACAAACATTTATCATGTAAAAAAATTTTTAATTTTGAATTTTAACATTAAAAATATATTTTTATTTTATTTCGTTCGAATTTTATTTATAAATAAATTATTTTGAAATATATCTCGTTCTAAAATCATATCGCTTATTATGCTTCCCCTATATACAAAATGTAGGTTGATAAAAATAAACTTTAGGAGCTTCAATAATTCCTTTAAAATAAAAATAATAATGTTCAGCATATTATTTTACAAACGTATGTATTACCCGTACCGAGAAATCTACGAGTATACACATATATGGAAAATAATAAATGAAGAATCAAATATAAAAATACTTTTTTCGAAAGTATCTCTATGTAGATGAATTCAGTAATATATATATATGTATATATGCTTGTGTGCAATGCACATAGCCGTATTCGTATATATTACTATATATATATATATATATAATATATATATATATATATACATATATATATTCTGGAATTATTATAATATATTTTTTAATTCAAGCAATTTAAATTTTAATAGCATTTAAAAACCTTTAAACACAAATTTTCATCTTCTTAACTAAAATATATAATATTGATTATCACAAGTACGCACGGTATTTATTTTCGGTTTTATAATGTTATAATTATGAACCCTTTATTTACTATTTCTACACTTTAATTTTGACAATCCTTTTCACAGTTTTTGGCATTCTCAATTTTTTACTCAACTTATTTCGTACCGTTTTAATATTATATTTTTTTATTTTATCAACTTTATTTTAATTTGTCGTTCGATGAATCCATTTGTTTTTATAGTGGTTCTGATTTAACTTCAATATTTATATTACATATGTATGTGTATGTCTTTTAATTTTGTAATGAATTAAAAAAAATTTTTGTTGGTCATATTCATTTTTTTTTAATATTATGCCTTCGCTAATTTAACATGTTCGAAAGGAGTTAAACATCTTTGGAAAATCACATGTTTAGCTACCTCAGATAAAGAATTTCAAATAATACCAGAGATAAGCTCAAAGGAACTGACGCGCTCAAAAAAGTTAAAATATATGAAGTTGTGTCAAGGTTAAGAACTCGCGCGTCATTTATCTTTAGTGTATCTCCACCTTTATAAAATTTCAAAGTCAAAAATGACATACTAAGTAAAAATTAATGCACACTGAATATTGCCCAACAAAATATTATTCAAAAATTACTAATTCATCCCTGAAAATTAACATGTTTTTTAGAAACATGTTCAAGAACGTGTTTCTGTTTTAATTTTTTTACTATAAAAACAACATCAAAAACACCAACGGAACATGTTCGTTGTCCGAACATGTTAAATTAGCTAAGTGTAAACAAGCTATTAGAATGACTTAAATAACTGAATAATGCTGAATAAAATAAAAATAAAATTAAAAAGAAATGTTTATATAAAAGTAAATTATTATTATATTCAAACAAACTCTGGCACAAGTTAAAATGATAATCTTAAAAAAAAAAAGTGTTAAAATTATATTATATCAACAAGAAAAAATTCAAAAATTAATTAAAATATTAAAAATTATACTTTTTTAATGTTTAAAAAATTTTTCTTCTAAAATAGTACTCGAATTGGCACGAGCCGCAAATTTTTAATTTTTCATTCATTGAAACAACTTTGTTCATTTTGCTCCAACTTATTTCAATCCACCTAATTTTTCGCGGATTGGACAATTCAGAAATTTTTTATATGAACATTCCAATTTAATCAGACTATACGACTTTTTCAGATCCACTTGTCGTCCCTTGGTCAAAACGCGTCATTACCTAATAAGATTTCACACATATTTACCTTAAATATATAATTGCTCAAAACGCAACATTGATGAAAATAATGTTACTTTATTTATTTATTTGTTATTATTATTATTATCATTATGAAAGGTTAACTGACCTTTTTTTATGTAGTCTTGACAAATTGCCAGCATTTTTTTTTTCGGATAATAATCTTGAAAAGGGTTATGTTTTCTCTCTTTTAACATAATTATTGTAACACGTAATAGACAGGCATGTTTCTGTTTTAAATAATAAATAAATTAAAATCTGAAGTCAATTCAATTTTTAATTTTTTTTTTTTTTTCTAAATTCATAAAAATTTTGGTCATGTAATTTAGTTGTACGAAAAAGAAGAAAAATAATAAAAATGATAATAACTTTTGTTCCTTTATTAAAAAGATATTTTCTATAAATTATAATTTTTATGATTTTTTCATGTTTAACTTTACCACTAAGTTTTTTTCTTGTGTTGAGCTTAGAAGAATTTAATATTTTAACACAGCTTTCTATGGTATACGGTTATTTCATAAATAATTACAAGGCATACACAAATGTTTTTAATCAAAAAAAAACATATGTGAGTCTCGGGACACACGGAAGAAGTGAAACTTCATGGCAAGTAGTATTTTCTGGGAAGGCTAAATAAATATTTAAAATGGCCAAGTGCATATAAGATATGACGCCGATCGATTTTTTCGACGGCGACTAGTTGATTTTTGCCCTTCGAATGCTGCGGCCAGTCGACTTAAAATTACTTGTTTTGGGGAATTCGGCGGCTTAGAAAAAATTAAAACCCAGCAACTGCTTGTACCTTGTTCGCATTCTAATTTAAATTCCAATTATATTCCGGAAAACAAATTACCGTTCGCATTACAAAATTTGATGAGAAGTGGAATTTAAACATTTAGAAAGAGAAAAAATTTTTGTTGTTGAAAATTTTGACTTTTTATCTCACTTTTTATCAATTTTATTTGGTTTTTTTTTTTCATTTTACTCGAATTTGACAAAAAAAATTGTTGCCAACTATAATAAAATTTCAAAAAGTGAGTGAAAGTAACTATAAATATAGAATTTTAACTCTGACAAACTAGAATATGAAAGTGGAATATACATATTCTGGAATATATTTTTATATGAAAAATCCAGTTCATTTTCCTGAAATATTCCGGAAAACAGCATATTCCACTAATGCGAAGACCATATTAGAGATAAAAGCATTTAAAAATTCTAAAATACTTTTTAAGCTCAAAAAGTTTAGTGGCATAAAATTATTTCAAAATGGCTAGATTTATGGCAACACTGATTGCAGATGATTTCTACTATATTTTAAGCTGTAAACACAATTCCGGTTATTAGCGACAATAATGTATGAAAAAACAGCAGCGTGGCTTAAATCATGTTTTCTTTTTGTTGCCCGAAAAGTTTAACCTAAAATAACTTTTTCAAATATGCCTGAAAAATTTCATGTTTATTAGTACTTCTTCTGAAATGGAATTGTAATAAACATATTCCTCCTGCATTTTATTAGTGTAATTTAATGTCAAAAATAAATTACACTAACAAACTACAAATTACATTAAGAAAAATTTTTTTCTCATTTCATCTAACCACTTGGTTAGGGTTCAGTTTCATCAAAAATTGAATCGAATAATCTAGTTATAAAAACCATCCACTAGAGGGACATCTGTTAATTCAATACAATTAGAAAGAGAACACAATATAAATTATCATTGTTTATTTTATTCTTTTCTTTTTATTTTCATGACAGCAGAAATGCCATGAAAAGTTTTTGAAGTGGTTTTTTTTGAAATTAATTTTATGAAAATAATGAAACATAATAAATTTAAATGAAAATTTTTAATTTTTTTTCACATCGATTTGGAAAAAAATTATTTTTTTTTTGCATTAAATAAAAAATTGTATAATTTTTCTTTTCGCGGATATGAAAAAAAAAAATTAGTGCTAAGTTTTTGTGAACGAAAAATAGAAAATTGTGGTTAAAAAATAAAAATATAATTGGAAAAATATTTGAAAATAAAAAAGGTTTGTGCCAAAAAAAAAACTTGTTGGTTCCCGGAAATTCATATTGTTTTTTTGTTCTTTCGTCTTTATTTCACAAAATTTTTTATTATTGTTTTTTTTTTTTTGCCTTTTTTTTTGACAATAATCGTTCAGATTTTGACAATAGCCGTTCGGATTTTGCCTTTTTTTTTGACAATAATCGTTCGGTTTTTGACACTTACATTTTTTTCACTCTCAATCACAATGCCTCTAAAGAAGTTTCACTTCAAAAACTTAAATTATGATCTCTATAAAAGATATTTGCACAAGATTGTATTTCTTTTTTAGAATTTAATATTTTATTTCGCATTGTTGACACCATCAGTTTATCTCAGTTTAGATATATGCTTAGTGCGAAAGCTTTAAAATAAAATTGTGAGCTTGTTAACTAAATAAATAAAACAATATCAATTTTCGTAATCGTAAATTTACTGAACTGTAATAGACCTATATATTGTGGAATATTTGACAAATTACTATATTGGTTATCACTACACCCCATTGTTTTCTGAAAAAATGATATTTGATTAATTTTTATACAAGAAACAAACCAATGCGAACGGAAAACTACTTTAATAATAATTTTAAATAAAATTTTCTTTTGCATTAAATATTTTTTAATATCCTCCAAAATTAAAAACTTTATTTACAACATCATAATTAAATAATTCTTATAAAATAATCAAAGGAATAAATTTTTTAATGAAAAAATTATTATAATACAAGAAACATTTTTTTGGTCCGTTATATTTTAGTTTGAGTTTTCAAAAAAATCGGCACTTCGAATTTATTTCATAGTCATGTCGATCGGAACTTTGTTTCACATTACTCGGCATTAAATCGATGTCCATAATAGGCCGGGGACGAAGGAATTTTGTATTATTGTACACAGATATTGAGTTGAATTGATAATAATAAAGGTTCTTATATTATAAGGGGAATAATTTAAAAAAACAGAACATTTTTTACTGCCATATTGATATCGCTTTTCGTATATGTTAATGTAATCCTTTTTTTTTTATTTGGAATAAATACATAAATTTAAAAATAATACATACATAATATGTATGTAAAAAACATCAGAAAAAATAATTCACACAAAAATATATATTTTACAACTTATCATATATATAAAGCTTGTTTTTACGCATTTTATGTACTCAAGCATAAAACAAAATAAGTTCTATGTACTTTGATTGCTACCGGATTAGAAATAAAATAAAAAAAAAAATTTTTTTTTGATACTTATTTATTAAAGATCTTTGAAAACAAAATAAGAAAATGTAATGAAAATCGTGACCTCAAAATTAAAATGGTTATAACAGAATTCTGTGTAGTTAAATTACATTAAAAGATTTTAATTCTTCAAAGAATTTGTAAGAGAAATAGAACATTTCATTATTTCATATAAATGTACTTTTAATATTTTCATTCACATTAGACCAGGTATAAGAGCACTTAGTTCAAACTGAAATACATAAAAAAGCTAAGAAAAAAACTAAGTCCCTGAGGTTTACTGATAACTCTTTATTTTTAGTTTTTCATTTATGTTATTAACATTGTAATATTGTCATAACTTGAACCTAATTGTTTTAGCTATTCAGTTTTAATGCACTGAAAAAAAAAATCGTTGAAAAATTAGCTATAAGAATCAGCTATAAAGTTATAACTAAAACTACAATATTTTCTGGTAGTATATGCTGAAAATCTTGTATTTATTATTAAGAACATAATAACCCCAAAAATATATAGCAAAACTTGCTACTCGAAAATTATAATTTTTACTGTTTTTTCTAGCAATATGAGTTTCGGAATTTTTTATGTCAACTATTGTTATATGTTTTTATGACAAATATTGTTATAAAATCATATGAACAGATCGTCTGCTGAGAAATGAAACAACGTATAATGAAAAGTATAGTTTCGAGTAATTTGAATTTAAAGATTTGAAAATTAAAAAAAACGTATGAAAAAATGTCAAGTAGCGTACAATTTTCATCTAAAAAACACATTTTAATCAACATTAAGAATATTGCAAAGTAGTTGTACTTATAAAATCGAGTACGAGGAATCGAATGGTGCTATTGTCAAATAATGACGTATAAATGTCATACGTTGTTTCATTTTTCAGCAGACGAGATTGTCTTTGAAAGTAGTTTAAACCATTAGCTATATAAGAAAATAGCAAATTTTAAAAACGTCATTCACTTGTACGATGATTTGAATTATACACACCGCAAAAAATATACAGAAAATTTAGCTGTCGCAGCTATCTGTTTTTTCAGTGTCGAAAAACGTAACAATACGAATAACTTATAGAACATGTAAGACAAGCTAAAATCAAATCGTAAATAAAAGTAATATTAGAAAATGGAGATTGACATCACTAGTACTAAATTGAGTGACAGTAATTGAATCGATTGAGAATCTTGAAATTTCTCATTTTAAAAATATAATTTAAAAAATAAACTGAAAACAAATGTTTAATTATTGTTTCATAAGAAGAGTTTTTTTTTCTTTCGATTTTATGGAAGATATATTAAAATAAACACACCCTGTTTTTTTCTTTCATATATTAAATTACGGTTCAATAAGGCTTCGTTTTTAGTTTCCCTAGATATCAATACCAGGATTGCATATATAAATTTACTTATATACATAATATGTGCACACGAATTGGAAATTTTTTTATTTTAGAAAAGAATAATGTACCTACTGTGTTGAAAAAAAATTTCCCTTGAATTTAATAATGAAAATACTCTTGAGATGTTTTTTGAAATTTTATCTTCTTTTCGCAACACATATTTATCTAAAATTTATTCAATTTATCTTTGCTGATATAAAATAGAAAAAAATATATATATTTCTACAATAACTACAACAGCAACAACAACAGGTACAGCATCGAATAAAAATATAAGAACCTTACGGCAAATAAACAATATCATATTTGGTAATCAAAATCAATATGTAATAAATAATCAACTTAAATTGTATCTCTTCATAATGTATGTTTCGCTTGAGAGCAATTTGTTGTATGTCGAAAACTGTAATTTTTCATTGAGTGTTTTTTTTTTGTTTCTGTTTTTTGTTCAATGAATAAAAATATTATTATTTTCATATATTATTACTATATACATAGCTGGAAAGCATAATATGAATATCATGAAAATTCAATCTCAGCATGTTGAATGAAGTGGCTCAAACATTGAAAATTTTAAAACTCCATAATAAAAATAATGAATATAATGATGATGAAGAAAAATATTACTTTTTATCTTTTTGATGATTTTTGTGTTTTTATTTATATATTTTTCATTTTCACTACTGATTCTAATTCGAATAAAATTTACTTGTTTCGTTCATTCGCCAAATCAACTGAACACATCAGTGGACTTAAGGGTGACGAACTAGCTAGACAAGAAAATATTTTTCGTCTGCTTTCAAAAACAAAATTATACATTATTCTTATTTTGGTAGTTTTTCAATGTCCATTTACAAATTAACACCAAATATGTACATATACTTGTACACATATGTACATTAATCTATATATATATATATATATATATACTGTGATATATATTGTATATACATTATATTAGTTTAATAATTTAAATAATAAGATCAACAAATCTATATACAACAGAAAACTGTTTTGCCATAATTTAACTTCCTTCATATGTTTAACCACCATATTTACCCAAATTCTTTAATTGGTAATAAAAGCTAGAACAAGTTATGAAAAAAAAAAATGTGAATACATTTTTCATGTCATGAAGTTGGAATAACATTGATTTATAGGGGTAATATCTTTAAAAAAAATGTATACATATAAATCATATACACTTTTCATGATTACCATTATTTCTAATGCCAACACTTTCCAATATCCTTAAAAGCAAAAATCACCTAAATTTCCGGTAATGCATTTCCTATATTATCATCAATCATCACACCATTTTAAAGCAATCTTTAAATCAAGTCCTTTAATAAAAGTCCATAAAATATACAGGATTATGTTTATTTTTGTGTTTTAAAGAGTAAAATATCTAATAAATAAGAATAAAAATTATCTGTTTCTCTGTTCTGAATCACGCCTGAGCCGAACGACCGGTTTGCCTAAAATTTTGAAATTAAGTAGCCTAGAGACCTGAGATGGGGTACTTTAGAAAGCGATTTTGAACTTCAGTTATATTAAAATATTGTGTCCGAAACGCCTATTTTAGAAGACTTTTGTCAAGAGGCCTTTACCCGGAGTCTCAAAATTTTGGGGACGGGGCTATAGAGCAAATTTTGCAATTTATGAATTCATAGCTGTGTCTGTGTTTGTGTGTATACACAACGAGCTGTATAACAAATTTGATTAACTGCTTTAATATACTGCTTTAATGTGCATGTGAGAGGGAGTTGAAAACAATACATTTACAATGAAAAAAAAATTAGTAATTTTTCCAACAAAAAAATTATTCATTTTCTTTTTTGCAGAAAAAAAAAATCGAATAATTTTTTTTTTGGAAAAATTACTATTTTTTTTATTATTTTAGGAATTAGCTGATCTTCTTAAATTTTATTTTTAATTATTAAAAAAAATAATAATAATTTTATAATTATTTTTTTTTATAATTAAAAATAAAATCTTAATTATTTATTATAATTATAATTTATATTTACAATAAATAATCTCCTTGTTGCTGGCATTTTCCTCGTTTGTTGATAAAAGAAAAAAAAATTCTTACTTGACAATTGACAGCAAACTTTATAATGCCATTTTCAATTCTTTCAGGGTTACCATTGTTCTATTTTTATTCATTTTGTTTTTTTGAATAAAATAAGTGAAATTTTTGAAGTGTGGTAAAATTTTTGTACTAAAATCCACCCACACTCGCTTAAAAATTTAGTAGTAGAGGTTCGAAGATCCTTTAAAAATAGTAGATTGAAACACATGTTAAGAAAATTCATCGACTGATCGACTGGCCGCTTTTTAGAAAAAAAAAAATAGCCGCGTACTTTTTTGTTGGTTCCTTTTTGTTTTTTTTTTTGTTTGCTCAGAGGGAAAATATAGATTAGCTCAGAAGGGAAATATAGATTTTTAGCATTATAAACTTAACTTTATTTGACATTGATATGATGTATGTGAGAGGTATACATTTGAATTTTTTTTTTTTTTTTGTATTTGTCTGTATTGAAATATTGTGAGTGTGAGTGATATTATTTTTGTTTATAGTATTACGCAGTTCAAAATGAAGTATGTAAATACAATATAAGGAAATGTAAATACAATTTACATTTCCCTATAATTGCATGTGTATTGATGCATGCAATGGACCATTTACCGAGCTAAATTTGCGAATGTAAATACAACTTACCGAAGACATGCACATTAAATATCTTTAATCAGCTACAATGTACATAAATGTATGAAAAACCAATAGACTTAGATTTATCGATGAAAATTTCAGAATTTTTTCTAAAATTTATAATAAATAATAATAATAATAATAATATAGAAATGAAGAAAAAACTCCTTTTCAACTTTTACTTAAAATTCAATCCAACAATAAATTAGGATATTTTTGTATTTGTTTACATATATATAAAAGTTGTGACTAACAAAAATATATATTTAATCTACCTCTAGCAATCGTAAACATTAATCAAAAGAAAGTTCAATTTTACAATTTATTTTTACAGAGAGGGAAAGGAAAAAAAAAAAAAAAAACGAAGAAAAGTTCATTAAGTTTTCACAAAGATACAAAATAAAAAAATAAAATAAAAAAATGCTCAGGTATTCCTTTGTTACGAATGAAAAAGTTTTTATGAGATTTTCTTTAAATTAGAATAATAATAAAAAAAATGCCAATCACATTTATTCCAATCAAAGAGCTTCATATTATAAATTCAAATATTGAAGAAATTCTATAGTAAACTTTTTTCTGATTACTAACGAACGGATAAAATTTTTTTTTTTTTTTTTTCATTTTTAAGGTACGGTTGATGAAGAAATATACCTAAAATGCGATCTTGATGTTAATATGATATAAAAAAAAACGGAAGGAAACCATAGAAAAAATTAAGGCAAAAAAATATATATACTTTTTAATCCTTATTGTTAATTAACATTTATAACCAAAAATATGCTTAGTTTTCTTGCCCTTTTTTCGTTTTTTTTTTTTTTTTTTTTTTTTGGGATAGGAATAATTTATCAGGAATTAAAATTGAGAGTTTTGACATTTGTTAAAAAAAGATGCAGTCATATTAAATATTGTAAGCCTCAATTCATCTTGTAGAATATTTTTTTGATAGAATCATAAAAATTACCGCACGTCAAATTTTCGCTAATTTACAATTTTTTAAGATAACAACAAAAAAAAAACTCAAACAGAGGAAGTTAATTCCATCAATCATAAACGCAATGAATAGTAAAAAAAAAAAAGATAATCAAAACAATTGAATTTTCTTTAATTTTCAAATTTTATTATTATTATTATGGGAAATTTTGATTAGATACTTATTTCATTATTTTATACAGGTGTTGATAATAACAATGATGCCAATAATATTAAAAAAGTTTTGTAGGGCGAAGATTTGAAACAATGTTACCATAAAAAAAAAAAAATTAAGATTTATCTTATCATCACAAATTTCATAATTTTATAGAAGAGAAATATGGAAAATAATTTATATAGATTATACGCTATTATACTTTTATACATTATATAAAACAAATTGATACAATTGTATGTACAAAAAATTTATTTAAAGTTATAAGCTTTATGCTAAAATTAAATAATAATTTGAAGCTTCTTAAGATGAGGAGATTTATAAACTACATAATATTTTCAATATTTTCAATTCTCATATTAGTATGGTTTTACATACATTGCTTTTTATTATGATTACATTTTAGTTTATCGAAATTAAAATGCTTATAAGCTGTCTAGACTTCGGGTTTAAATAAGGTTTCGCAAATATTTACAAATAGTTGTTGAGTTAAAGGAGGTTTATCATACAAAAAATGTTGGTGTTTAAAAGTTTAGTTAAATGTGAGTTAAATCAGGTTCACCTGATAAAACCCAGTATTGTTCATTTAGATGAAATGAATGTTATGATTACGTCAAAAAATTATCGGTTGGGCATGTGCGTTTGAATCATAGGAACTAGAATTATATATATATATGGAAAAACACTTCTAGGAAAAATGTATTGAAATTGTTGTTGTGAATGAAAAAAAAAAAAACTAAAAAAAAATTTTTTTATTTGTCTAGAAAGGGTATATGTAAGCTTCAATTTATTAAAATATACAGCCGACTATATTATTTAATTGCTTACAATTAATGACTCGCTCATCGCGCCGTTATTCGAGCCGTTCATCGCGCAGCGCCAACCACAGAAAATATGGCTCTCGTTATTTTTAAATGCTATTTGAACATAACGGTAAATAAATCATGGAAATCCAAATTTTCTAAGTCAAAAATTGTTTCGCGAAATAAACTGGATTAAGGCATTTATTATTGCAATGCCAAATTTTGTTGAAATTTTCAAATTTTATGTAGAAGAAAAAAAGGATTTAAAGTACATCCTTACACATAATTTTTCGCAGGACTATCTAGAGACAGACTTATTTTTCAAAAATTAGGCAGCGGGGAGGAAGCAACGATAATCCAACTGCAAGTCAATTTGAAAATGCGTTCAAAAAATTGCTTGTTAGAAATGAAATCGAAGCTTCAATTTCAGCAATTTCTAAAGAATTAAATCCACCAAAAATTTTAACAGTGCCATATAGGCACAAATCATTAAATGTAGTAGTAAATAAAAATATAACTGATGAGTATTTCTTGGAACCAGGAGTGAAAAATATCTATATTGATAACTCATATTTTGATGCTATCAAATACATGTAAGAACCTTATTGAACTTGAAGAAAAATATGAGTCATTATTTATTGCCAATAAAACCAAATTTCATCTGAGAAACCCAAGGAAAGATTTTGTTAAATTAGCTAAGCAAATAGAACAAATTTTAGCTACCTTAAACCTTGTTCGCACTTCAATATTTTTCCGGATATTTCGAGTTTTCCGGAAACTTTGTGGATATTATCATACAAAAACTTTTTCCGGATATTTTAATTTCCAGTTATTTTTCCACTTAGCTAGTTCCTTTTAGCTACTTTTTGATATATTTGGTACGGTTGGCACCGTTTATTTTGTGTCAAAATATCAAAAAAAGTGAAATTTAATTCTAAAATTATTTATGAACTTCAGATTTTTGAAAATTCATAACAAAAAAAATAAATTTATTTATATTTTTTCTAGAACCGTCAAATTTTTTCCACTTCTAAAGTGCGAACGGTAGTTTCAGAAAGTGGAAATTTCCACTTATTTATCCGGATAAATGTTGAAGTGCGAACAAGGTATTACGCTCAAAAAATGAGTTATTTCAAAAAAATATTTTTTTTTAAATTTCAAATTTTATTTTAAATAATTTAGATTTTGACAGAATTTTATTAACTTTTAAAAATCTTCCACGAATTTTAAATGATTCCAAGAATTATAAATTATTAGTTATCAAAGCCTTTATTAAAATTTATACGAATTTAAAATTATTTAATGAAGCTAAAATAAAAAATATTGAACTTCATAAAAATGATTCAAGACATCGTTATTTGAAGATGTCTCATTTCAAAAACGAATAATGTTAGATTTTTGTTCGTTATGTTTGTTTTATTTTCAAAGTTTTTTAATTTCTTACAAAAAAAAAATTTAAATTATTCTTCGCTAAGATTTTATGAGTCACAGTTTTATCGGCTACCTAGTCTTACTTGTATGAATAAAATTCAATAAAATATTGCGACGTACTTCCACCCTTTCTATCCAAATTTTTTTTTTTTATTATTATTATTTTTTTTTTCATAGCTAATTAGAAAGTGTTTTTCCATAGTTCTAGTCCTAAGGTTTGAATTTTTTTTTTGTAATTTTTATTTTTCGAATTTTAATTTCAAATTAATTAATTCACTTATAGAATTTTTTTAAATAATTTTTAAATTATTTTTGATTAAATTTTATTCACTAATTATTATTTAGAAATTTAACAAAAAAAATAAAAAAACAACAAAATTAACCCTGGTTAAAAAAAATAATGGTGTGAACAGCAATTTTCAATTGAAGGATAATCTGATTTAATTTATGAATAAAATTCTTAGTTTAGACAGTGTATTAGTTCTGTACATACATATTTTAATTTTCAAAGGAAAAACATGTTTTTTTTATATTTGACTATTTTACAAAAATATCTGTGCTTAAATTAATTATATAATGACCAAGACTGAATTTAAATAAGCTAGGATATAGCTCTTTTTATATGGATATAAATCATTATACGATTTGGCGTTTATATACAAGGAAACTAATTTTTTAACTAGTTACGTATAGTAGTTATTTCATCCCATTCCCTTGTATATTTTCACCATTACCGACAATGTTGGTTGAACATTATATACCAGGTCGTGGCTTTTATTTATCCTTGACAAACTAATACATGATGTTTAATTAAATATAAATAATTTCAACATAATAAATAATTGTATAGTTCCTTAAAAAACTAAAAATTCTTATACAACTTTAAACTTTGTAAAATTTCAAGAAATCTTATTCATCACATATTAATAATATAAGAAATTTTAGTTCCGAAATAAAAACACTTTCTCCAGCTGGAACAAAAAACTTACAGAGAAAAAATTAAATTTGAAATTTTCTCAATAGAAATTAAAGATCTTTTGAGTTTTACGCTTTGAAAATAATCAATTTTTGGCAAACACTAAACGTTTTCTTTTTTGTAATGAATTTCGTGCCAATATGAAAATATATGAAATTAAAAGATTTTCAGAATATATTTTACAAATCTTATCAATATCATAGGTTCATATAATATCTACATTATGTATACTATATGTACAGTATTTGTATACTCATTTTTTACTAAGAGTAAAATTCTGTAATTGAATTTTTTCTTTGAATTGCCACAAAAAGCCAAACAATCCTTTTTTTTTTTGGATAACCAAAACAAAAAAGAAAAGTTTTTCCCTTATCCTTGTTTTTCTTTTTATTATTTTTTTTTTTTAACAAAACCCAGTATATACTTTGGTTAAAGAAATATGTACATTTTTATAAACGTTTTACCGTATAAATAAAAAAAATATTTTCCATCTTTTTTGAATATTTTCATTTAAATTTGTAAATTTCTTTTTATATGAATGTATAAGCACCGAGAACCTGAAATCTTAAATTCGATTTTGATCAACTTGATAACATTCAAAGCGGCGAATAAAAAACTTCTTTTTAATTAAAAATTTATTAAGTTTTAATTTCTTTTTTTTTCACATAGATTATTAGATAAAAATTTATAAAGAAGAAGAATTAATTTTAATACCATCAACAATATTAATATGTAATATTATAGAAACTAAAAAAAAGAAAAAGAAGACTTATGCTTGCAAATAGAAATACCATTAAAAGCCTCTGAAATGATAGTTTTGCTCAAAGTATTATGTGGTTTTAACATTTTTTTTATTTTATTTTTTTATTAAAGTTACCAAATCACTAGGTGGGATACCTTTTATACTTAAATAAGTATGGATTTGATAATGGGATAGGAAATTTAGACGGGATTAAAAAGTGGGCCAGTCAGTAGGTAATCATTTATACTTTTCTTAAAGCGGCGCAAGTCATAAATCAAACGTCCGCCAGCTGTAGGGAACAATTTTGAAGGGAGAGCATTCCACATTCTCGAGGTGCGAATTGAAAACGAATCTCTAAAGCTCGTTCTATCACATTTGGGAATTTTGACGAAATATGGGTGTGACGTTGAAGCAGTACGTGTTTGGCAATCGAACTTTTAAAGTCCACTTATCCAAGGAAGTGATGCTATTTTGTAAAAGCTCATACCAATCATATAAAATAGTTTATACAACACAATATACAAAATTATTTTTATCTTGTTTAATTATTTATGTGGAAATTATCTGTGTGTATTTGACAATTTCATAATTAAATTAGTAAATTTGGTTATAACTATAGGCGACTGACTAGTGAACAACAATAAAAATATACATACGGATGTGAATATATAAAATCCTATAAGGATAAAACATAAAAGATTAAATAATCCCATTTTTCATTAATTTATTTCTCGTGAGCCTTTAACTTTCTTAATATCTATTATGTAGTTACAATTTTTTTTTTCTTTTCTTAATATCAATCAACTTTTCGACTTATTAATAGCTATTATTTAAGTTTTCCATTAGTATTAACTATTATCATTAATTACGACATTATTTATTTCAAAATTAAGTTTTCGACACGAATATGAAATTATTCTATTCTTCCTTTAAGCTAACAATACATGTATGTATTTATATGAATAAAAAATACATAGACATGTCATGATAAAAATATTTATATCCTTGTGTTCGGAAAATTCAATGCTGTACTGTGCTGAGGTGGTAAAAAGTATAAAGCAGATAAATGTAAAAAGTTTTGAACAAAGTGAAGACATTTAATGCGAGTCAAACAAGCAAGTTACAAGCACTGAATTGAAAAATGAGATGAAATATAACAATCTCAATAAATCCTGGACTTGACGTACGAGCGATTACACCTTAGCAGCTTTCATTTGCATCAATATAAAGTTACCATTAAACTAAAAATAATTCGGTGGTAAATCAGCTATAAATTACAATAAATATTTTTTGATACAATATGAGTTTCTAAAATTTTTATAACAAATTTTGCTATAATTATTAGCTATTTTTCCTAATGTCATTCACTAGTTCGATGTGAACTATATATGTACATGTACTTAGCAAAAAATACACAGAAAATAAAGCTGCTGTAGCTATCTGTTTTTTCAGTGTAGATTAAAATATTTATTTACGAAGAAAGACAATTCTTTTTTTTTCTTATAACATATAATCAAATAAATTCCTATAAAAAAACATAGTTTTAAAATTGCATATGTATATTGACATTCCCTTCCCACGCGTCATATTTTTCAGCGAAATAATCATATTAGTAGAAAAAAAACTATTTTTTTTTATTATACATTATGTACTTACATATTGTACTTAAATCTATTATATTTATACAATATTAATTGTAAAATATTATGGTGAAAAAAGAAAATATTGACATATATGTAATATACATGTAACAACGCGCATATATATGTAATTTATACACATTATAGCTTTTAATGTATAATGAATTCAATTTTTTATAGTGTTCCACAAAAACCACAAAAGAAATTAAAAAATTTGTGTTATTTTAGAGTTAAAATTATATAGAGGAAAATAAATTGAACGAGATAAAAAAAGATCCTACGATAACTATTATACTCTTAGCTAAATGAATCTTATGTTCAAATTTATATCTTTAGGGTTTCTTTGTAAGGTTCAAAAAATAAAGTTTCTTCTTTCATAAGATTTATGATTATTTGTTGTGCTTGAAAAACAAAATTTTATAAAAGCATGCAAAACCATGTAAAAGAAATTCATATTAGAGTAAATGGTAATGTAGAATATCACCTTCAAACTCAGTTATCATAAATTTGAAAATTAGTCTAATGTAAAGTATTCATATATAAATTTAATGTAGTAGAAATAAGTTCCCTGTGCTTACATAGTTAGTACATTTTATGTGAATAAATTGCAAATTAAATACCTAATAGAAAAATTTATCTCACGTTTAAATGAAATAAAACATTAAACATGTGAAAATTGTCAGATTTCGTGATCTTATTTCACATTAAGGAAGAGTAAATTATATCTTATTTCTTTTATTATTAATCAATAAAGAAATCGTTAATAACTAAAGAAATCAGCTTGTAATCAATTTCAATTACATTTTTAACCTTCTGAAAATGTAAATTGTAATATGTAATGCGGCAAACAGATGAACATAATTGAATCAGGAATTTCACAATCTAAGCTTCAAATTTTCAAATTATCTTTTGTTGCATCATTTATTTTGCAAACAACAAGTAATAGTAGGTAGGCTTATCTTGTTTCGAAGAACTAAACAGTATTGAAGATGATTTTTTCAAGTCTCTCTCATTTAATTTTATATAAAACAATCTACATTTGCATGAACAATATTTGTTATTTTTTTCGTTCCTTTACGCATCAAACAAATATTAGGTATACCTGTTCCAATCAAAAATTTTTGTTTGTTTTATTCAGAAGAAATTTATTGGATTTGAGATTATTTCAAAAATAAATTAATACATATAAAATTTTAAAAATATTTTTTTTTTTCTTCTTAAAAACAGATTTTTATAAGGTTTTTTTTTTAAATATTCAAATTTTTTCATTAATATTTCATATTTTTAATGTAAAAGATCTAGAACCATAGGCAACAATAAATATTAAGATATCTCTTCAATAAATGAATTTCTAGATTTAATTTTTTTAATTAATACTATTAAAAAATAAAAATTAAAATAGTTTTTCCCATTTATAATAAGAATGTTAACAATGAATCACAAAGAACTGTCAAGAACTTGATATGATTCTTTGTGTTGAATTTTTTTAAACTCCTATACTGTATAAGTATATTATTTGGCGCAGTGAAATAAGGCCGCGATAGGTTTTTTGTTGCGGTCTTATTTCATTTTGAAAAACGAAATAAGGCCGCGAAAAAATCTTCGCGGCCTTATTTCATTTTTCAAAATGAAATAAGACCGCAACAAAAAAACGTCGCGGCCTTATTTCCTGCGGCCTTATTTCCATCCCCCATATTATTTATATCAGTAGTTATGAAAGAAATATGAAAAAAAGAAGATTTATCTTATTTAATGTGCTACTGTGCATAATGCAAACATTCAAGTACACATTTTTTAATACACATATGTAGGTACCTATATTATAGTACTCTGTTTAATGTTTTATAAAACTTCTGTTTTAGTATCTTAATTAGTAAAAAAAAACACAATCTTACTAAAATATTGAGCGTCAAGCTTTCTATACACAATACTAATTAAATTAATAATACACTAAATAGTATTAAATGAAAATAAAATAAAAAAATAATAAAATAGTAATAAATAAAACAAAAAATCTCTTTCATAGAATATTCACAAATGAATACGTTATGTTACTTTATAATTTTCAAAAATTATCATGAAATTAAATTAATTAACAATATTACTGGTGATGAAAATAAAATAAACAAAATAAAACAACAAAAATGCACAAAAATAAAATATAATATAATTACATTTACGACAAAATATCATTAATGAAGAGGAGGTGTTAATGTGTTCTTCCAATGGAAACAAATGATAGCAATAATTAATGTTTTCAGGAAATAAAGACTAGAGACAATTTCAATTTTATGAAAGAAATACTACAGTTTCTCTTAATGATAATGAATTTATTATACAGTATTTTTTTAATGTCTTGTAGCTAGCATGTATATAATTAAATTTCTTGAAATTTTTTTTTATACAATTTTTATGATAGGAATGTAACGTACATAGAAATTTATATCTTTTGTAAAACAGGAAAAGCAATTTTGAGTCTTATTAATCTGATTTTGTTGAGAAAATCTTTTCAATGATCACAGAAGTTTATTTTTATTTTTCAACTTATTGCACTGCACATTTCAATGATGGTTCTACAGCTCAAAACGCTTTACAGTTTACACAGACTCATTTAATCAAGCATACCTGTCTAAGAATTTTTATAACCATTAAATATGGTTTAAGACATGGTATTTAAATAAGGTTTTGCAAATATTCAACTAAGTTAAAAAAAAGTTTTTAATATAGAATCAATAGATTCCTTGTTCAAATATTGGCAGAATTTAATCATATAGTTCAGAGCCAACAGGCCTAAGTGCAAGGAGGGTGTTAAGCCCTTCGCCCGTGCAACCTAACCTATCTCTCTTTATAATTTTTTAGTTTTTCAATGTTCAAGTTTTTAAACAGAATACCAAAAAGAGTTAAAAGAAAACATGAACGGAAAATTCTTCCAATAGTCGAGCTACTAACTATTTAATAATTTAATTTAATCTGTTTTAATTTTTTTTTTTTTTTCTGTATTTAAGTAAACAAAACATAAATTAATTAATTGTTAGTCCTTGAGATTACCATATTTATAATTGAAAATATTTATTTTTTTTTTTTGAAATTTCATGATTTAATGAGATGTTATTATTAAAATGTAAGCTGATTATTATTGTTGTTTTTAAAAATTAAATTAATTTAAATTTTATATCTTAAAGAAGTATCGAAAGTCGTAATACTTTTTCAGCCGGTTATCTTGAAAAAAATATGGGATATATACCTTCTTTACAATAATATTATGATTGGATTAGTACCCAATTCAATTATGTATAATTTATGAAATTACCTATTAAGATGTTATTTGTTGTTGTTTGAATGAAAAATTTCGTAAAATATACAAAAAAAGGCGACTTTTTTTTTTAGTTACATTCAAACTTAAAATGAAGTTCAAAGAAGAAAAATTTTCAATTTTATGAACAAATGTAAAATCTTTAAAGAAAAAATAAGCTTATACACTAAAGACATTATAGCTTCAAATTTTACGAACTCTTTGATACACATTTTGGAAGCTGCAAACATTTAAGTTTTATCTCATAAAACTTTTAAATGTTGTTTTTTTGTAGTTTTTAACACGAAACATTTGATGAATTGACAAATTTCTATATAAATGTGTGTGAAAATTGTTAACCCTAAAATCCTTCGTTTGTTGTTGATGTATAGTCAAATCACATTCAAAAGCTTCATATTTTGTAAAAAACTATAGTAATTTCATAAATTTGTTCAAAATTGAGGTAAATATATACTTTTCACTTTATACGAAATTGAGATAAAAACTTATGGGAATATAATTTTATAATGTATAATTATTTTGTGTATCATTTTATTTTAATATTAATTTACGTAAAATATTTAAAACATTTACATTATTATAATTAAAAGAAATTAATTTAATTAATTGCAAACTGCAATCTGATTACTTTCATCATATTTATTCGAAAAAAAAGTACACAATATATATATTAACAATAATTATTAACATAGCTTGAAATACTTACTACAGAATTCTAATTAAATATTTTAAATAAAAAAATTTTTATTTAACTTTGAATCAGTTTAATAGGTTCAAGAGTTAAGCATTTTACTTAAAAGAAAGAGAGTGAATAAATTTTTATTTTTTTTTTCATTATTTTTTCAACCGAATTATTGAAAAAAGTTTAAAATATTAACTCAATGCAATAATTACTTTATTACACGAAATATTTCCTAAACTAACCATCAAAATAGTAGTTTTTACGTTTGTAGTTTGTGTGTACTTATTTTAAAGAACTTAAACATTATACTTAATTAAAGAACTTACTCTGAATTTTGTGGCTATTTTAAGTAATCCAATTCTTGAAAATTTTCTTCTCAAATTGCATCAAAAATTTATTGTTATTTATAGTTAAAAAATTCATTTATTAGATAATTGTTATTTAGTAAAATAAACTTTACAAAAAAAAATATAATAATTTATTTGTTATATTATTTTACTTTTTACAGAACTCAGATCTCGAACCAGGATTTTATTTACTTATAATAATTTATATTAGATGATTAATTTATTTATTTTATTCACAATATATTTTATTTAATATTTTATATGCCCACACCCCACAGTTATTATTTAATCAAATTTTTTTTTTCTTAATATATATAATTCTTAAATATATATTTTTAATAAAATTAAATTTATATTTATATATTTTTTTTGAATTTGAATTTGAATTAATTTTCTTTGGAAATTAATAATATTCCTAAAAAATAATAATAAAAAAAAAATATTTATTATAATATATTTATGTTTACTTAACAGGCAATCTAAAATTTTCATTAACAATTTTCTTTGAAATACATTTGAAGATTTTTTTTTTTTGTTATTAAAATGAAAAATTTATATAATATGATAAATTTTTTCTTAATCAAGAGTACACTTCTTGTTCTTTTAATTGTTATTGAGGAAAATTGAATTTTCTTTATGATTAGATTTTTTCTTATTCAATTTTTGGATAATAGAGAGAAATTAAGAAAAAAAAATGACCTTGAATGTTCGCACTTTTATTCACTAGGTTGTTCGAGTTAAAATGTGGGTATTTTATCTAAGGAGCATTCTGTATTTTTCTTCATTTTTTTTAATCAGGGATGTAATGTATGACTACATTGTATGCTTCATAGTTTAATTCAAAGAACCAGAATTTTAATCAGAACTTTACTAAAAATCTAATATTTTGAATACTATTAAAGTTTTAATTAAACTCAAGTATTTAAAAAATAAAATATAATTATATTATTGAAAAACAAAAGCAAAAATTAGGTTTACCATTAAAAAAAAGCCGCATAAGAGTATATAAAGTACTAACATTTTACCGCAAATATTTTTTTTTTAAAGATTTTGTTTAATTAATTTTTAAGATTATTCACAGTAGTGGTAAAATTATGTAAGAACCAATATTTTTAAATTAATTTTTTTATTTTAAATGGATAGTATTATACAGAAATGGAAACTCATATTATAAATATCATTAATTTTAGTTATATACTCGACTTATTCTGAATAATAAATGTGTATTTTTAAAATCAATTTTAAAAAATTTTTCATATCACTGCAATCTTTATATATAACGTTTTAGATTAACCCAATCATAGAATAATAAGTATTTTCTTCTATTCTTCTATGAACCAATGTAGAGGAGACTGAAATGATATTGACTCCTTAGAACTTAAAATCATAATTTCATTTAAAATTCTAAACATTTTAATTTTAATCACTTCACTATTACCATAAATTAAGTAAACTGTAGAACAAAATTTTGTGCCGATTTTACATACAAAAGTTAAGCTCGAATAGAGCTAAATTTTTTATTTAGTCATTTAAAAAAGATAATTATGCACAAAAATGTTGAAATTTCATGATTTTTGGGTTGAGTATATTCAATTATTTGTATAATGAGCATAATTATTTTTTTGAGTTAAAAAAATTAAAAAGTTGACCTCTTTGCGAGCTTAACTTTTTTAAAGTCGGCACAAAAATTTGTGTAGTAGACATGTTCGTAGAAGCATGGAAATGGAATCTCTTATTATTCAAAATCTTTTTCTATTTTATAATTTTTTTTTACTTTTTTTAAAAAACACAAACCTAAAGTTTGAGTAGTAGAATCTAGAATACAATATATAAAAAGAAATTCCTCAGAGACACATGCCTTTGAGTCTTAATAAATTTTTTTTAATTTAGCAACAACATTACAAACAACAACTTAAAACATAATATTCGTTATCTGTAGTTTTATTGCACAAAAATATATGTGTCTTCATATAGGCAAACAAACCTCTTTCCACATTGATATTTTTGGTTTGTTTTATTAAGCGACAAAAAAAATTATTACCTGATAATTTTAGGTTAATACAAGAATGATTCTTATAATATAGAGTTACTACATTTTTAATTTTTTTATTTATTTATATATTTAATTCAACTTCGCGCTGTCAATTGGCTTCTATTCTAAGATAGGAATATTCATCATAAATATTTATAATATGTGAAATGTGAGAGCTATGAATATCTTTACTAAGAAAACATGTCACTGTTTTTGATTCCAAAAAGAATAGGAAAATGATTGTAAATGAATGGACAATCTAGCATTAGCAGATATATTTTCTCAAATTTCGTAGTTTGCTTAACAATTTGTGGCTAATCTTTTCTGCTAAGTTATTTTGCATCGTAATTTGAACTCAAATTTATAAAATTAATATTATACATTTTTATAAATACTATAGTCGGTCTATATTAACACTGAACACAATTTTTTTACATTAAATATTAGAAGATTATTTCAGAATACATTATTTTGTTGTACAATAAACATTTGAACTAAGCTTGGTTCAAGAATATTTTAACAATGTTACAAGTACAAACAGAAGAAGTTTTTTTTCTTGATACAATATATATACTATATGTTTGTACATTACATTGTATGTATATATAACTCATGAAAAAAATAAGTATATACCTTATGTTATAAATATCGACAATGTCTTAAATATCAACAATTGTACATTTGTCAACATAATTATATCGATATATCGTTGGCGATACTCTCAGAATTCAATTTTATCGTTTTTTTAATTAGATATCTCAATCGAAAGGTAAACAAATTTATTATTGTCTGATATTTTAAGATTTACCAATTCAAAAAATTAAGCAATTAATTAATTATGTAGCAAATATAAAAACGATTTATAAAATCAAGATTTACATATAATTTCTTCCTTTATTGAAATATTTTTACTTTTGCTGGACTTACGCATTCTGTGAATTTCGCCGACGATATATTTTATTTAACACTTTTCAAATAGTTTGAAGATATATGCATATTTGTATTTAAAATGTCACAAAGTGATAAATATATGTAAAATGAACTTAATTTGAACTTATACTAAAAAAAAAATTAGATAAGAAATGTTAAAAATTAATAAATTTAATAAAAGTGAATATTATATTAATTGCGTGTACATAAAAAACACTCGTGTAAAACCAGTTTCTGCAACACACAAAAAAAACAGATTTTATGCAAAAGTAAATATAAATAGTTAGTTGCATTATGTTTGGCGGGAAGATTATAGTGATAACTAAGCTTATTGCAAATTCTTAAGATTTATTTAATAGATATTTTCTTTGGAAGAAAATTCAAAAAAGCTTAAACGATAATTCAAAAGTGCTGTAAGTAAGTATATTTAGTTTTAAAAATAAATTAAATTATCTTCCAAGAATTGTAATTTATAAATTTCATTTCAATATTATTTTTAATACCTTTTCTTTTATTTTAAAATAACTGTAGGCTTTTATCTTTTTCTATGCTAAATTAAAGAAAAATACTTTCGTTAAAAATCGTTAAATACTGCACCAAAGTTATCAAATTTTAATTCAATATAGATAGATAAAGCTGTACGTATAATTGTGAAATTTTCTTTAATATATGTACTTGTTAAGTTTTACATGGTTTTACACAACTAAAATTAAAATTATTTTATAACCAAATATTTTTTTAGTGAAGATCATAAAAATAAAGTATTAACACCTAATTAAGTCGAGCACATGAAAAAAAAAAATTAACACCAAAAATAAAAATAAAAATTTTTTGAGATCTAAATTGATAGATTCGAGTCAAAAAAAAAACATAAACAAATTTCTGTTTAAAATTTAAATAAATTATTACACTGAAAAAAACAGATACCTGGGGCAGATATATTTTCTGGTCGAATGGTCGAATGGAACTAGTGATGACGTTAACAAAATTTTCTATTTATCGTAGCAAGAAAAAATAGCTTTTTAATATATCTGTTCATATGATTACAGCAATATTTGACATAAAAATTTCAGAAACTCATATTGTATAAAAAAATATTTTTTGTAATTTATTTTTTGCACAATTTTCGAGTAGCAGCTATACTTTTTTTGTAATAATAAATGCAAGATTTTTGGCTTAAATAAGGCAGTTTTAATGTTAATCTTGCTACTGTGTTTTAAAGGTGATATATTTAAAAAAAATATTAAATTGCATTTTAGTTCTGGTAATGCTGAACTTTAAAATCTTTTAAATTTTTTCTTTTAACTTCTAATACCTAGAATGAGTTTGAAGAGCATTTGAAAAACACTGACTATCCTATTTTTATTTCATTCTATTCAGTTGAACGATTAAATATATGTAATAAAAATGCAAAAAGATAAAAGCAGTACACAAGTTTGCAGTATTAATTTCTTTTTGAATGACCCAATAATTTTATATTATTATAAAAATAGATATTTGAGCAAAATAATATAAATTTTTTTTATCTGTGAATGATAGATATAACGTAGGAAAAACTTATTTTCCCTACACATTTTCAAAGATTTTATGATCACACATAAATGAGGATTAAAAATAGATATGAATAATTAATTGTACTTTGAAATTAAATAGTTTCATTCTTTAAAATGAATTCAGTTTTCGTACTAACATTAAAATTATAAACAACAACAATAGGAGTATTAATATATAGTCCTTCCACAAATCATATTATAAAACTATTATTAGGCAATTGTTCTTTATATTGAAAGGAAAACCTCATTTCATCAGAATAATCATGTGCCCCCATTTCGTTCAATAAATTGATATTGGTTGCATTTTCAATAAATATCGTTATACACATATTATTTATTATTATACAGAAAAAAATATCACATTTATTTTAGGTATATTGAAAACATTATTTTATCCTTTTTAAAAATGTTTTTCAGATGGCAGAACATTTATTACTAAACAGCTAGAGGTTAAAGAAATCTCTGTCCATGCTATACTTTTAATTTCAAATAATACCAATAATTTTTATTTAATTATTGTGGGGTCATTCCCCAGAATATCAGAAATACCGCAACATCAACGAACTAAAAATTTTTTTTTTTTTTTTCAAACAAACATAATTATTTTTATTATCATAACATAACAATCACTTTAAATCTAACTTTTGAATTTTTATAATAAAATTTAATGTAGCAAATTTCCTGCATAGTGTATTATGTTTATTGTCTAGTCTAAATTGAAAAAATAAAACTTAAATAATCCTCTTCACAATAATTTGCCGCATCAAATAAAATAAAAAAAATAGTGAAAAATTGTTATTGCGTTTATTGTTTATCGATAAAGGATATAATTACCTATAAAAATAGTATAATACAACGCTCATTTAAATAAATTTCGCACTACTAGTTAATGGTCCTGCATTTTTCATAATAATTAATTTTTCTTCTTTCCGAATGAATAAAAAAAACTAAAATATTTTATTATAATACGAAATTGCAAACAAGTTTTTCTCGCTATACACATCTATACTTGTAAACAAATAATGCAGGTACAGAAGATTATTTTAATTTATATTTACACAGCATCATATTCTAATCTAATTAATTTATACATATATTGATAATTTTGGTTATTTTAAAATCATAAATGTGAATGTGGTATGGGAACTTTAATTAAATAATCGTTATTCAAACAAGTGTAAAATTTATGTAACCATAAATAATAATAGATTACTCATCAGCATTTCGCTTCGTTTAGCATCGATATTTTTTAATTGAAGGGTTACACTTGTGAGAATGTAGATTTAATTTTTCCATCCTTTCAAATTAGTTAGAAATAATGAAAGACTGAAAATTTAGAAATAACGAATCAACAAGTCAAATTCATATATTACAATGTGTGTGAAGACTTCACAAGTCCGTTCATTTTATTATACTGCGTGCACCATTTCAATTTTATTGTTTTTATCTTAAAATAAAATGAACATTTATCAATAATTGATAATTTATGATTTATTATAATCATTTAAACCCTAAGAATCTTTCAACAAAACTCAAAAATAAAATCATATTCTGGTCTTAGGGTAGATGCAGAAGATTTGTAACTTTTAACATATTTTACGAGAGAAAATAAATACTTTAAAAAGTTTTAAATTCAAAAAAAATATTTGCATTAACTTAACATGAAGCTATCGGTATAGTTTTATTTACTTTTTGGTACTTAACGACTCTTAATGATCAATTTATTTTCGATTGTCATTATAATGGATTTAATTACATAAGGTATTCCCATAAGTTCATATATAGTAAATTTATTTAAATGGTTATGAAGCCATTTGTTGTGTACCTATAATTTTTAGCTTTATTAACAATTTGTACAAACTTAATTCATCCAAATACAATTCGAACGAAGAATTTGTCCAAATAACAAAAAACTAAAATAAACAAAATATATATATGTACCTATAAAATGCGTTTTTCTATTTAATTTATTTTTATTGGATTCATTTTCTAATTAATTAAACATTAGAATACAAAAATGTTTTGAATTTAATTAGTTTAAAGACTAATTTAAATATATCAAAATATTAAAAAAAAAAATTATTAAAAAAACATTTTTTTTTTTTTTTTTTCAAAAAATCGTGTTTTTGCTTTTTTTTTACCAATTTTATTAAAATAACGTAAGTTCACATTCCCTTGTGTAAAGTACTCCACGCACTTCTGTACAGGGGTAAAATTTAAGATATTTCCATTTATAATAGTGGATTGCGTCAGATATTGATGGATTTTCAAATTATTTTGTACATTAAGTACAATACCACAATACCTTTGAAAGTTTTTTGTGGACCTTTTGTTGTATAAATTTTAATACGGATCGAAATAAGAAGTATAGTTTTACAACTTATTTGTTTATTTAAAAAAAATATTGAGGTCCGTTCTAAAAGTTTATCAACTATAAAATGAAATTATTCATGAAGATATAACAAAATGAGCATAAAAAGAATTTTACTATAATTTTACAAAACAAAAATAAATCATATAATCGAATCATTTTATAAGAATATCTAGCATATAAATATCATATACACAAAATACAATATAATATACAATATAATATACAATAAACACAAACAATACAATATACAAGATCCTTCTCAATAATTTGAGAAATTAGGTCTATATCCGGTACAAATGTACAGTGTAATTATAAAAAGATTTTCCACCACTAGAACAGATTGTATTTACTTGGAAATTTCAAAAACAGATCAAAACAGTACAAATATTATATATATCTATATATAATAGAAAACGAATTAATTTGAGTGGAAAAACTGTCATAGTATATCTATTGAACAACCTTGGCAAATTTTTACACCCATTTAATTTTAATAATATATATTTTTAAGAAAGAAGTAGAAAAATAAAATTGATGAAAAATTAAAAAAAAAAATAAATAAATAATAATAATAATAATAATATAAAGAAATAAAAAAGTAATTTCAAATATAATTTTCGAGTAGGTATGGGTCACTTTTCTCAGAAATAAATACAAAAAAAAAAATTTATGACAAAATTTCATTAAGTTTATCATTTCCAGAAATTTTTTTTATATATAATAATAAAATAATATATATAAAAAACTATTTATAGGTAAGTAATATGTACATATATATTTTTATTTATAATTCAATTATACTTATTATACGTATATACGAAATAAAATGAATTTCAAACGTATACATCTACTTTACATAAATTTTTGTTAATAAAATTAAAGCGTAGGTAAAACAAACAACAAACTGGTTACTTTAGTTATAATAAAAAAATATATATATTTACTTATAAAATATACAA
Organism: Hybos culiciformis; assembly: GCA_964007475.1. NCBI lineage: Eukaryota > Metazoa > Arthropoda > Insecta > Diptera > Hybotidae > Hybos > Hybos culiciformis. The sequence continues at coordinate 52,648,486 of OZ023273.1, forward strand.
ACTTTTATATAATGTAAATAAAAATAAAACCATAGATATACATAATATTTATGATATGGTTTAAAGAAGACAGAATTATTTATTTCCTTTTAAATAAAATTGATAAATTGATTAAATGTATATAGTATAATGTATACATATCTGTATGTGGCTATAATATAATTATTAACATATAATATAAATTTAGATCTTTAGTAAATTATTGACCCTAAATATTATTTAAAAAAGCTTTCTTTAGAAAAAAATTTGTATATAGAGCGAACATTTTTGTTTTATTCATTTGGAATTCACTGTTGGTCTTTAAACAGGGGTTTTGTGCAGAGGTTTTCATTGTTGTGGCTTTAAACTGCCTTTTCCAAACTAAAAAAAAAGTTTAAAAAAGGCCATTGCGAAACGCTACTTTAAATTTGGGCACGGGTATTGTTTCTGTCTAATAAATGAAAACAAAATTAAAATTAGTCAAAAAAATTTGAAAATGTGCCCACATAAAAAATTCATATTAATGACGTATTTAATTTTTTTTTAATCAAAAAATTATGACCCATTCGTGTACCGAGCTTCGTGCGATATTTTAAATTTGTCAGCTTTGAAACCAACAATATTTCAAATTTTCTCATATATTTTATATTCAAATAAACAAAAAAAAAAATGTTTTCATAAAATATCAAGAACTAAAAATAAAATAAAATAAGGAAAATATTTTTTTTTAATTTTATTTTCAAATTTTCAATGTGTGGGTAATTTGTGGAAAGCTGAATCAATTATCCTTAATAGAAATATTGTACTTGAAAAATAAAAAAAATATCTTTTATTTTTTTTTTTTTGGTAAATACGTAATTTTTTTTTTTTTATTTTTTTATTCCTAAGGGCCAATTTAGGATTTTTCGAATGGAAAGAAATAAAATATTCATATAAAATATTGTACTTTACTTTACTTACAAAGTTCATGTAAAATTGTAAAATTTATCTTTTTTTTTTAAATATGAAAAACAATTTTGTTTTAGAAAAAAAAAACATATTTTTTTATTAAAAATACAAAAAAAAATATTAATAAGATGCATGATAATTTTATGTTCTGTTTAAAAATAAGCTTCAGCCCACTTAGCTTTGACTTTTTCGTGTTTCGATTAAAATTTGTATATGTAGGTCTGTGAGAGAGATTGTAAATATGTACATAAAAAAAATTGTCCCAAAGTATCAAACATTTTAAATCGAAAACGGGCCTACTGATCTACGTAGGTACTATATGGGGTATATATACCTCTATCTAGTAGGTAAATTCTGAGTTGAATACATATGGATAAATGACGTAAAGGAAATGACGTAATGGAAGTTGAAAAAATGTATGCTAAAAAAAATTATTATCAAACCGTAGATTTACTATTCTTCATTTCAATTTATTTTTAATTGAATATTCGAATTTCTATAGTCCTTTTAATATGAGATAGAAGACAATTTGTTGCCGGAAAAAACAATTTAAAAAAAAAAACACATTTTCACATTTTTTTTACCTCTAATATACAACATAAATATGTATAGACGTTACATTATTTTTACATAACTAAGTAAGTATTATTTTTGCCTTAATTCTTTCAGTAATTTAGATATATTTATTCATATAAAAGAATTCGAAGATAATTTATAATATGAGGGTAAGCAAAAAAAAATATTTTCTGTTCGCACAAAATTAAATTGTATGTATATAACTAGCATCAAAATATGTAATGTCATCTAGATAAACGGATAATCGTAATGAAGTTATTGTACGTATATAAAAAAAAAAAATAAAAAAAATAAACAAATTGTCGTACCGTAACATAATGTTTATTGCTATCCCCTAAATAACATATATATAATAATCAAATTTACACCCTACACATATTCACTTTCATGGTAAATCAAATAACAAAAAAAAAAAATAAAAAATAAAAATTATGTTGGAATAAAGTTATGTTTTTTTTGGTTTTTGTCTTTATTTTCTTAATTTTTTTTTCGTTGTAGCCAAAACTTTTTTTTTAACCATACTTATTTTTGGTTTTTTTTCCCCCGAATTTTATACTCTCATCATATTAGAGATAATAATCCTTATTGAACTATAAAAAAAAATCGAGGAGAATAAAAAAAAAATCTCATACATTTTTCATTTTATTTTCCTTTTTTTTTTATTTTAAATTATTATGCTTGTTATCATTATAAGTTTTTTATTTTTTTTTTTTTTATTTCTTCAGAGTCCGGAATGACAAAAAAATTAATTTACCAAATAATCTGTGACATAATATTTGACCTTTTTTTTATCATCTTTTTTAATTTAATATTATTTATATATAATATTAGATTTTCTATCTTTTTTTTTTTTGTCGAATATATTATAAATATGTACAACATTTTTATTTTTATTCTTTTGCCTTCTAATAAATTATTTAACTTCATATATTATTTATTGAATATAATTTATAAAAAAAAAAATGTATATTTCTATACTCAATAAACTTTTCATATCTACACATTCGTCTCGTATTTTTACTCCTGTTATTTTTTTTTCAATGAAAAATTGTAAAAAAAATAAATAAACTATGTAGATAGTGATAATCATAATCTTAAAAACATTTTTTTTTTTCTTAATAAAACAGAAAATATTTTTTTTTTTTTTTTGAAAATTATAACCTTCGTTTTTAACACAGAAAAAAAATCCCTGTTATATACGCAGTTAACCAGAAAAAAAGAAAAATAATAAGAAGGACATAGAACACTATAAATAAAAATTCATACATAGATACGAAAAAAAAAAAAAACATGGAAATACATGAAAATACATATGAAATTTTTCTTTAAAAAAAAAAAATCTTTTCTAAGCATTTAATTTTCAGTAAAAGAAGAAAAACTATACAAAAAAAAAAAACAAAAAAACTATACACTAGCAAACTTTTTTTTTTTTTAATCTTATAGAAAACGAATTAATAGTTTCAATTTACTCCTTGCTCCAATATCATGAAATGTTTTAATCATATATAAAATTTACTTTTTTTTTGTGATATTTAAAATAAAAATATGTAATTCAAAATTGCTTAGAAGTTTTACAAAATTGCTTCATTTAAAATTTATGACTAAAAGAGTTATTTTTATATTATTGTATTATTTTTATATCTTTTATCCCCGCACAAATGTTGTTTCGCTCTAGCCTAGTTTTTATTAAATAAAATCTTGCTCGCAAGTAATTCTGTTGCCAAAAAAGTGTACCGAACATTATTAGCTGGTGTATTCACAAGATGAACAGTCAATGCAACAAGATTTAGCTTCTACTCGTCCGAATACGGTTCTACTTGCCCGAACAAATAGGGTAAAATGACTTGAGTATTTAGTCGAGTTGTTGTTGTTCAGATACGTTTATTATTTCCGAGCAACTTTTGTAATTTTTTTCCCTTGAAATCTTATTCAACCTATTACCAACATTTTGAAAAAAAAAATTATCCGTTCCAATAATGCTCTTACCAACGAACAGCACTTAATTTTTATTTATATAGAGATAGAACATAGAAGATAGAAGATAGATAGACAGATAAGAAAATATTGATTTCAAAATAATTACCTATTAGAATTTTTTTTCATTTAAACTTTGGTAATTAATTTTTTTATACATTTTTTTCATAGGTATATCATTAATTTATAAAATAGAAAAATAATAAATTATATATCAGAAGAATATGTTTCTAAGAAGAAAACAAAATTTTTACTTCTAAAATTATCTTATTTTAAAAATAATTTCGAATTTTATAAACTCGAAAAAATTCTGTTATTTTTAACACTTATGAAACCATTAAAAAGTTTTGAATTTTTCCGTAATCGCAATTAGATTTTAATTTTCTTAACATTCTCCTCCCTCGCACTGCAAAATTACAAATAATAAAATAAAGAACTAAATGAAGGTTGAAGTACATTTCAATTTAAAATATTTTCTTATTATATGTCTACAACCGCTCTAAGTCCCCCCTTCACAATCCGGAATTAGCCATTTTTTTTAGTTCCTTCTTATCTTCTATCTATTTTTAGTTTTCTTTTATAGAAATCATTCTAATTTTTATCAGAATTTATTCTTTGGCTTGGCTTGGCGCATTTTGACGTCTAAACGATCAAAACAGGTCATGTAGTTTAGCGCTTAAATGCGCGACAGACAGACGGACGGACAGAAAGTGAAAACATTTAGACGATTTTTTAAATTTTTGATGATAGAAAATTATAACAAATATAAAGTTATTATAAATTTTTTAAACATTTTAAATTGTGACCACTGACGATAATTAATATCCTCAAAAATTAATGAAATTCAGAAAAACAAAAAATTCAAAATTATCAAAACAAATTTATGTTTATTTGTCGGCCGGGATGGATGTAGTGATATTGCCTTTATCCTACGGCATGTTCGCTCGTGGGTTCGAATCACCCCTCGGACTGAAATTTATGTTAATTTTTCAATTTGTCTCACTTTAACTAAGTGTTTCTGTTGTTTAGTTAGCTTATGAAGTTGCCTGCTTGCTTCAAAAATTTCATAATTTCCAGATTTCTCCAGATGCTTGAATAAAATTAATTTTGCCAAATTTTGAATATTAATTTGTTTGTATGTAATAAGAAACAAATTCTATAGGTAAATTAAGTTTTCTTCATTTTTTTTTTGTTTTTAATAAAATTTAACGCGTCCCAAATTCTAAGTGAAAAGAAAAAACCTTAAACTAATTTGGGGTGTTTAAACAGACTATTTGTATATATTATTTAAAAAAGAAAAAAAAAAACATTAATTACAATGCTTTATTTTCATAAAATATTTTGGTTTTTCTTTTTTTTTTGTTTTAATTTTTTTACGGCAAAACCTAACTGACTTTATGTTTAAAAGATCGTAAAAAAATCTTTTTTTTTTATTTATTTTGTTTCTTCTTTTTTTTTCTAATTTTAATAGAATTTTATTTTTTTTGTTTTTTTTAAATATAAAATAATAAAGCCTTTTTGTTACCCAATTTGAGAAAAATAAAGAAAAAAAAAAACAAAACAAAATACAATTTTATGTTAATTTTTCGGCAAATATTCAAGATTAGGATCACTTTTGTGAAATACCGTTAAAAGGACCAAAAAAAAAATCACGTAATGATTTGTGAACATGTAATGATATATATTTCTTTTTTTTTAATTATGAGATTTAATTTTTTTTTATTATAAAATAAAGTGTAAACATAGATTCCGAATTGACAAAATGTTTTGCTTTATGCAACCATACATGTGTAAGGTATAATATTTCTAAACGTATAATTTCATATGAATGTTTTGTTGAACAATAAATTTTATTAGAACAAAGATACATTTTAAAATTATACCTATATGTTATAAATTGCGGAAAATTGCTATGAGAATTTAATAATAATTTAAATTAAATAATAAACATGTCTATGTGAAAAACAAAATAGCTATTATAGTTCAAATCCAG
>OZ023273.1:52654155-52739915 GCA_964007475.1 Hybos culiciformis
GCTACCAGAAGTAAATACTATGACGAGTAGGCAAATGTGGTTTTCAAAAATAAATAAAAACCCACAAATAAAATTCTAAAAATATAACTGAAATAGAAAAATTTCATACTTTTTTTGGGTATAATAAAAAAATGTTATTCAAATAAATAATTATGTCAAATTATGTGATCTAAAAGGCTGAAAATGTTTTCAAAAAAAATTTGTTAGCCTTATCCACACATAAGCTCATGAGGGAAGTTTAACTTATTTAGTTATTTACAATTATTACATATTTATCTAGTAATAATTTTTTCCCCTTAGAATAGCAATGAAATGTTGTAGGTGATTTATTTATTTTTAATAATTGGTTATTTTTTAATGAGCGGCTTATGATAAATTCAAATGAGGCTGCTTTGTAAAATTAAGAAAAAACTGAATAAAATAATTCAATAGTCCTCAAATGTCTTCTTCATGTCCTTTATGAATTTTTTTTGTTACGATTATCAACTATTAAGTATTTTCTTCGTGAGGCTGTTTTTTAAAGGTTTTCATAAAATAATTAAATTAAAAGTTTAATTATGGAAATTACGTTCCGATATAATGTTAATAAAATAAAATGTTTAATTGTTAAGTATTTTTAAAGTTGTTATACAATTTTAAATAAAATTATGATTTCTCTTTAAATTATTAAATTCTCAAGACAAATAAAAGAAAATACATAAAATTTCAACATTTTTGTGTGGTAACATTTGACATTTATTTTTACAATTTAATTAAGAATTATGCCGCCTTTTTTTTTGATTTTTTACCGAAAGTTCCTAAGAAAAGTCTTTACCTTTGTAAAACAAGAAAAATATTTCAAATCGTCCTAGCCGTACTCTCTGTATAATTTTTGGAACATGCTTATTTTATGCATTTTGCCTCTTTTTCTTGTGCCGATAAAGCTTTGAAAGTATAAGTGCGCTATCTAAATCTGAATCTATTAAGTTTAAGAATATGAAAATTCTGAGGTTTTACTATTAGCATAGTAATATCAAAATGGATCGTTAAAATTTATTATTCAAACATCAAAACTAAGCCATAGTTCCAAAGCTGAATAAGTATTGCCACAGATTTTTGAATAATTTTTTTTTTGTTTGAAAGAACACTAGTTTGTAGCCAGTATACAAGACACTTGACTAATCTATTTATAATAAAACCAAAAAAAAAAAAATTAAATATACTAAAATTTTATGATGAAACCAATTTCGTGAAGAAAATGTATTTCAATTATTTTTGGCTTCAGTCAACGATATTTTTTGAATAGTTCTTTTAATTATCACATTCAAAACTGAGATATAATTTAATTATGTATTTTATTTTGCATCAGAGATAATAAAGTATGAGATGTGATTCTTAACTTTTTTTCTAATGAAAAAATGGAGATTCTGTGGTATGATCGGGTCCAACTTACATTTGTTTAAGTATTAAAAATAAAATACGAACATTCATTCAACAAACATGTATGATAAAAATGTTTCTTATGATGATGAGCATATTACAAGTTATAGAAGACTCAGCAGAAAAAATCCGCCATCTCAAACTTTATTATATCTGAAAATATTTATTAACTTTAAATTTACATTTTTTGTAAATAAATAAGTCAAAAATAACAAAAAAATTATAAATTTATAAATTTTTCATCTCAAAATTATTATTAATTATTATTAATTATTATTTTTTTTTTTTTTTAAATTAGCACATATAACACTTTAATACTGATTATTATATAGATTTCTTAATATTATATAAAATAAAAGATAGATTATTAAACCACTAAACCGTTTGCACGAGTTAAAAGCGTTTTCGATATATACACATATAGAAAGCATGTATGTTTAATGTTTTTTTTCTTATTTTATTATTATTATTATTATTATTATTATTATTATTATTTTTTTATTATTATTATTATTATTATTATTATTCTTATTATTATTCTTATTATTATTATTATTTTCTTATATCCATTTTTTCCCACATGGAAACAATTTTGTCTTAATCAAAAAATAATTTCCAAATTTTCTCTTTTGAAGACATCCTTCGAGGACGAGCTACGATTAACAACTGAAAACTGATTAGAAGAAAATCAACTTTTTTTTTTGCTTTTGTGTGCTTTTTGAGCAGAAAAAATAAATATTATATAGAAATGAAAAAGATATACGACACACATTGTATTTTTTTTTTCTTGAATGATTTTTTTTTTTGTTTTTGTTTTTTGAAGTATTTATATTTGGATACAAATTGTGATACAATCTGATAGTTAGGAGAGTTATAGCATGCTACAAAATCTTATTTTTTGTTTTTTACGACTAAAAATTTAAAAAAAAAATGTCTGCATTTTATAAATTGCACATCCAGTATTTATATAAAATATCATTAATTAAAAAAAGAAAATTGAGAATGTCTTTCAGGACGCTCTAGGGAAGTAAAATTTCTTTTATGAATTGAGGGACAGAATAAAATTGAAAAAAAAATTGAGGGATACAGAAAAAAAATTGAGGGATAGAATAAAATAAGTACATAAGCAAGTAAAGTATATTTTATGAACTTTTATTTATTTGACAATGATATTTCTTCTTGAATTCCAATTCTGAGACTTTGTGGTTTTATCGGTAGAACAGTCAAAATAGAGAATATAATTCTGTGACTGAGCGCCGAGAATATATCGTGTGAAGATCGCATCTAAGGTGGTGCCAGATTTTGTTGCGGAAATAGTTAAATTGGATTTTTTACGCAAAAAGTCTGTTCAGAGTCGAACGCTACATTAAAGTCCACACTCAGAATTATTGAAAAACCCTGAAATATTGTCGATATGTTATTATTTTCAATCAATATAATAAGAATAAGTAGTAATATTTATGCTAATAATAATAAGAAGTAATATTTATGCCATGCCGGGTAAATAGTTTACAAATACATTTTTTATAAATATATTTATATTAAAACCAAGTTCGATGTTTAAAAAAACTTAATTCAACTTTAATTTCACTATACATATTAAATAATTAATACATTTATTCGAATTTAATTATAGACAAAAAAAAATTTTTTTCTTCAAAATAATTTAAGATCAATTAAATTTACACTTTTTTAAAAAGTATAATCACGAAATTAAAAAATCATCATTAAAGAAATGTATATATGTATTTAAAAATTTATATTAAAAGCTCGGAAGTTCATACGAAAATTGTAATTCTCTCTTACATTAATACCCAAGAGATTTAATTTTTTTATTATATTAAAGTTTATAAGGTTAAACAAAAAAAAACAACTTTTTTTTAGTTAATTGCCAGAATTATTTATATCAAAAGATTAATTATCAATTAGTGAAAAAAAAATGAAAACATTATGTTTTGTTATAAAGAATTCAAAATTATATGAAATCATGAAAGCTTAAATATTTCGTGCTGATGTAAGTATAAGATTTTAGGTGGAATATTTTGTATTTCTTAGTTCATTAACAGTTTATTAAACGGACGAGTCAGAGTAAAATTTTAATATGTTTATCACTATATATTTCACAACTATGGATTTCAAATAACTTTTTTTTATTCATACAAAAATCAATGAGGATATAACATGTTTATAATGGAAATGTATTATCTTTTAAAAATAAAAATAGTAACCGATTTGAAAATAAAAGTAATTTGCAATGTAGTAATTAATGTAAAATGGAATTATTCCAGCTCAACAGTCTTTTTTTTTTGGTTCATTTTTGTGTTTTTATTATTCTTACTTTAACCGTAATCAGTGCTTGACTTAAAAGCCACAAAGATGATGATACTAATAAGTGTAAGAAAATACACAAAAATCTATAGGTTTTTTATTTAAACCTTTATATTGATTTCCTCCTAAAACAATTTATCCTTATATAAGCTGTATATGTGTGGAAACAATTTATCCTTCATATAACCTGTATATGTGTGGAAACGAAACAGCACTTTTTCGCAACAAATCAAACGTACTGTGTTAACAATTTTAAACAATTTTATATTTTCTTAAAACTGTACAAACTTTTAATTTACAATATAAAATTAACAGATTGAAAAAAAAAAAAAACAAATAATTAAAAATTGAACCACTTGTTTTGAAAAATGAGAAAAAACTATTTTTTATATTATTTTAATTACAAATTATCCTAATCCTCAACACATCATTATATACTGTAAGAAGTTCCAAAACAAGTGTGGTTCAATTTCTAATTAATTTGTTATTTGTTATTTATATTAGTTTTTTTAAACCTGTTAATTTTATATTGTAAAATAAAAGTTTGTCTTGTTTCAAAAAAGATAAAATTGTTTAAAATTATTAAAAAAATATTAGTTACATTTTATTAAAAAAAAAGTAAAAAAATAAACAAATTAAAATTGATCAACCAAAAAATTGTAAAAGCGGTATAAATTATATTGCAAAAGTCGAGGTAATTAAACAATAATTTTAAGTGTTTATAAATACACATTATCTTTGTAATAATTTCATATTGTAGCCCTAATGAAGTTCCGAAGTCCGAACGCACTATATTGGGAAGAACACTAAAATGAGCAAAAAGTAATTTTTATTATTTTTGTTTCAAATTATCCTAATCCTCACGTATAAACACCACTTTCAACAATATTATAAGCATACGAACATATCGAGAACCTATCGATAACTCAAATAAAAATTATTATAAAATTTTCTTTTTAATTTATTAAGTTCACACTATAGAGAATCTACTCTCAGAATTTTTGTGAAATTGTACGCATTGTACTATTGTACATATATAATAGTCTACAATGCATCTTTAAATAATACACTGGTTGGTAGTACATACAATTTTTAAAAACCGTAAAATAATTCTAAAACCAAAATAGAATTAAAATTGTGTTTTTCTTTGCCAGAATAAAATGTCATGAGAGATGTATCATTTAGATAGAAAAAAAATAAGCTTTTTGCAAGGCTTTTAATCAATACAAAAACAAAATTTAACATTTAAAACTTTTTAACTGACTTTTAAAAGAACATATTATTTTTATACAGATTTTATTTCAAATGATTGGATTGTCATGCGCTTTCAGAAAATCTGGTTTGGGATTTTTATATTTGAACACGAAAAACTTTGAATAAAATAATAAATGTTTTTTTTCTTTTGTTTTTTCAAAGGAAAACAAATAAATGTAGGTCACTGTTGTCTTGTTAATTTCATTTTTTCCAATTGAAAATCCCATAGTCAAGTCACAAAATTTTTCTGATTAATGGTACCTTTTTTCCACATGGTTTTATGTATGCTTGCTACTACATATAGTTACTTTTGTTTACTTTTCTAACCGACAGTTAAGAAAATATATCGTATACATTCTACACTACACTTTTTTTTCCCAAGCTTTGAATAATAAATTTTCTTTTTTATTAGATGTAAATATAATAAAAAAATAGAATAAATGTTAAAACTATGTACTAAAGAGATTCAATTTTATTTACTAAGCTATCAGAATATCGAATATATGTACACAAGGCAAATACGAATGTGTATATTTTTTTTGTAGGTATTTTGCTTTTTAAATATATTTTGATGTTACGCCTTTATTATAGAATTTTTGATTTTTTATTGCGATTACCTGAAAAATAAATTTTAAAAACAATGGCATAACCATAACATTTATGTACATGTACACTCCTCGTCACTTAAGTAGGTTCTTCCATATGCATTGATAGCTAATACCATAGAATAAGAATGGCGCCGTGACATATGTCCGTACGACATTTGTCCGCGATGAAATTTGTATGGAAAACTTCGCGGACAAATGTCATTTTGCAAAATGTCATTTGTCTGCGATTGATTTTTCAGATTTTTAGCGGACAAATGTCATTTTGCAAAATGTCATTTGTCCGCGATTAATTTTTATCGCGGACAAATGACATTTTGCAAAATGTCATTTGTCCGCGGCGGACAAAAGACATTTCGAATCGCGGACAAATGTCATTTTTATGTCCGCGATACAAAAACAAATCGCGGACAAATGTCCCGCGGACAAATGTCCAACCCCCGTCTATATTGAATTGGGGGTTGGACATTTGTCCGCGGGACATTTGTCCGCAATTTGTTTTTGTATCGCGGACATAAAAATGACATTTGTCCGCGATTCGAAATGTCTTTTGTCCGCGATAAAAATTAATCGCAGACAAATGACATTTTGCAAAATGTCATTTGTCCGCTAAAAATTTAAAAAATCAATCGCGGACAAATGACATTTTGCAAAATGACATTTGTCCGCTAAAAATTAAAAAAAATGACATTTTGGAAAATGACATTTGTCCGCTAAAAATTTGAGGCTAAAGTGCAGATGACGTGAACCAATCAGAATCGGCACAACGAGAGAGGGGGATGGGGGGCGGCGGGCATAAAAAAAATTTATAAAAATTGATATAAACCTGTAATGTTTAAAAAAGGTATGACGAACCTATTCAATTGACGAGGACTGTGTGAATGTAAAAGTATACACAGTATATATAGCTCTAATAAGTTATATCATAAAAATAAAATTTTATTAACTATTTTATTTTATTTCATTTTTTTTTTGCAAATTTATGAAAATAAATATAAGTAGGTAAAAACGTATGAAATAAAGGTATAATATATGTATATGGTTCAACTTCAACCAGTAATTGTTTGTCTGGCAACAAATAAGTGGCTTTTATTTTGAAAACCCAATCAGTTGAGTTATTTAACTAACATTATTATTATATATAAATATCAAAAAATCAAACTGAAAGTACGTATCTAGTAAGTTTATAATATACATAGGATACAGTCAATTTTGCTGTGGGGTTGGAATTAGTGATTGCAATATCGATAATCGATAAACCGATAAACCGATTAATCGAAGGAAAATAGCATTTTAAATTTAGCGATAAATCCTTTTCATATTATCGATAATCCGATAAATAATAGAAAAAAAAAGAAGGTTTTCTGAACTTTCAAGTGATTTCCTAATACTTTATCAACGAAAGAAAAACTTCATCGAGCAATTCGAGAGAAGTCAAATTTAAATCTCGAAACTCCACAGCAAAGAACGCTAGGAGATATAAACAAAATTATAAAAAGAGAAATGATTTACTTTGAAGACATGAAAATTCGTGGTAAATAAATACTTAGAATCGGCCTACAACTATCTTGGATCCGTTCAGCCCACAAGTGTTGAATCAGAGCGGGACTTTTCAGCTGCAGGGATTTTTTGTACGATCGATAAATGATAAATTTTTTATCGAATTATCGATTAAGCAATTTTTATGATATTTTGCAATCACTAGTTGGAATTTGTTTTCTAATTTTTCCATTATTATATGTGTATTAGCTTAATACTGAATGCTTTGCTAAAGATTGAGTATAGGTATTACTATTATACTAAATTTTTATTCGTAATGTAATAATTACAACTATTACCCAGCTAATTAAGTCCGATTGACAATTTTCCAATTTTTTCACTATTAACAAAAAAAAAGTTTACTACAAAAAACCCTGATGTAAGGCGTAGGTTAAAAAAAATAAAAGGAGTAATAACGAGATATACCATGTCACTTAAGTAGGTGTCAGAATTCCAAAACTGAGAAAATTTATCTCGAATCCGTAGTTTTATACATGTTTATACATATAAGTTACATATAGTAAAAGCTGATTTCTATTTCAAAGACCAGTGAACTATTTGACTACCGTACCGATCACTTTTTAATCTTTATTTCAAACTTTGTCATTTGAAAGTTCCGTAAAATAATGTGTATAAACAAACCATGTACTTTATATTATTTTTGTAATTTCCCCAGTTTTGTTTTTACATTGAAAATAAAATGTTGATTCAACTTTATTGTAATGTATTGTTTATGTGTTGCGTGAATAAATTATTCTATTAAAATTAAACACCCTTAATGAATTCAAAATTTGAATTTTGAAACATTTTGGTTTAAATATTTCAATTTTCTTAAATGTTGATACTGTTTTCCCTCATTTTATGCTTCCACGATGGTTTTCTCATTAACACCATAGTTACTTAAAATAAAAAGTTTCAGACGAAATAGAAATAGAAAAAAAATGAAAGAAAATGAATTTAGGTATCTCTTTATTTTATTTTGTAAGATGTGGTCATATTAATTATACACTTTAAAAACGTTTTTATAATTGGTTTCATTTTCTTTTATATATAATATTTAAGAGATTAATAAAGTTAAAGTTAATTTTTTTTTTCCTACATTACAATATAAATTTATATGTAATTTATTAGCAGAGAAGAACTTAGTCACCCTAGATGGAGCATCAAAGAAATTTATTATCTTTGTAATATAAATAATTTAAATTAAATTAATTGAGTTTTTTTTACTTTGATATAATTTGTTCGTAAAATCGTAACAAAAATACAATAAATTTTGTGCTTTGTTTGTTGAGGTTTTTTCTTAATAAAAGATTGTGCACCTCATAACCCAAATAAATCATTTTTTAACACTTTAAATAGAGTACTGAATTTAGGAATGTACCTTTAGAAATAATATTGCATTCAAATGCAAAAAGATATTAAAAATTGTAGAAACAATTTTTTTTACACAATGTAAACGTATTCTTTCCACTTCTTTTCTAAACTATTATTTTCTTATTATTAATATATATAAGATGTTGATAAAGTTATTCTGTAAACGTAAAGGTATTGTATGAATGAAACTATTAAATTTACATAATATATTTATTGAAAAAACTTTATAAAATTATTTGGTATAGGAATTTTAAGAAATATAATTATAATTGTTTTAATTAGAATTGAAACATTATATTTTAATCATTTCCCACAAGTACGGTATAGTTAATTAAATCAAAAAATGTTTTAATTGCAAAAACTAAAATTGAAGTTGAATTAAATTGATTATTTACCAAGAACGAAATCGTCATAATACAAAACTTTGATACCTACATTATAATTTTTTTTGTTGAATTTCTATATTGTACGAAAAGAACTTAAAATAAATTGAACTACTTTATCGTGTAAATAAAAGTGACATATTAAAATGTGAATCAAAATGTCAAAAGAGTACCAAAATTCATAGTCAAAATGCTAATGCGCTAGTAAAATAAAATTAACAAGTCGCTCGAAACGCGCCCTTGTTATATTGATATTGATTAAACAGTCCTGGCCAAAGAAAAACATCCAAATGAAGTTTTTAGTATGATACCTAATAAATTTAAGTGCTATAATATAAGGGAGTTAATTATTTTAACAGAAATAATAAAAAAATAAGCATTTTGGTTCTGTTCTGTTTTTAATTAAAAACTAAATGCAAGTTAATGATGTGGTTTGATAATAAGAAATTTTTTTCAATAAAGAAAACAATTTTTATCGAGTAAAGGACACATTATAATTATAACACTGGAGTCACTGTATACCTAATTATAAACCACACGAATCTTTTTCATTTTTATTCCTAATAATTTTTGTTATTATGTATTTCCATTAAAATTATTTTCAAAATTATTTTGCATTGTCACATCTTTCTGAACGAAATATAAAAACAATAATATTTTAATTTTATAAAAAATAATATTGAATTTTAGATTGATATTATTATAACTTCTGTTCGCATTTAAACCCATTTTTTAATTTACAAACTTTTCTTTACTCAACTATTATATGCAGTATATCACTTGATTTATTTTTATAAACTTTTTAAACTTTTTTATTACAACCTCTGTTTACAGTTCTTTTAAAGTTTTTTTGGTTTATTTGAAAATAAATAAGTTACTGAAGATTTCTTTTTGTGTAATAAATAAAATATAAAATGAATCAATTAAAAACTTATTTAATTGTCTCCAAGATTGACTTCGAAAACATAAACAAAGTTAATTAACCAAAATGATTTTGGAAGCTTTGTATTTCGTTACTATCATCATTTGACGTAGTTGAAGATTTTTAGAATTATCGTGAAAGAGTCAACGATTCTAGGTAAGTATAATATAATTTTACGATTTTTTGAGAGATGCAAAGCTGATAAGGGTTTTTTCCCCATTTCAGGACGTTAATAGTTTTTTGATTTATATAATTTTTCTCTCCTTTTTTCAATTTCACTTTATTATTTCACAATTATTAAGAATTTTTTATTCTTAAACTGTTAAAATACCAGAACAAGACATTGAATACAAAATTTTTATAATGTGAAAAACTATAAAAAAATAAAGATATGTTTTGTATGTGCATATACAATTTATATTATATTTTATATAGTACATAGTTTCAAAATTTAATGTTAAGTAATTTGATTTTTTTTCCTGGACTTTTCACACCAGGTGTTTTATATTAAAAATTAAGATACCATGGCATAAAATATAATCTATAACACCTGGACTTTTGTCGATATGGTCTTATAACCAGGAAAAATCAATGTAATATCAAAATGTATATAGATATATTTCAAATTGATGAAATTAAGAAAAATATTCTTCTTTAAAAAAAAGATAAAAAGAGCTTTTAATATACCTAGTCAATTTAAATGCATAATAGTAATAATGTTTACTGCAAAAAAAATGTATATATGTACCTATAATATAGTTTTATTAAAATAGAAGATAACAATTTACCTTTTTTTTTTGCCTGAGAATCCTTTAAGAAACCATATCCCATACCGAAAATTTGTGATATTATTATCTTTAATGCTCTTTGAAAATAAAATTATTTTTCACTTTGTTAAAAAAAAAAAAATTTCTTGTAAAAAAAATATTATTAAATTTCTTTTCTAATTTGCTCCGGGATTATTAACTCAATTATAAAAAAAAAAATTAAGAAAAAGGTTTCTTTGCGCCAAAAAAAAAAAAAATAACAAAGAGGCCAATTTAACTTAATTGTCTAATTTTCACGCGTTTTGATAACATTAAATAAAAATTTTCTCAAGAAACAAAAAGTGCTTAAAAAATTCTAAAAAAAAAAAAAAAAAAAAAGAACAAAAAATTTTCTAGCTTTGGGTGAGAAAAATATTAAACTTTTCCACTTTGTTATATCGGATTTTTTTTTTTACTTTTTTTGCTTTTCTTTTAACAAAAATTTTTTGATGTAAATTTTAATAATAAACAAATAAAAAGAGAAAAAAAATGATTTTCATTTTTTTCTATATACTTTAATCGCCTAAAGCGCTTTCTCGAAGTAAAAATATAAACAATACAAAATTTTGATAGTAGTATACTGAGAATGGTATATATAAAGGACTAAGAACAACTCTGACTAAGTATATAAAAAATCTATATCTCTTGTATAATAAAATTTTGAATTTTATATTTAATTTTTTCATAAAAACAAAAATAAAACCTTAAAGTTATTTGAAGTTGATTTGTTATTTTTATTTAACTTTAATAAACTGAGTTATTATAAGTAAATATTATTATTTTTTATATATAAAAATTTAGAAAAAAAAATTCATAAAAATACGTAAGTTTCTTTGGTTTAAATCAGTCTTAAATTTATCAATATAAGGAAAAAAAAAGATTTTTTATTGTTATATCAATAATTTATTTATTTCCAATATTTCGTACCGTTTCTTAAAGCGCCTACAATATTACAATTATTTAGTACACTAAATGACTAAATTATTTCAATTACGAATATTTTTTAATTATTTTGATCTTTGATTATGATTAATTTTTTTCAGGTTTACGTACAATTTTTTAAATCTTGAAACAAAAATTTTTATTTCCATCATAATTATGTATACATATAAGTTAACATTTTTTTAAGCCAAAAAATTCTTTGTATATTAAAATGTTTTTTTAAAAAAATAAATAATTTACATTATTAGACAAAACACAAGATATTAAAGAAAAATGTTTTCTAGCTTTGTATAAAAACTGAAAACAGCTGTACAGATATTTATCAACTATATCAAAAAAAAAAAAAAATTTATTTTAAAAAATTTAAAAAAGAAAGTTAGATTAAAAATAAAGAATAGTACTTCATAAATGAAGTATTGGCGCCGCTTTCATCAATTTGATTTTGGAACATACAGTCAGTTTTTGCATTTTTGATGAAAAAAGAACAAAAAAATAAATAGTAAAATCTATAATATACTTAACCGTACAAAATAAACACAAAATACATAAAGAAAAGGGCTCGTTTAAATTGTCATTTTTTTTAAATATATTTTTTTGGCCGTTTTCCATCAAAAACCAAAAAAACGGACTAAATGTTTTCATTAAATGACCGTCCGCCACTAAAATGGTTATAACTAATGAACCAGCTAATCAATTTTCTATCATTAAGGTTTCGGAGTTAGAGGCTCTCAACCAGCCAAGGATAATTACGCGGTTCGTAAAGGCAGTGATATGTATTTCATATGTTACGGGTGAGCCGAATGGTAATTTAAAATCCTTCCTTTTTCTAAGCCAATTCGTTGTCCTTCTCTTTTTACATGATATATTATTCGTCATTTGATTTTCTGTTTCTATAGTGAATTTGATTTTATCGTGGAAGTTGTTAAAAGTTTGCAGACATTAATTTTTTTTATCTTTTGGTATTGCCAAAATACAAACATATGTTTTGAAAAATATAGGTCTGAAAGTGATATAGTTGATAAATATGTACAACAGCTGTTTTTTGTTTTATTTAAAGTGAAACATTTTTTTTGGAATATTTTCATTTTGTGTTAGGTATGTATAATGTAATTATTTATTTTTATTCATTTTTTTTTTAAATATTTTTATAATAAAAAAATTTATTTGACTAGTATACGATGGAAATAAAATTTTTTGCTACAAAATTTAAAAAATTGTAAGTAGCGGAGACTCGCCAACGGTGAAAAACTTTTTCTATCTTAAACTAGCTTTTTCTATCTTAAAAAGAGCCAAAAATAATATTAATAAAACAAAAAAAATATCGTAAAAAATAAATACCTAAACAAGAAAAAATTTATAATTAATAATAATTAATTAATTTTAAATTTTAAAATTAAAATAATTAAGTACACTAAATAAATTGTGATGCCGGCATTGATAATGTACCAAGAAGCGGTACACTTAGAATATGATGTCCTTAGGACCCTAAGATTTTTCGGGCCATTTTCTCAATGTTTATTTGTAATTCTAGTCGAAATGATTCATCGAAAAAGAAAAAGAATTTGAGCGTATAAAAATGATACATTGCATCATAGTACATAAATGACGTATAATAAAGTAAAGAAGCGGAAAGGTGATCAGAACAATGAAAATTAAAAAATTCAAACCTTGAAACCTTTCGCTTATAAATCAAAGAAGAATTTACATTTAAACAAAAAGGAACGAATAAAAATTATATACCCACCTAAATAATATAGTTCATAGTACATACTAGTATTTAATTTAATTTATATATTATAATTTTATTAAAAAATAAAAATTTTAGTAGGAATGAGTTTTCATTATTAAACTTTTTTAACCGGCAGTATACCTTACCTAACGACTTAACCAGTAGTACAAACAAAAACTCAATGTGTATTATGAGTTATGAGGTTTTGTATTAATTTTTGATTTTGTTGTTTATTTCAGTATACCTTTCATAACGAAGTATTTACTAGGTTATCTGCTTATATAAATAATTAAGAGATGTGAAATACATATATACATTTTATATTCCTAGCAGTGGCGTACGCAGATAGGTGTTACTGTGGGTTAAACCCCCCCATGACCCATGGTAAAAAATTGTTCAAATGCTATAATTTAATAAGTCGCATAAGTAAGACTATATTTATTATTATACATATTCATAGATCAGTTTCACGTAGGATTTCAGTAAAATCACGGAGAGGTCTTCAAATGTGGTTTTCTTTCAACCCAATCGAAAGTAGCTTAAAAACTATGAGTACGGTGAAATTTTTGTTTCCCGAAATTCGGTCTCGTTCCGGAGCTACAGCCACTTAAAGTGCCAAAAACAGTAATTTTTTGCTCCCATTTCCCAGCTTAATACAGATCTGATTTCACTGGTCTTGGTTTTAAATAAAAGGTTTCGAAAAATTTGAATATGTCTTTTCATGATTTTTTTAATTGTACCGAATTCTGATCCTTAATCTGCATTTCAAGCTCCTTATTTTTGTTATTTTGCCGAAAAAAAAATAAACAAAACAAATTTATTTTTAGAATATATATATTATAAGTTCCTTTTTTGTATGTTATGAGTTCTTGATAAAAATTAATTTTAATAAATACAAATTATTCGCAACAAATTTGAAAAAATAATTATAATAACAAATAACAATAACATTAAAATAATAAGTAATATTAATATCGTCCATTTTTTCAATCTTGAGTTCAAAAAAAATAAAAAAGCAACCACAGGTCTAGTTCACATGTACATATAATCTGAACCAAATTTAATTTAATACTTGCCTGTTTGAAGCTACAACTCCTTAAGTTTAAAATTAAAAAATTTACCAGCAGTAATAAGTTCTATTAGATCTGAATTAAATTTTTTCATAATTTCCACTCATTATAATTATACAACTTGTAACTAATTACCACGAGAAACGTTTTCTGTTAAATATTTCTAATTTTTTTTTTGTAGTAAGTATTACTTCAGACGAAAAATTGCCATTTTCGATATAAAAAACAAAATAAAGGAAATAATTATGAAATAAAATGTAAAAATAATTATTTTTTGTGTGTAAAGTTAATTTTTTAAGTTAATACAGCGAATAATTAACATTTCTTTATTGAATTTCATTTAATTAATGAAAAGAAAAATATTAAAATTTCTTACATATTTTCAAAGGTAAACATATTCTATAGTCCCTTTAGAAAAAAAACAGCTGTTTTTAATATTATTATTTCTTTTTTAAAATTAAATTTTTTTCAATATTTTAAAACCATTTTTTTGTAATTTCAAGTCGTTTGTTTGTAAATTCCTTAAAAGACATATTCAAATTTTTCGAAACCTTTTATTTAAAACCAAGACCAATGAAATCAGATTTGTATTAAGCTGGGAAATGGGAGCAAAAAATGACTGTTTTTGGCACTTTAAGTGGCTCTAGCTCCGGATCGAGACCGAATTTCGGGAAACAAAAATTTCACCGTACTCATAGTTTTTAAGCTACTTTCGATTGGGTTGAAAGAAAACCACATTTGAAGACCTCTCCGTGATTTTACTGAAATCCTACGTGAAACTGATCCATATAAATAATTTGATACTAATATGTTCTAAATAGAACACATTTTGAATTGACTCAATTACAAGATGTATTTACTTAGCCAACTCAATTAAATTTTATATTAATAAAAATGGATTACCATTGCTTAATATTCATCGCAATGTCACTGTTTCGTCAGATGCAGTTCTAGATGAACTAGCAAAAGTTTCACGGAAACTAGAAATTCGCTTGTAATAGGTATTATATTTGATTATATTTAATTATAATTTAATTATATTTGATGATTTTACAACGTTTTTATTAAGTCACTTTCTTGTCTGTAATAAAATTTTAGACCATTTTCCGACAAACTACACCTCTGAAACTTTTAATATACCTCTGAACCCGATGACAATGCAATATTCTACCACTTTAATCATGCTGTGAAAACTTTCTTGTCTGTTTGTCTGCCCGCGAAATTTTTCAATCAAATTTTCACAATGAAAGTTCGTCCGATTTCATTCAGATTTAGAACATAAAAAGAGCCTCCTACCCAGCGACCCCTCTGGAGGAAATTTTTCAATCAAATTTTCACAATGAAAGTTCGTACGATTTCATTCATATTTGGTACATAAAGAGGAAATGATTAAACACACAAATTTCGGAACAAAAAAGACTAAATAAAAAAGTTTAAAAACACCGTTTTTTAATTGCCTAAAAAGAAGAAAATAAAAATTTTTTTCCGGCTCATACAGAAAATTATGAACACACATATTTGAAACTGATTACAGCAGTCTATAACTAGAAACGTTGGGCGAATTTTTGAGTTGTGTTTTAGTGTGTAAAATTTAAGATGGAGACATGAACAACTTACAAATAAATGACTTAATATTTCTGTCCACCCCCCATGACTTCATTCTGCGTACGCCACTGATTCCTAGTAACTAAAAAATTCATAAATTCCAAACCTATAACAACCTATAACAATAATAAACTTTTGCAAAACCCAGTTTGAGTATCAAAATCAGAAGATAATCTGTTCATATTGTACTGAAGAATTTTGTTATAAAAGTACCTATTAGAAATAAAGAATCTTACAAACCTGGTTTCCTTTATACAATTAAAAAAAATTTCATCTTCTTCATGTTTTTATATTATAATGATACTTCAGTAAGACAGTCAATCATTCTGGGATTAGCTTTTAAAAAATACATTGCGAAATTTTACGATCGAGCCAGGTACTCCAATTTTTAACACTATTTTTCGGGAGCAGGTCTAATGCCCGGAGTCGAAAATCCCGGAGGTACGAAATCCCGGATTTTTTTTCCCCCGTTTACCAAATCCCGGAAGCTAATATACCGGAAATCACAATCCCGGATTCTGAAATCCCGGAAGTAAGAATCCCGGAAAGACGAAATCCCGGAAATCAAAATCCCGAAAACACTAAATCCCGGAACTTGAATTCCCGAAAAGACGTAATCGCAGTCGCAAATCCCACTGACAAACCACCAGTTCGCTAGGGTTGCCAGAAGTCCCGGTTTTCCGGGATTGTCCCGGTTTTCATGTCGTTTCGTGACGTCCCGAAAAAGGTTCTCGGGACGCTCAATTGTCCCGGTTTAACATTTTTGACCAAAAAAAAATTAATAAATTTATAAAAAATGTGCCACTTTGTTCAGGTTATGTTACGCTTTGCTTTCATTTTTCTAATTCCCGATCCTACATTACATCAATCCAGCCTATAAAGATATTGCAGGGTAGTATTTGTTTATTATGGCTGGTACCAATTTTTGTTAGTTAGCATCTTTTATTTATAAAATTTGGTTTACTAATTTCATTTTATATATAATTAGATTTATCTTATACCTTCAAGTTCAAGCATGCCAAAGAGAAAGTGCCAATTTCTAGAAAAATGTACTACAGAATTTCCTGTTATTAAAAAAGGCAAAATTTATACGGAAGCGTATTGTAGACATATTGCAATTCAAGTTTTAGTATAAGTCATGGTTTATCCGACATTAAAAAATTCCATTCAAAGTCAGAAACACAAATCTGCAGTTGCTTCGGCAAGAAAATGAAATGAATATTTATATTTTTTGTTCCTAATTTGAGTTATTAATTTTAAGATATTATTTAATTACGTACTTGACCTTGTTACCATTATTACGGTCCTTTTTTTATATTTATATTAAATAAAATATTTTTTATAATAAATTTTATTAATTTTGTAAAAAAATTCTTTTTGTCCCGGTTTGTAGTGGGGAAAATCTGGTAACCCTACAGTTGCAAATGTGTAAATCCGCCCCTGCCCCAACCCCAATTACTATTTTTCTAGTACATATGTTTTTTATATGTATGTGTATATTTAATTACAATAGTTTGCAATTGGAATAAAATATGAATTCATTGATTCATAAGCATATTTTAGATAGTAGTAAATATGAATACATATAAGTATAAATAATCAAAGATGACATATTATAAAGATAAGAAGCACAGGAATAAGTGTAGTTTTCTCCCGCCAAAACTTCTCTTTGTATTGGTTGTTTTTTTTTATTATTTACACTTAGTTTTTATATGATTTTATTATCGGTGTTCAATAGACAAAATCAGGGATGGACTCAATGAAATATTTTTTAAATAAAAACTCTTAAATTTAAAGGTGTAACACAGATAAAATTTTATTTCTATTTTTCTTAATTTTAATTGTTTTATTAAAGTATTTCAAAATATAAAAAATTCGACAACGGATAAAAAGATTTACTAAAAATACTTTATTGCAGCAATAGTAGGAATCAACATTAATTAGTTTAGCAAACAGTTTTTGATGTATTGAACTTTCTGTTAAAATTACGTTAAAATTTTCCAAAAATGTATTTTCTAATTTTTCAATATAAACTACGAAATTCGGAGCTGGCGAGACTAATTTACAATTTTCAAATTGTTTAAACTTAATAAAATTATAGTTTTGGTCTTCTGCATGTGGTCCATTTCTACTACAATTTTGATTTTTGTGGGATTTTTTGAATAAATAGCCGGCAAAATAATTAAAAGCATTTTTTTCACCTAGGTCCATATTTTTTTCATTATAATTTAGGTCTAATTTTTCATTGCCGATTTTGATTGGCTTAATTTCGGAATCTTTTATAAGTAATTTAAAATCTAAATGTTTTAAGTTTAATGCTTTTTTCACCTCACAATTCGCATTTTTAATTATTTCGAAATATTTTAAACAAAAAATTTTTTTAAAAGCTCTAGAGTCTAGACTCTAGAGCAGCGGTCGGCAAACTTTTTTGGTCGTGGGTAAAATTCGCCTAAGAGATTTTTTTTTGAATTTATAGTGGGTCAATGTCAATTTTATGTGAAAGTAATTTTAAAAAAAAATAGTTTAATCGAAAGTTAATTCCGGCAAACTAGGGCTTACAAAAACAATTGCTGGAAAAACTTAGAATTTTATATGCAATAGTTGTAAACAAAAATTTTTTATACGCAATTGTTGTAAAAAAAATACATTTATTGATTTGAAAATTACTTTACAATTTCGAAGCGGGCAACATGAGATGAAGCTTTGGGTCACCCCGTGACCCACGGGTCATAGTTTGCCGACCGCTGCTCTAGAGAATTCTACTGGAGTAGGGTGAACATTATTTCCACCTTGTTTTCTAACCATTGCAAAATAATTTTCCAAGCAATCTTGATTCAACCGGCGTGTGCAGACATATTTGAAACCATCGTTGGATAATCTAGCCTTGGTCTGATATTATGGCAACTGTTTTAATGCCAGCTTCAGCTAGATTTCTTATAGCACTGAAGATCAATTTTTCTAATTTGAATACTGGACATGTGGAATTAAGCAAAATGTATCCAAATGGATGTTTCCAATTATTTGCTACCCCGCAAGCCATTAGAACGAGAGCATTTTTTGAAACAAAATTCGAACGAGTGGTTCCATCGTCTTGAAGTCCAATAATTTTACCAATTCATTTATCGAAAAATAAATTTGATTTGAGAGACATTTCATCTAAGCATAAGGCACAATTTTTAGACAATTCATCCATTCCTTCAAGTTTCAAAGCAAGCGCTTGCAAATTAAGTGGGTGTAGTCCCGGACCAGAAGGCCAGTTTTGAACAAAAGTTTGTTAATGTGCGATATGTCGGCAATTTAATAATATCTGCTAAAAATCTGTAGCTAGTTGTAGCCAAAAAATATAAAATTAAAGCGAATTGCTTGGTTTCTACCGAATAACGTCGACGATTTGGAGTGACATTTTCATTATTTAGATGATCACTTAATGTGTAGGCTATTTCGGTGGGTAAGAAATCATGGAGTGTTTGAATTAATTTTTTTCTATTATTTTTAGTGGACATTTTTTTTACAAGCATTTTGCTTTCTCTTAATTCTTTTTGTAAAGCTTTAATTTTATTGCGCATTTTGTTTTTTCTAGGAGTCTGATTTGAAATGTTAATTTCCGTTTGAATATTTTTATTTGCACTTATGGTTCGATTTGCATCAGTGTTAAAACTTGAAATTTGCAAAGAACCTGGATGTTGCGATATATTGTTGTTTAAGTCAATAACCTCGGGCTCTTGAATATTTTCTGCCAATGAAACCTGAAAATAAATTAGCTATAAGCAGAGACTTGAACCGGAACTGAACCGAAAACCGAAATTTTATGCCAAACCGTAACCGTAACCGAACTGATATTTAGTAAAAATGAAAAACCGTAACTGAAACCGGAACGAAATATTTTTCGGTTTTTTTTTCGTTCTTTTAGTTATTTTATAAAAGAAAAAATTTGCTTGAAAAATGTTAAACGTATTTTTGTAATATTTTAGAATTTTTTTTCATATGTGTAATATGGTGTTCGCATTAGGAGAATATTAGTGGAATATGCTGTTATCCGGAATATTTCAGGAATATGAACTGGATTTTTCATATAAAAAAATATTCCGGAATATTTATATTCCACTTTCATATTCTAGTTTGTCAGGGTTAGAATTCTACATTTATAGTTATTTTCACTCATTTTTCGAAATTTTGTTATAGTTGGCAACAATTTTCTTGTCAAAAATGAAAAAAAAACAAAAAAAATTGATAAAAAGCGAGATAAAAAGTCAAAATTTTCAACAACAAAAACTTTTTCTCTTTCTCAATTTTTTTTTTTTACATCATCAAATTCCAGTTCTCATCAAATTTTGTAATGCGAACGGCAATTTGTTTTCCAGAATATAAAGGGAATTTAAATTATAATCCGAACAAGGTATAAGGGAAACAAAAAGGATTTTTTTCTAAAATAAGAGTCTGTTCACTTATTAAACGATTGAAAAAAAAGAAATCTCCCTTTTCTGTAAAACAAATGTCACAATTTATAAATTGAGGACGTGATTTTCTGCATTCTGTATAATCTGCTAAAATCAAATACTTATAAAATAATATTTGGCCGACTGAAATCAAATACTTATAATAATACGCGACCGACCGAATTTTCTACCCCATTTTTGCCACTTTTTTCTTTTCTATACAATTTTAGTTTTTGAATTCACTTAAAAGTAGACCTACAAATTTAGTTTGTTATGGGAAATTTAAAACTTCCCTTTGCAGAATTTAAAAAAGTAAAATTGAATTTGTGAACGGCTTTAGGACAAAATTATTTAATTTTTTTAAATAACAGCAGTAAAATCGTGTCGTTCACAAATTAAAAAACCTGGAATATTAAATCCGATTGCAATTTTTTCAATAATCCCTAATAAGTGAACAGACTCTAAGTAAACTTTACATGGAAAATTTTGGAGGTACAAATTACTATTTAAATTCCCTCTTTCACATATTTGTAAATATTGCAAAATAATGTAATGTATGTATTTTGTGTACTTAACATACGAAAACCCAAAGAATCCGTCCACGAAAAACCTAAGATGACAATATGACATAAAGGCAATTTATTTTATGTCGCTTTAGATTAAGTTAACCTACTGCATTTTTGAAAGTTTTTAAAAATATAAGTGTAACCGTAACCGAAACCGTAACCGTAACCGGAACGAAAAAAAAAATACTAAACCGAAACGTAACCGGAACACAAAAAAAATTTAGGAACGAAACCATAACCGAACCGGAATAAATATCGGTTCAACTCTCTGGCTATAAGAAATAAAAACGAAAAAGATTTTAATTAACTGACATTAATATTTTCGATAAAAAAAAATAAAGTCTGCAGCTTCCTCAACAGTTGTTGTCGAAATCTGCTCTATTTTTGGCATCGCGAAATTGAGTAATTTTTTTCTCTCTGAAGTTCCACCAATCATATTGGGAGAGAAATGGCGTTCGCAGACACCAAGACTCCTAATATTTTTTGGTTTCCATTAAATTAAATCAAACCTTTTTAAAGATTTAAGCCAAGAAATTAATCTGAAAATATATTAAAACAAATTAGTCAGTAAAATTAAAAACGATTAAAAAATAAATTTATTGTCTAATGTTAAAATAATATTAATATCATATATCGTCTTTCATAACATTTATTTTCTGATCTGTAAATTTTAGTTTCATCTTAATAATATCCAAAAAATCTAACCAAATAAATCCTTACCGATTTTTACATGACGGCAACGAAAATAATTTTTTTCCGATCATAGAACAACCTGGCACAATCCACTTTTTTTTTGACATTTTAATATATTTATTTATTTAATTGAAAAAAAATATTTTTTTTTACAACTTTTCACAATATTTTTTAACCACTTTTAAAAATTGACTTAACTTCAGTTGAAAGTTTTCAAATTTAAATTTAAGTTCACATCCCTAATCATTTATTTTTTTCTTTATCGTTTTTTTTTTGAAAAAAAATTAAAATTCGTGACGCGTTTAAAACAATAACACTCAATTTGATGACGCGTTTAAGACAAAAAGGCCGGTATTCAACTGAAGATAAAGTACAAGATAAATTTTATCTTGAAAAGGAACATTATTGAGTGAGATAAAAATTGACACTAAATATATTTTGATAAAAACTACCTAAACAATTTTATTTTTAATTTACTTACCTCCCAACTTTCATCCATTTTATTTAATTAATTTTACCAATTTTATTTTATTTTATTAAATTAAACTATTATTTTAATTTTAATATTTTTTACCAATTTCAGTTTAAAAATTATTTTAGTTTTCTGATTTTTGTTTGTTTTCTTCAAACAACAAACGTCAAATTCTTTTTACACGACCTAATGTCAAAATTTATCTTGAAAAGAATGTTCAAAACATTCTTTGCAAGATAAATTTTTGAAATAAAATTTATTTGAGTGAAAAAATGTTCATACAATTTTTACTCAGATAAATTTCCATTTATCTTCAGTTGGGTACCGATAAATTAAATTCACTCAACTAAAATTTATCTCAGATAAAATTTTATATGAAAAAGTTGATTTTATCTCCAGTTGAATACAGGCCTAAACATGTAAAAAAAAAAAAATTCTTATTCATATACAGAGTGACTATACTTGGTTTAATTTTAAAAAGTTTACTTAAAAATTTATAAAAAAATAAGTATTTTGGGTTTTATGCGAATAATAAATTTAGAAAACAATTTTAGAAATGTTATAGAATTTTTTTTTTGTTTAAAAAATAGAAATAAAGGTTTTTTAAACAAAATAATTTCAATACAAGCTGAAAAATTTAAATCTGTTGAGAGGAAAATTTATGCAATATACCTTATAAATTAGAAAAATAATACACATAAAAATATATTGCTGTCCTTGTCTAAAAAAAAGTTTACACTATGCTACTTATCTTTATAATATGTCATCTTTGGTATAATACAAAAAACTTATTTTATCGTACTATATACTACATACACCCGACGAAATATGACCAAGTCCTCTTAAATCTTGTCTCCACTTCAGGTTCAAAGTTGTGTTAAACTTGTTAAAACTACAAGCGTATACATTACAAATTCTATGTTTACTTTGACATGACGAAAAAAAAATTGTTTGTAAACTTTTAATATTATATTTTGCTTTCAAATATTTTTATTATATTTTGCTTTCAAATATTTTTATTTACATATTTTTGACAACCGGTTGATTCTTTTTTCCAATCCAACAAAAAGTGTGCCATATTGAGTGAAAATTTCTTAAAAAATTGTGAATTTGTATGGATGGCACCACTAAATTTTAGTAGTTTTGGACAAAACTTATTACAAACAACTTCAAGTTTTTATATGGACAAAACTACTTTAAACGAAAAACGAAACTACTTTCCTTAGTAAAACACGTTTCACACTGAAATGGAGACAGCACTTAAAGTGAAGTCGTCATTCAAACAAAAATTTGAAATTTGCTCAGTGGCACTTCAGTCGTTTAAGTCCTACGGCATCGCCTCTAGAAAAATAAAAACAATCAGTTTGACAGACGGACAAAATATCGGCATTGATTTGATTTGACTTTTATTTATTTATTTTTAAAATAAATTTATGATTATAATAATTTAGAAATAAAAAATGACGTCGAATTCAAAAGAAAATCTTAAAACGAAATTTCTTAAACCCAGTTCCACTTTTTTTAGTAAAAATTTAGTCGCAATTGTGATGATACCCACGGTAAGTTTTTCAAATAATTTATAAAATTCTTTAAAAATATAGGCCACACAAGAGGACTGCATTATTTGCATAGCTTTATTCAAAATAGATGTTTACGCAAAAATCCCACTATCCACTTCATACATAGGAAGTACATGATATTAATATCATTGAATTTCATCGAAATAGGTTTTGATAAGATTGTAGATTGTTGATGTAAGGTACCTAACCTACCTACCTATGTAGTTTCATTTCACAGCAAATTCTGAGTTTGAGTAATTTTAGTCGAGTAGCTGCATTTAAGCAAAGTGTTGACAACTAAAATTTTTCATAGACAAATCTGAATCACAAATATTTTAATAGATTTCTTATTAAAAATGAAAACATTTGAGTTGGTATATTGACAGTGCAAATGGAAATAAAAATCGAGTCAATCTAAAAAAAAAAATTTTGTTTCATTCATCATGATGACTTTACTTATAGCAAAGGGCTAATTTTCTGGGTAATTTTTGTAGTGGATAGCCTTATATATTTAAATTAAACCTATTAGGTAGGTAGATTTCAAAATTGCACATTAATTTTAAGAATTGCAAAACCGTTTTTCAATTGCACTACTTAACAATAAATTATAGAGTTAATTTCTTCAGACCCTCTGAAAATAATTTTTAATTTTTTTTTGTCTTGTAGATCATAGGCTTACACTATGGATGGTTGCTACTGCAAGAAAATGAAGCTTTAGTTAAAAAAGAAGAAAAAATAAACATGCCAATAAAATCAGTAAAATTTTATTTTTTTTTAATAACTTTGATTAAATAAGTTTTTTTTACAGATATTTAAATTGGTTACTAATGAAATTCGTGGAAAAAAGAAAGAAGATGAAAAATCAAATACTGAAATTGCTAAGTAAAAATTATGTTGAAAATATTTATTGTACAATAAATTTGTTTAGAAATTATGTTAATGCTATTTATAATAAAAAAATAATTATAAATATGTTTGATATTTAATAATAATAATGACATAACCGTTAACCTTTATTGCTACATTTTTCGATTTTGATGATCCAAAAACGTTAAATCTGCAGTAAACCTTTCCGCCTTAGTTTCTTAATTCGAGTTCTTGACGGACAGAACAAAGAACCATTATGCAAAAAATGTTAGAAAATACATTGTTAAATCTACTTTATTAAAAATAAAATGATTAACATTATTTTTAACTTATAAAATATTATTATTATAACAAAAACAATAATTAAAATGAATTATACTAATGAGCTTGAGAAAAAAAAAACATTAAAATACTGTACACTGTTTTTTTCATCGACTTATGTTATTTTTGATCCAATCGTTAAGCTTTCCAACTGACCGTTAAACAAAATATCACTTATTAATTTTTCTGCAATAATACGTTGTGTATGGCTCATTGATCTTAATTTGGAAGCAACTACGAAACCAATGGCATCAAACTCATCATCATGTTTTTGTCTTCCGCTAACTTTTGTGGTTTGTGGTGTATCATCAAGAAACTGTTGAATTGATGACGAAGTTAGAGGTGTTGAGGTTATAGCTGTGTTGGAATTCAAAAAAGCCTGCAATTGATCTCGAGATAAAGAAATGCTTTGAATTGATACCGGATGTGGAGAATTTTGTTGCGTTTGTGAACTAGAATGTTGTTGATTAAATGTCGTATGCTGGGTTTGTTGATGCGGGTGATGAAATGTTTGCACAATTGCTTCATTTTGTTCCAAATCATGATGATGATCCGTTGAAGTAATTTTTTGTCCCTCTTCTTCAACAGAATCAATATTGGTTACCTCTAGAACTGCTACTTGAGTAGATCTTCCTTCTTGCTTTACTGACAATATGTCATTATTATCTGATATCATTTCACCATTGACTTGCTCGTCATCATACATTTCGATATTTTCTTCATTTTCAGATTCTGGTTGCAATTGCAAAGTGTCCTGATTAATTTTAAAAGTTTTGAAATCCTTTTTACAGTGTACTGTTTTAGCTGTCTGATGAACACTTTTCTTCCTGCCATTTGTAACTTTTCTCGTATTTATACTTTGATCAGCTATAAAGAGCATATGATCGTAATACCATAAACGAGGTTCGTAATTAGAATCATACACTTTTTTCCTAAAACAAAATATTAATTTAATAGGTATGTGAGTGAAAATGAAAATACGAATATTTCTTATTACTATTTCAATTATAGCATACGAATAAACTAATAATGAACGTTAAAAAAAAACAACGAGATTTGTTTGTAACTAGTTTCTACTTTCTTCGTGTAAAAAACAGAAGCAATCTTTTTTGTACCTGTATTCTCGACGAAATGCTGAACGTAATGAATTTATTTTTCTAACGACCATATTTCGATCAGGATTATCTTCGACTTCTTTAAGTTTAATTACCAATCTATCGTACGCAAGATTTCGCCTGAAAAAAAAAGAACAAAGATTAGTAAACCAAAAATATGAAGCATTAAATTTAAATTTTACAACAAGTGTTTATTAATCTTGTCGAACTACAGAGCAACGCGAAGAGCGAAATGAAATTGACTGTAATAGATTATTACAAACACGGTCAGAACGTACAAAAGAAGAAAGAGAAAATGCAAACGAAGATGACATGCATTGAAAGAAAGAAAGAAAAAAAAATTGGAAAAGTTATCCGGGAAATTGGAAAATTCGGGAGAAACTGAAAGAATTTTGTACGAACTTAGCAATTTCAGTAACTCAAGAGCATAACTCAGGAAGGGAATATCAAAACAGTGAAAAATTTGGCAGTGAGATGGTCATATGATTGATCAGTTTTCACGATCCAAGTACACTTTGCCCAAGTTACTTTGATCAAAGTAACTTGAGCAGTGTCCTTCTCAACTTTGATCCAAGTTGACTTTGACACCCTGTTTACACGATCAAAAAGAGCGTTCTAGTCGATTTGACAAAATGTACTTGGATCGTGAAAACCGGACTACAAGAGTTCAATGAATTTCATCAAAATATAATTTTCGAAAGTAGGGTTTTCTTAAGATTTGTTTTTATTTTAACACAAATCTATAATTATCTGTGATATATGTACTTACATCGATACACACATTAGGTATCAACTTCAGTTTTTGATTCGCAAAATCTGACTGTAATCGATTAGTCACTTTTAATCTCTCTGTGTTAAGATTTATTCGATTTACTATATGTATTTCAATTGCTACAATGTGGATCATTTTGAACAATACGTTAATGTAGATAATTTTATTTTAAAGCCTATTTTGTAACATTTACTATGTTCTGATAATTATAATACTTTCAATGAATAATTTCCATTGAATCAATTTCAAAATTATCTTTAAAAACTGAATTATGGACTAATATTTTATACGCAATACTTAAATGTGAACAGTGCACTTACATCCATAATATGAAAGCGTGGAACGAGTTTTTTTCGATATTACATAATTTACCTATTGGTTTTTTTCGTATTAACTAAAACTATAATGAAATGTTTTGTTTACTTACACATGATTGTTATTATAATCACAATGTGATGTTTGCCATAGAGATGCTTCATTTTTGTAAGCGTCAATAAAACCTCTTACCCTGCAAAAAAAAAATGGATTAACAAAGAAGTACCTACCTAATTTTATATAAACTCTAGCAAAAACTTATTTCAGAATATTATTGTGGAATTCAAAAAAAACTCTGGCCCAGATTATTAATTCGATAAGACTATTAGACAGTACCTATAGTTATAAATAAACTTAAGTCATATTTACAAATTAAAGATTTATTAGGGCGCTGACGACTACCTACAACATAATATACCTAGTAGGTAGGTATTTAAGTATACAATAAAAAGATAGGTACCTAGGTTTAATAAACAAAAGAAGCTTAGACATGATTATTTTTTATAGTACCTATTCCAGAAAAGATCAGAAATATGTGGCATGAGAAATATCAAATTGATTTTGATAGATAAATACCCACCTAACCTACGTAGGTATCTGCCCCCAACCCGATAAACAGTGAAAGTTGTAGGTAAGTATAAAGAATTTGATAAAGCCATAAGCCAAATAGGGTCATGCGATTGCAATATACAACTGAAAAGCTTCAAAGAGCAAATTTTTCTTCGTTAAACTCCCACCAAGTACAAGAAAGCGTCTTTACCTTGATTTGAATTTCACCACCTCGGCCATGAACATTCCCGGGTAATTCTTAATAAGCAAAAAATTGTGCTTGCAGCTTTCCTTACCAATGCCTTGAATAAGACCGCAAATCATTGTAAGCAACGCTTGCCTGAATTTTATTCATTTCTTTTTTGATTAACTATTTTTCTTAAAATGTTTTCTATTTTTTTTTTTTGTGCGAAAATTTTAAATGTTTACAAAATGCATTT
Organism: Hybos culiciformis; assembly: GCA_964007475.1. NCBI lineage: Eukaryota > Metazoa > Arthropoda > Insecta > Diptera > Hybotidae > Hybos > Hybos culiciformis. The sequence goes on from OZ023273.1 coordinate 52,682,237, forward strand.
CTGTAAAAAAAAAAACAATGTTTAGTAAATGTAACAATTTCTTCTTTTCTATTTCTCTGTCAGTATTTAAATTATTTTATTTTGTTTTATTTTCAAATAAAAAACTATTCTGTGAAATAATGTAGATTAGATTGTTTTTAATTTTATTTGAAAATGAATATTTTTATTTTATCTTTTTTTTACTACAAAAAAAAATAGAAATAGAAATTATTTATAATTTAAGAAAACACAGCTCAGTCAGTCAGAAAGATGAACTACAAATGCGACCCAGTCAGCTTTATTGTTAGGCGACAAAGCGACATAAGAAAGTTATTTTGTTTATTATAATTTTATTTTTGTGGCTTTGCATTCTTGTCTTAAGGTGCGTCCACATGTAAGTGTAAATGTTCGTTATAGGCTTTCCAACTAAGAATTTTATTCATGAATTAAATCAGGTTATCCCTCAATTGAAAATTGCTGTTCACACCATGATTTTTTTAACCCGGGTTAATTTTGTTGTTTTTTTATTTTTTTTTTTTTTTGTTAATTTTCTAAATAAAAATTAGTGAATAAAATTTAATCAAAAATAATTAAAAATTATATAAAAAAATTCTATAAGTGAATTAATTAATTTGAAATTAAAATTCGAAAAATTAAAATTACAAAAAAAAAAATTATTTTATTTTTATGTTTTTTTTAGCCATTTTGTTTTTTCTTTTTTTAATTATTCAAACGTACATGCCCAACCGATAATTTTTTGACGTAATCATAACATATCAGGACATATTCATTTAATTTATCAGGTGAACCTCATTTAACTCACATTTAACTCAACTTTAAAACAACAAAATTTTTTATATGATAAACCTCTTTTAACTCAACAACTATTTATAAACATTTGCGAAACCTTATTTAAACCCGAAGTTTGGAAAGCCTATTATGTAACATGAAATCATCAAGGCAAGGTTTGTTCCTGGGTTATTATAAATAAATAAACGTGCTCTTCTCAAAAGATTCTCTTTGCTCTTCTCAAAAGATTAAAATGTGTTTTATGAAAAGAAAATAATTTTAGTCGAAGAAAGAAAAGAAAAATTTTAAGATCAAATTTTGTTTATGTCCTTTTTTGAACAACTTATGTATAGTGCCATAATTATAGGAATGTACGGACCTTGATTGATCTTATGATTCCTTATAGTTATTTGACGCTCCCCAGAGCAGACGCCGACGCCGACGCCGACAAGAAAATACGCCGTGCGCTGCCCATCGCAACCGATTTTTTTGTCCGCCGTCGCAAAACGTTTTTGTCGGCGTCTCAGGGCGTACGCACTTCGTCGCATTTTATATTTTTTATCGGCGTGCCAAAAAAAATTTCTTATATTTTTTCGGTTCTTTAGTTATTTTTTTTCAATTTTTTTTTTTTTTTTTTTTGCTCTTTCCTTTTTTTTTTTTTTTTGTTTTTTTTTTGCACGCCGATGGCGCTGCCCGTCGCTTACTTTTTTTTCTAAGCGCGTCGCCGCAGCCAAAAACTCGTCGGCGTCGGAGACTGCCCCAGAGTAAATTCAATAAAAATTACAAAACAAATTAAATATTGTTTGTTTTGCTTTGCTATCAAAATAAGTAGGAAATAAATTCTTCGACTAGTGCGAATAAGCTTTTCAAAAGGCTTTAATAAGACCAGATAAAGTAGAAGGTGTAAAGGGTATTATATGTTCTCTTCAAAAATTATATAAATGCAGTCTAAGAGTCTGTTCACTTATTAGCGATTATTTAAACAATTTAAATCGGATTTTAATTTCCAAGTTTTTTAATTTGTGAACGACACCATTTTACAGCTAGTATTTCAAAAAATGAAATAATTTTGTTCTAAAGTCGTTCACAAATTCAATTTAATTTTTTTAAATTCTGCAAAGGGAAATTTTAAATTTCCCATAACAATTTGAATTTGTGGGTCTACTTTTAAGTGAATTCAAAAACTAAAATTGTATAGAAAAGAAAAAAGCGGCAAAAATGGGTAAGAAAATTTGGTCGGTCACGTATTATTACAAGTATTTGATTCAAGTCGGCCACTTATTATTTTATAAGTAGTTGATTTTAGCAGATTATACAGAATGCAGAAAATTACGACCTCAATTTAGAAATTGTGACATTTGTTTTACAGAACAGGGAGATATCTTTTTTTTTCAATCGTTTAATAAGTGAACAGACTCTAAGTAGATTTATTATATGTCTATGGTTTAATACTATGGCGACAAACATTGATACCACACATAGCGACTTCTTTTGCTTACCACAAACGATGCCAAATTCTGTGACGTACTATTTAGTTTGACATTTATGTTAATTTTTTTAATTTTTGTTTTCATTTTACCAATTTACTGATAAGAGTCCGGGGGATAAGAAATAAAAAAAAGAAGTCACACAAAATTCAAATATTTAAAAAATAATTAAGTGAAAGAAAATTAAATTTATAAAAAAAATAAATTAAATCATTAAATTATATTGGAATTATACATTGGAATTTTATTGGAATTATTAGTAAATTATCAAAGAAAATTTAAAAATAATAAATAAAATTATATAATATTTTAAATGTATGTTATTATTACCTACAATTTTTTGTATTTACATTGAGATTGAGTGCCGAACAAAATTAACTTTAAAAGCAAGTAAGTGAGTCAAAACTATTTATTTATTATTTTTTCAAACTTACGTTTCTAGTAGATTTTTTTTTTGTTTTTAGATTTTATTTGAATCTAAAATTCAGAGTTTGCTGAATACCTTCCTAATTAAACTTTGATTTGTTGGCAACGATGGATAAAAATTTTATGATGAACATAACAAATAAAATATAAATTACTGATGTAAGTAATTTCTCCAACCAATGCCACATTAGGTTGGAGTTCTTATTTTTATTGACACAGTGAATGCTAGGTGTTTATTGAAAGTTGACGTAGGTAGCAGTGGCGCTTAGCTTTTTAAATATTGACGTATTATAATTAGTACCTACCTACTTTGTGTGATTATACGCAATAAAAATATACACTTTTTTTTATTTATTTATAGAAATAAAATAGTTTTACGTAGCTAGGTCAAAATACAAAGTTCAATGAATTAAGAACAAAAAGAAAACATTAATTTTGACCCAAAAATAATATTTAAAGAAGCATATTTTTAGATAAGTTTTAATTTTTTTTTCTTTTAACATATTTACATTACATATTCATAAAATCAAATACCTATTAGCCGATTCGCTCATTTCTTGTACGTACCTTCATTATTTAATTTTTAATATATTACATATCTATTCTAAAGAAGGCTATTTTATACAAACAATTTGAAAATTATTTAATTAAATGTTTCTATTTTCGTTGTCATAAAAAAAATATTTTCAATGTAACAAATCAAATTATTTTTCTTTAAATTTTAGAATGTACAGAGTGTCTTAAAAGCCAACGTCGATTTGGAGGGGTTAAAGTCAGTTCTTGACTGACTATAAAATATCACAAAATTCTTGTAGACTGTATGTGATCAATAGCAGGCATATTCAGAGTTCGGTAACAGCAATTAGCATCTGTGGAAATTTATTCGTGCGCCACTCGAACAATTTTTATATTGTGATATTCTGTTAGGTTATTAGCTGAAAACTTAATCAAAAAAAAAATAATTAATATTAAATTTAAAATTAAGCCATACTTAGATATTTTAACAGTTATTCAAACACAATTAAGGGCTTTAAAATTTATTCAATTGTCAACATATTTACATCAAATTTTTTTTCTATACCAATATTATAAAAGCTGCAAAATAAATTTATGTACCAAGCAATAGATTTCAAAAACTTCAACATTCAAATAATCTAGATTAAGCGGAATCAATTAATCGATTCTAATCTTTTTTTTTTTTTCGAAAACACTTGTATTGATTTTAGCCTCGATTTTAGTGGTAATTAGAAATTAGCGTACAGTTTATTTATATTTATTAATTCAAACAATAAGTTCACGAATATTTAATTATGTAGAAATTTGAAAAATTTTGGAAATTTTATCTAGCGATTTAAATTTACAAATTGAAAACAATTTTCTTTTTATTTCAATATTTTGTTAGAGTAAATAATAGATTCAATGAAATATTAAAACTTGTTAATATGGTATTTATATACAAACATATTTACATATTTATTTATAGAAAAATCTAAATTTTTATAAAAAAAATACACTTGAATAAACATTTAAGATAAAATTTTATTGAAAATAAAACCAAAAAAAAAAAAATCTAAAATTTATGATGACAAATTGTGATGATACCTGTTGCAGTACATAATCAGGTCGAAATACATTAATAAAAAAATAATAATTTTTTTAACAAAAATTCTTGACATTGAAAATAAGAAAAACAAGTTAATGAACCCAATTGAAAGTTTTTATAAGTTTATGATTAACTACTTATGTTGTTTGAAAAAAAATTTCCTCATTACAATTAATAGTTAATATGTAGTAAAACTATTATTCGATAAGAATAATTATGTATTGTTTTATTTTTCAAAATCGAAATTTTTAGTTTATTAAGAAAATAAAAAAATATAATAGAGAACTTAAAGGCAGAAACTCTTATCCGACAAACCGGGAACTGAAATTCGAAAAAATTTGTATGGGCGAGTAAAATTCTTTTTCAAAATTAATTTTGTTTGTGAAACATAATGTCTTTTCTCCTCAAGGTTAAGATTAATTTTTTTTTTTTTTTAAATTAAGTCAAACGTCAGTTGTCACGACGGTTAAAATTCATTTTTTATGAATGATTTAATAAAATCAAAATTTACATCCTTCCTTACATATTTTACTAAGTACATAGATAAATACAAAATACCTACATAATTATTTATATGCTTTTATGCTTTTTTTGTTTTTTTTAATGTACACAAGTACTCACCACCACCGACATAATGCAAATAATGCAAACATACATGTTTTGAAGTGATTAGAAATTTTTCTATTAATATACAATCAGAATTTCTATTATTATTTTTGAATTTAAGATTGCCAAAGAATCAAACAGTTGGAAAATCTTTATCAAGGCCTATTGATCATTCAGCCAACTTCGACAAATAGTGAATTAGCCTCCGTATTTCAATGAATACTGATTGATACGTTAAATGCTCTTGTTTTTTTTTTGTTTTATTTTTTGAAATTCTACTTCAATGACTTCAATGAAGATTGTATTTAAATAATTTTTTTAGTAGTTAGGTACCTACCCACTTTTTTTTCAGGACTCACTTTTTTAGAACATTTCGTTATTACTGATTAACCTTTTTTTTTTTAAATAATAGTTGACTATTCGATTATTCTATCGATTAATTTTAAATTCCTACATACCTACACATAATTCGTGAAAAAAAGTTTGTTAGGAAGGACCTTTTAATTTTTATACCCTCCAGAAAATATTTTATTTTTTTTTTTTTATTTATTTGGGATAGCGGTTTCTGTACTTAAGCCCTCGATACACATATTTACGTCACACTTTAATATCTTTCTTCATTTTCTTAAAGTTGAGTTCGTCTTTATTTAAAATTAACAGAAATATTTTGTATTAATTTTCCCATTATTTTCTTCTTATAAGAAAAAAACGAACTGAATAAATGATAGATCACAAAGAGATATTAAGATATTACGAATATTTAAGATTTAAGATTTGCAGACCCAAAGAATTATCTTGCACGCACTCTCTGTTCGAATAAATTTATTTCAAAAATTTTAATTTAATATTTCACCCCCTCCCATTATTCCAAAAGTAAAATAATATACTAATATACATACTCTGACTGCATTCAAGGTTAATATAATAATCATGATTATCAATATTATTGAAATAAATAATAATTTTATAAAAAATTTATTTGTAAACAAGAAAGCTTTATTTTTTTTAAGATGTTTACTGACTTTTTTTTTTTTTTGCATTTTAGAATTTGTTTTCACTTACATTGCACTAAATATTTTTGTTTTTATTTTATTATAACATTTATAACAACATAAAGTTTGTTGCATAAGTTAGTAATATTTACATTTTTAAAATAACAAAGATAATAACATTCTATTTGATTTTTAAGTATTTTCAGAATATGAAAAATTATCTGCACGTCACTTAGTCAGCAATTTTGTTTTTTTTTTTATTTTGTCTAATATAATAACCCCATTTCATCGTATTTTATTATAAGAGAGGTAACGACTAATTAAAGAAATTTTTTAATAGATTTCCGTCAAAATAGGTATAAAAATAAAATTTATAACGCAAAATTAACATCTTCTTTGTATTACTGAAAAAAAAAAATTAATTATTTTAAAAAAAGATTACAAGCAACAATAATAAAATTTATTAATCTTAATCTGTTAAAAAAAAAAAAAGAAGGTCAATAAGCATTATCAAAAAATTAAATAAGAACCTACAAAAAGAGTTTTTAATAAGTATATATAAATTGAGATACCTATAAATTATTTCTTTATTTTTTATTAAGTATTTCATATAAAATTTAAACTAAAAGACAAATTATATCCTGTGCAGTTTGTTATGTAAATTTTTTATCATAAAATAGAATTGAAATAAACAAGTGTTATTTTATACAAATTGGTTAATTAATTAAACAAGAAAAGAAAGTTTTCAATTAAGTATGTCAATCATGTAAATTTCAAATAATTTTTGTTGTCTCTTTTTAGGTAACTTTCAATATGAATAGATTCATTGACAAATCTAATATTGAAGTATCAATTACATCTAATTTGTCGCCTCCTCAATCTACGTTACTACAAAATTCAATAATGCCTTCAGAATCTGTGAAGACTGCACAAAACGCTTTAGCAAGAACAGTACAAATTGATAAAAATCATACTAATTTAAATGAAAAAAAAACTAGAATTGTTGAAGGTAATAGAATAATTATTTTTTTTTTTAGTTTTTTAAATATAAAAATAAATATTAAACTTCTTAAAACATTTAAATCAAAAATGATATTTCTTAAAGATATAAAAAAATTAAAAGATAATAAATGCAGTTTTCACTTTCAATAGATTAATGTTTAAAAAAAACCATTCAATCTTAATAAATATATATGCATTTATATATATAGAAAAAATCTACTTGAAAACAAATTATCACTAGTATTATCAATTTTTTGTTAATTTTTTTATTTTATGAAACAATTGATTGTATTTATCAATGAATATCTAAAATCGTTGAAAATTTTGTCTAAAACTTCGAAGTTTTAGAAACATTATAAAATTCTGATAAAAAACCATTTATAATTTTTTTAAATGACCCATAATCAGAAATATATTTATTATGCATTTACTTTCGAAGATAATAATTATATAACAATATTTTTATTTTAACGTTTTTATTTATTTTTTTTTTTTTTTTGTAGTTGGTGAAAAAAAAAATTCGAATACGTCAGTTTTAGTCAGCTTAATTGCTGGAGCTGTGGCTGGTGGATTAGCCAAAACAACTATTGCCCCATTAGACAGAGCTAAAATTAATTTTCAAATACGGTAAAAACAGAAGTTTAAAAATTTTATTTTTTAATAATGTATCAATTTTAAATACGTATTGTTACCCATTTTATGTCTTGCAATTCAATACAACTAATATATAATCACGAATTCGTTACAAACTAAATTCTTCCAACTTAACCGTTGATTATTTAAAAAGAAAATTTAGTAGTAGTTTCTCTCACTCTTTAATAAATTATTTGATGTTATTCTCATAACAACAATAAACTTTGATTGGTGTGAATCTAGTGTAAAACGCAGATTCGGCATTATTTTCTTATTATTCAGCTTTACAGCTTTACAATATCATTTAAAAACGAATTATTTTGGTGATCACTGAAAAGTTTACTTTTTTAGGAAAGATATGCCATATTCATTCAAAGCTGCCGTACAATTTCTTAAAAATATATATGTAAAAGAAGGTATCTTTGGCTTATGGCGTGGTAATTCAGCAACAATGGCTCGAATAATTCCTTACGCTGCAGTACAATTTGCATCACATGAACAGTTTAAAAAAATTCTTAAAGTTGATCAACACGGTACCAAGTAATTAATAAAATAATAGAAAATTTAAAAAAAACATTACATTTGAAATTTGGTGGGCTTAACGTTGGTATATTATAATATTTATTGAAGGAGCAAAACACCAATTTAACAGACAGGAATAAAATTAACGTATATTATTGCATTTTGAAAGATTCGGAGTATGTTTGACACTTTGTTCAGCAAATTCTATGTTTAAAAGTTTATTCCAAAAAAATTATTAACTTGCAATTATTGTCAATCTATAATAATTGTCTTTAATTTTTCAACATAATTTTTAATAAACATTTTTTTTAATAAAGAACTTAATAAAAGTCTAATTATTTTACTTAATTTAAATGAATTAATATATAGATTGACAATTGCAGAGTCAATATTTTTTTGGATAAATTTTTAAAAGCACAATTAATTTTATTAATGTCTGTTAAATTTAATCATTGGATTATTAATAAATATTACATATAAAAATTCACACTTGAAAACAATATACAAAAAATACATAATAAAAAGAACAATCTATCAGATAATTTAGTTTATTCCTGATTTTAGTACAAAAGGCAAACGATTTATTGCTGGTTCATTAGCGGGAGTTACATCACAAACATTGACTTATCCACTTGACTTAGCCAGAGCAAGGATGGCAGTCACTGGAAAAAACAAAGGATATGAGTAATTTTTTTTATTTTATTTATTCGTATTCTTTTTTAAAATACTAATTCCATTCAATTATAGCACATTAACACAAGTTTTTACGCAAATTTGGAAAGGCGAAGGACCAAAAACATTTTTTCGAGGTTATTGGCCTACTGTTTTAGGCGTGATACCGTATGCAGGAACATCATTTTTCACATATGAAACATTAAAAAAGGAATATCGCGGTAAATGTAATAACTATAAAAATATTAACCGATCACCATTTAGTTGAAAACTTCAGGCAAGCTCGCTTAAATAGTAGTTCATCGCCTTTTGTATTGTAGAGGTGTTTTAAGAGTTGGCAACATACATCGCAGTCATTTCGGTTTAACTTTATCTGCAATTTTTTGAGAAATTTTTATTCAATTGTTTAAAAAATTCCATAACAATTTTCAATGATAATGTTATCCAGTTATCTGCCGGATTGAATTCAAAATAATATTTTATAAGAAATTTTACTAAAAAAAATTTTAATTAATCTATTATATAAAACAAAGAGAGCTGATTAAACTTCCATGAGGTTTTAGTACTTATTAGATCATGTTTAAGAATCCTTTGAAATTATTTCGGTTTTGGCTGGGGCCGGTTGCTATAGAATAAAACAAACAATCTAAATAAAATTCCTTACTGGTGGAAAAATAAAATTACTGCTGATTTAATATAAATCGATTTTTTTTAATACAAAATCTCGAAGTTTTAAAAATTTTATACTTATTTTAGAATTTATTGGAGTTAGCAATCCTGGACCTATGGTTAATTTAATTTTTGGTTCAGTGGCTGGATTGGCTGGACAAACAACTAGTTATCCTCTCGATATTGTTCGACGACGAATGCAAACAATGGGGATTAAATATTACAATCCAAATTATTCAACAATATTATCTTCAATGAAGACTATTTACAGGTAACATTACAAGATTTTAAAATTTTTTTTAGAAGCTCCCACTTATGAAAGATTTAGTTGTATTAATTTTTCTGTTTTTTTAAATTTAAATATAATGCTACATAACAAATTTTTTAAACAATGCGAAGTCTCATTTACTAAAAATAAAATCGATAATTTTAAAAACCTTAAAAAACTGTATATTCAATAAAAACTATACAACGAAATTTATATGGATAATTGAACTGATTAAATCAAAATATTAATTAAAAAACATTAAACCGTAAAATATTAAAACATTTGTTTTTTTTTTATTTTTTTAGGGACGAAGGAATTAGAAAAGGTTTTTTCAAGGGTTTGAGTATGAATTGGATAAAAGGACCTATAGCTGTTGGAATAAGCTTTTCAACTTATGACTTCATTAAAGAATTTTTAAGCGAATTAGAAATTTTTAAGCGTGTTAGAAAGGATTCATGAGACTATAATTATAATTATAATTAACTCAGCCATATATAAAAAAATCTGTTAAAATTTAAAGTTGCGTTATCACAAAAAAATTAGTTGATTATGGCATTATGGATTCCAAAAAATTAAATTTTATTAATCTCTACATGATGATAAAAAACAAGTCAATAGATTAGAAATGGAATGTGAAGAGACAATAAATATTAATTATAGTTTTTTTTTATTATGAACTGAAAATGTAAATGATATCCTCCAAGGCAAGAGTGTAAAGTCAATTTTCAAACAAAACGATTTTTAAGACTTCTTAAACTAGGATCCACTATCATGGGATGAAATAGTCTTTCAGAGTTGCATAAAGAGAATTTCATGTACGCTTTCGTTTATAATTATTTATAATTATATGAGTTTTGTTTTTATGTCAAATGAGCTTGTAGTTTAAAAACCTTCTAACACGCAGATTATGGAGCTCCAAACTAACGAATATGAAAATACATTAAAGCACGATTTAGACGGGTTGAATATTTATTAAACTGGTCTTTCAACATGTTGAAAGTTTCACTACAGACATATATACTAAGTGAAAAACTTGTCTTCTAAAAGTCTCAATAAAAAAACACTACTAAACTTAGATCCACTCATACAAAATATTCAAATGTTGCGATGTTTTAAATCAGGTTGAAGGACTTGTTGAAAAATACAACATTCAACTCATCTGTATCATGCTTTATGCTAGATTTGAGTCCGGAAAATAGACAAGGTGAAAAAACTTTTAAGACTTAAACTATTTGTGATGATGTGATTTTTAATTTGCTCATAGAAAATAAACAATTTAACAGGAAGATATTATGTATGTTTGTTAGGTTTTCAGAGTATAAAATTTATAAGAGTCAATTTGTTGTTGAGTTAGCTGCATTAGTTAGCAATTATAATTAAAAACATTTTTAATTAATCAATTTTTCTGAATCACCTTATTGTTTATTGAGAATTTTGTATTCTCTGTATCAGTAATTCAGTACGCAATATTTAAATTTAAAATTTTTTTCTACAAGTTTAAAAGATTTGATTCATATTATGTTACAAAAATCTGCCTTGAGGAGTACATTACGATTTTATTAGCTGGTTTATGAGCAAAAAATTTTTATTGATTGTAAATAATTATATGTAACATATTTATTAGTTTTTTTTTTTTTAAATCGATTTTTCGATGTATTTACATCAAAAGTTAAATTTAAATAGTCAGTATTTTATACAAAATGATATTGTTCAGTGTTTAAAGAGATTTTGTTTTTGATATTTAGGAAAATTTGTAAATTTTTATGCTTTAATAAATAATCAAATAAAATCAAAAAGAATTTATAACAAAATACCTAGTATGAATTATATTTCGATACTTAATTTTATATTTCGAATATAGAAATTATAACTACAGACTAAATTGATGTATGAAAGTATATGAAACCCGTTTTTTAATTTCATTTTAAAGGTTTATCTGTATCTACCAATTTTAATTGAAATTCGTTTTCAACTCCCTTTGTTTTCTTGGGTGTAATCAGTGGAGGTTAACATTTTTTTTAAGTTCCTTCAATTCCTGGGATTAAAAATTTTCATAAGTAGCCTATAATCGTCGTCGCTCACATACTAATTTTTAGCAGAATCAACTAAAAAAAAAAGAATTGAAATTATACAAATATGAAAAAAATCATTGTTTCAAACTTAGGTCATTTTCTTCACTTATTTTGCGGACATATTTTTAGTGTGAATAAGGTATACACGTACTGCGGCGCCGTGACATTTGTCCGCGATGAAATTTGTATGGAAAACTTCGCGGACAAATGTCATTTTGCAAAATGTCATTTGTCCGCAATTGTAAAATGACATTTGTCCGCCGCGGACAAATGTCTCAAAATTAGCGGACAAATGACATTTTGCAAAATGACATTTGTCCGCGATTGAATTTTCTAACTTTAGAAGACAAATGTCATTTTGAAAAATGTCATTTGTCCGCAATTGATTTTTCGAATTTTTAGCGAACAAATGTCATTATGCAAAATGTCATTTGTCTGCGATTGAAATTTTTAATGTTTAGCGGACAAATGTCATTTTGCAAAATGTCAATTGTCCGCGATTGATTTTTCAGTTTTTTAGCGGACAAATGTCATTTTGCAAAATGTCATTTGTCCGCGATTGATCTTTCAATTTTGGAAATACTGCAGATTACGTGAACCACTCAGAATCGTCTGAAGCTTAGAAAAGGGAAGAGGGGTAGAGTCCCCCCCCAAATTGTTCATACATTTTGTATATGCAATTTTTTTTTTTTTGCCCGATTTGCCCCTTAAAGAGAGAGTGGTGGGGGGCGGCGGGCGGGCGGGTGGACTGGTGGTTGGTCAGTGGGATTTGCGGCCGACACCGCAAATCCCACTGACCAACCACCAAATTGTCCGCGACGGACAAAAGACACTTCGAATCGCGGACAAATGTCATTTTTATGTCCGCGATACAAAAACAAATCGCGGACTAATTTCCCGCGGACAAATGTCCAACCCCCACGTACTGCCAGTCTAGTTGTAATTTCAACTTCTTTTTCTATGCTTTTATCAAATTTTTGCTCTAATAACTGTAGCTGATTAAAATTGGAAGCAGCAAGCTAGTTTAATTTTATTTTCGTTCGCGGCATTATAAGACGAATTTCTTCAGCGTATGCTTTATTAGGTAAGCCACTAAAACCACACGTCAAAAAAATCGGAATAAATTTTAATAAAGATAAAAAAAATTATTGAACGCTGTGTAGAGGAATAAACAATTAAAATTTATTATTAAATCTTTTTTAAAAGGTAAGTAATTCATTAAAATTAATTATTTTTAAATATATTTTTTAATAAATTTCTATAAAAAATAGATCTTTTGAATGAAAACATGAGGAAATTGATGAAAATATTTTTATGCGTTCTAAAAAAAAAAGCAGCTTGGAATTTTTTCCTTTTCTGAAATTTATGTATAAATTTCGGAGGCACGGCTTTCAATTTAAAAAAAGTGAAAATATAAAAAAAAAAAAAAAAACAAGAGAAGTCGATTTGTCGAATCGTTCGACTATTTAGCTACTAGTTAAAGTTACAATTCCGATTTAGCTACTAGTTAAAGTTACAATTCCGAATAAACAAATTCTAGAGCAGAATAACTAGGTAGGTACCTACTTAGTCACTTCTATCTGTCTTTAATATAAAATTATTAGGGGTACCGTCCTAGAAACCATAAACCTAGCTATCTATTTTGAAATAATGTTGAGAGACGTACCTGTGTTTGTGGGAATGCAAGAAAAAAATGTTAAGACACAGACATCTACTAAACATGGAGGAATTTTTAAAGGATTGCGACTGTGGGCTGAAAATTGATTTCAATGAAAATTGGCTCTATACTTCTCTGTTTAAAATAATCACAACAGAATCTTCAAAAATATTTTGTATCTAACCCTGAATCCAGTACATTTTGAATAGGAACGCACTTTACTAGATTTGTTTTAATTTATTGTTTGCTGGACTTACGCGTGTTATCACTGAGATCAATGTTCCCAAGGGTCACGTTATCGGTGTGCCAGATTATATTTAATGGGACATAACATGAAAGTTATCACGTCAAAACTTTCAAACACTAGAATGCTAAGATTGAATACTTGTATTCGTTCCAGTCGCCACGAAATAATTTTTCACAACCAACGATATCAACGTTGTTCCTTACCTTGCAAACAATAATAATTTATTGTCCACTAATTAATATTTTATTTTAGAGAAATATTCAAAAATCAATTGATGAGTTTAATCTTATTCGAAAATTAGTAAAAAAAAATTCTATACCTATATGAAGTTAAACCGCACAAATGAATCAAATCAGAACGACGAATTAATACAAATAGAGCTAGTTACATAAATCTGATTTAAAATTGGCTTTTATATCCAGTATTACCATATAATTCTAGTTCCTATGAGTATTACATTTAAAAAGTTAAAAAATTGTTGTTTTTTCATTCCATTTTGAAATGAAAAATTAGTTCGCTTAAAATAACGCTAAGGAGGATATGGCACACAAATAAAATTCAACATTTTATATGATAGTACCGAAGTTATGACAGATCTACATTTTTAATATTATTTTATTTTTATTTTTTTTTTTATTAATTCCTTCTTTTTTTTTTATATATATACATTTTCCCTCTCATAAAATTCTCTTTGCACGATTAAAAGAATATATATTATTTTTCTGTTTTCTATTTTATCAACAATATAATACAATCGATGGTGTCGGTATTTTGTTTCGTCAGTCACCAACATTGTTGTTCGCATGGGTGTTCTGTTTTCTGTTGCTGTTGTGTTTTCACAATAATTAAAAAAAATATAATAAAAAATAATTTTTTATATTATTTGATCATATTGCTTTTGCTTCTGCTGCTGCTGGAGAATTATAATTAAAACTAAAAAATAATAATATACTTATATTTATATTAAAATTTTATAAACAAATAAAATTTACATAAATCAAAAAAGAAAAAGAAAAAAAAATTTTAAAAACGACTCAGCATTACAATTTGATTTTTTTTTGCTATTTTTATTTAATTTTTTAATTTTTTGTTTTGAAAGAAAATTTAATTAAGAACAGAGTGTGTTGCGAGTGCGAGGGTGGAATATAATTTTTTGCAAAAAATAAATTAATTTTAAATAAAAATTCTATAAGTTTTGATTTTTTTGTTTTTGTGAAATTTAAATAAGGAAAAAATAAAATTTTTTTTTATGATTTTATATTTGTGGTGAAAATTAAAAACAAGTTAAATAAAAAAAAACAAAAATATTAAACATTAGATACTACTTACACTTACCTAATAAAAAATTTATTATCGCTGTTATATTTTGCTGAGAAAGAGGTAAAAAAAATAAAATAAAAAATTGATAAAGAAAATATTTTTATTTATTTTTTTTTTTTATAATAATAATTTTTAGTGTCCATTTTTTTTAATACGCAAAAACAAATTCTATTTTCTCCTGAAAAATCCCTTTTTGGAGCAATAGCTGCTATCTATTTATAGAATTTATGTAAAATTTTATTTTTTTTTTTGTTTTTGGTAATAGGTATAGCTTAGGTATGTATACTACCTACCTAGGCATATTTTTATTGCTTTCGTTTTTTTCCTATAAAAATTATTTCTAGTTTTGCTGGATTTCCGGGTTCGGGTTTAGACAGTTTTTTTTTTTTTTGAAAATATGCCTTGGTAGACATACCTGAAAAAAAAAATTGTTCTGCTCTTATCTCTTCTAGGGTTGTCTACATTATCTTAATCACCTGAGATCTCTGGTGAAACCAAATTTTTTGCCGCTCTCGGTTTAATTTGATTTCCCAGGGATATACCTTTTTAAAACTTGCTATGATTTCTTTATCGTTAAACAGTTACCATTAAGGAAGCATACATTTGTCTATCGTTTAGGAATAAATTAATTTAATATTATATTATTTTTGAAATTGCTGAATGTATTTTGTGCAAGAAAAACTAAGCAATATATAGGTAGCTGTAGCAGGTACCTACTCGCATATTTTTATATTCTTGTTCAAATTTTTTTTTTAGTTAACTACTAGGTAGGTAATATGTCGATAGCATAGTATCCTATGGCATTACTAATATTTATTATCTCTGTCTGTACCTACTTTGTGTAACACAATACCATCATTAATTAATTATATTATTAGAAAAAATTTGTGTGGAAAATTCCTTTAAACTTAGGAAACAAAAGAAAAAGAAAACCAACCCCATATTGTTGACATTTGATTTGAATTGGAAAATCAATGAATGATTTTTATTAAATTAAAATTGCAGAGCTCGGTATACCCACTATAAAATTAAATAAATGTTGTTAGCGTTAAAGGAATAGGATTAAGGAAAAAGACCAACTATCTACCTGCTAAGTACTTAAAATCAAACTACGAGAAAAATTTCTCAATTAAGATTCCATCGAGAGATAAATAGAAATCTGCAAAATTGAATAAGTATTCGTATTTATAAATCGCGAAAACAACGTGAGGAGTTCGAGCAGTAGTAAAGTGCAAGAAACTAGACATAAATTATTTTTAAAGGTTTCCACAGGAGTGCACTGTCTTCCAAGCTAAAATTATAACTATAAAAAAACAACAGAGACCATAAGAATCAGAAGGTACTCGGAATACCCAATTAATATTATAGGTAGTGTAAACATCCAAGAGGACTTATACCTTTCCCCATGGGGAGGGGGGTATCTTAGAAAAAATTGTATCAATTTATCCCAACGGTGTATAATGATTTTTTTTATTTTTGTTACTTCAGAAATATTTGTCTTTAATTTCCGAGATTTTTAACCACTACTGTGTTTTTTTTTTTATCCCATGTCCCAAGGTCATATCCAAAAAAGAGAAAGTGATAGAATACATATTCTTATCACAAGGTCGCCTTAAAGAACATAAAGTGTGCTTACTTATTAATTACTTATTATGGTTCTTACTTACCTGATAGCAAATAACTGCTGAGCCCAGTTCAATTTTACAACTAATGAAATTCTGAAATTGACTATTTACATTCATTTGTTGCCTTTTGAACAAAAAATTTTCTAAAATGTATACAAAAAACTAAAATATGGTGATAAATTATACAAAATTGGCTGGAACACTACTTTATAAAAAACTTATTCTCCTGAAATGAAAAAGAACATTTTGAAAATTATTTAATTCAATGATGAAAAAATAAAAAAAAAATCTACATCTTTTATTTTTTTATCATTTTTTTTATTGCGGTCTCCAATATTTACAATTAAAAAGCTCATCTATTGATTTTTAAAACAATTCACGTAAAAACCCGGAAATTACTCAGTGATTTTTAAGCGAACTTTTAAGAAAGACAATAATTATAAAATCCAGTATATCATCCACTATTAAAAAATAAAATTTTAAGATAGGTATGTACTTAATGAAATATTCGCAATGATTCCTTTTTTTTTTCATTTATCAAAACTGGAATATTTGGGACTTTTTTTTACTTTACTTAACGTCTTAACTTTATAATACTGTTTCCTTTTTCAGTCTTCGTACGTAAATGAATTCCCAAAATATGTAAAAAAAAATTTTAAAAGTTGTAATTTTTATTTCATAAGTAAATAAAATAGGTTTTAACAAAAAAGAAAAAGAAGATCTTCAAGCTTGGTTAATATCTCGTTTTAACCTTTAACATCAAATTTATGACGACAACATATTATAAACATTACATATTATGCATGTTATACCTATATTTAATCTTTTTTTTTAGATATAAATTTATCATAACACTAACCCTTTTGTTATCAAAGAAATAAATCTAAATCACGTACAAAAAAGTTAAATGAATTTTGTTAAAAAAAAAAAAAGAGAAACACTAAGTAAGTAAGTAAACATTTTCCAGAATTAAAAAAAATACAAATTTCTAGTTAGGTATATATACCTACATACTCATGTTTTCTTTGACCATTTTATTTTGTATTATTTTCTCCTTTTATTTGTATATCAAATTTTTATGGCGTGCTTTGAACCCTTTTCCATTCATATTCTTGTTTCAAATCTGTGATTTATAATTTTCAAAACATGAGCAGCAATTTTTTTTTTAACTATATCTATAACACCAAAAATATTTAAAAAAAAATTGTTACTTAATCATGATACACATAGTGTTTATTCAACTTGAGGTGGCCAATTTGAAACATACTCATCTGTGGTTTTGTTGACAGTATTTTTCTACAAGTCCTCCAACCTGGTTTAAATTGTTTTAATATTTTGTATGAGTGCATACAAGTTGAAAGAGAAGTTGAATAGTGTTGTAGTAATGTTGAAAGAATTTTAGAAGGCAAGTTTTTCAATATGTTGAAAGACCAGAACATTCAACCCAGCTAAATTTAATTTATTAATTCGAAAAAATCTCTGAGGAGTAGAAGACTTCAAATGATCTCCATTAAAAAAGATTGAAATTAAATATTATAATTTATTTATTTCATTTTTTAATTTGTTTACCTATAATTTATGTACTTATTCAAATTGCTACTGCTTAAAAAATTAAAGTACAATTTATTTTTCAACTTTTTTAAAAACAACTACCCACGTTCACAAAAATCCTCTAATTAATAATGAGACATTTGAGTGCATTCAGCATAAAACTATCTTTTTCAATTGTAGATAAAATGTTAATTACTATAACTTCCTAGAAGTTGCAAGTTAATAAAAAGATAGAGAGATAGAGAGTCTTTGAATTGTCCATAATTAGAAAAATCATAATTAGGTATAAATCTTTTCAATTTTTATTCAATATTAATCATATAAATATGATAAAAAATTTCTTATGAAAGTTACTTTCAATTATAATTTACAAGATATTATTATATAAAAAAAAATAAATATTTAGCAAATAGAAATATTATTAACGGTATTTTTTTATAACATAAAATGTGAAAAATTTATTGCAATAAATGTATGTTCCCGCGTAAAAGAATATTATATAGGTACATTTATGTATACTTTTTTTTTTACAATAATTTTTTTTTGTAAAGATATTTCTGTTTATTATTATGTAAGTATGTATATATAGTTCCTAGTTTATGAAGAGAATAAAAAATCAAAGAATTTTTTTTTTTAATTTTGCTTTAATTTCTGTTTTAATTGGTAATTTATTTATTATTATTATTATTATTTTTTTTTTTTTTCAATTATGGTTACTGTCATTTTCAGGGATAACAGGTTTCTAACTAATTTAATAATATGCTTAAGATGTCATAGGTGCATAATTGTTACACATTATTGTTTTGTTAGTAATATGTATTGTAGTGATACCTTAGAGATACTTTGATGACAACTATCGATAATGAACAAAGAACAATTTATTTGTATCATAAACTCTTAAAATGTTTATAAATTTTCCTTTTCTTTTCCAGAGACAATGCAAAATATTTTATTTCAAAATTTTGTCGAATATATGTTTATAATTTTTTCGTGGTATGATGTCGTTTCTTATTTTATTTTTTTGCAAGTATTTTCCAAATAACTGTAATAAATCAAAAAATCAATTTTGAATCATAAAAATAAAAATGTATCTAATTCTTTTTAATTTTTTAATAATATTTACCGACAAAAAGAATATAGGTAGGTACTACACAAAAAAATAATTAACCGGAAGATTATTTTGAGAACTTCCGCCGGCAACAATAATAAGTTAATATTGTTCCGTTTTTAAATAACCAATTCACTCTAATTTGTATTCTGGATCTTTATTTGAAGGCTTTTAAGGAAAAAAACAAGAAACAAAAAACTATGATATATAAGATTAATATTACATTATAATTCTTTACTAAGATTCGAAAAATAATAAAATATTTTTTGGTTTTGTTAACATAACATTCGTGTTTCAATATCTTTTCCTTTTTTTTTTTTTTGTCAATTTCAGATAGTTCAATAAAAATGTCCTTGTGGCAGAAAATTTTAACCCAACCAAATCTGGAATCACAATTTAAAAGTTACTATGATCAGATGCATCAAGCTGAAATTCGACATTTATTTGCACAATGGATAGAGGAAAAATTCATGTAAGTATGATATAATATCTGTGAAATTACAATTAGTGAAATTATTTTTACCATCATATTCCGTTATATATACAAACATTTGAGTATGACATCAAAGTGCAATTAAATGTTATTTTGGATTAGCAAAAGAAGTGATTGAATCATCTTAGATTTAATAATAATATGTTTTATATAGATACTTTATCAATCTTATTCAGTTTGTTAATTTTTGATGTTTCTGTATAAAAAAATGTCAGTATTTAATATATTTTTTTTTTTATTGCAGGACACCTATACCAATGGGTGATGACAATTATGCAACAACTTTTCAAAATGAAATTAAGGCTAAACTTCGACAAGTGGCGTCCTCATCGGACGCGCAAACCAGCTATAAATTAAGTGAAATATTCACAAAAATATCAAATATACCACCAGGCAAATTCTTTGATCATCTACGTAATGGTATAGCTCATGAATTGCAAGCTACTACAAGAACTTTTAATGGTGGACAACCTTCACCGGGCTCAGGCACTAATCCATTATTTAATCCAGCCTCATTGCAGCAATTATATCAAGATTTGAATGGTGGTATTGATGGATGTCATCAAATTCGAATAAGTTTGGATGAAATGAAACAAGCTGTTGATATTTTGAGTACAAATGTTAAAGAATTTCATTTATCATGCGAAAAATTACATATTCTCTATCATGAGTATCAAATGCTAAGCTCTAATCAACAACAACAGCAACAGCAAGCAAAAGCTGCTCAAGTAACCGAAGGTTATGATTCTGTACGTCAACAAAAAGTCCAATTATCTGCTTCTCTCCACAAAGTTATTATTAAATATGATGAATTGAAAAAATTAACAATTGATGGTGAATTGAAAAAATGGCAGCACAATCAAGCTCAATCTGGAAACGGTGCTCCGTTTAAAGATAATCTGGACACAATTCAATATTGCATTGAAGTTTTAATAGAAATAGCGTGCAGCATATCTAATTTTGTTGTTGCCATACACACATGCATCATTAAATGTGGTACATTGAATTTAGATATAGGTGGCACTTCAGATCTGAGTGAAATAAAAGCTGCTATTGAAAAATACAAAAGAGATGTTATTATATCAGCGTTTATTGTTGAGAAACAACCACCTCAAGTTATGAAAACAAATACTAGGTAGTCTTCTGATACATGCAGTATACATGATAAAAAATAAATTAATAATTGTATAATAGGTTTTATATATTAGTGTTTTTTTTTTTTTTAAAATGTATCTTCTTATTTCAGGAGTAGGTATTCAAAATTTGTTGGGATTGGAATAATTATTTATTTTTTTTATGTTTAAGTTTTATGTTTAAATTTTAAATTAATTTTTATTTTGAGCTCAGAATGCAGTAAAAAACTTTAAATACAAACATTATAATTTATTGTTGATCAATTCCGTGACATCGAGGAATTGATTTGTTTTTTTTATGAAACAATAATTTGGAAATAAACTCATTAATAATTCCATTGCTTTCATGTCTTTATTTGATTCAAGATCTTCTTCAAATCGTATAAGAATTCTTTTGGGCCTTTGTGAAACTTTGTCAGTATTAAAAACTAGATTATTCCTTACTCGAAATTTCGAGTAAATAGTCGAAAACTCGAAACCCGCCAAAAAAATCATCGGCGCACACTCATTTAATTTACATTAAGACGATGCAACACGAAACGCCGCAAAGTTCTCTATAAGAATAAGAAACCATGTTTTTATTAATAAAAAATAATAGAAAATACTAAATAAAATATTTTTTTAAGTGTTAGAAATTTTTTTAATTATTAGAATCCTAATTTAATTAAAGCTAATTATTTATATTTATGTTGTTTTTTTTCAGGTTTGCAGCGACAGTCAGGTGGTTAATTGGAAATCAATTAGGAATTTGTGCAACCCCTGCCATGGTTGAATGTATCATTTTGTCCGAATCACAGGCGAAACGTTATTATAGTAGTCATCGGTCTATGGGTGATCCGAGACCTGGGTCTTCTGGAGAAATTTTAAATAATAGTGGAACAATGGAATACAACTCCCAAACAAGACATTTTTCTGTTCACTTTAGGTAATAATTTCATACCATAAAAATTAAAAATTCGATTTGGAAAAAAAATGGTGCTAAAGAAAAATACTCATCTCGCCGTCAATATAATGTTATTACAATAACTTTTTTTTTTTTTTCAGAAATATGCAGTTGAAAAAAATTAAACGTACTGAAAAAAAAGGTACTGAAAGTGTAATGGATGAAAAATTTGCTCTTCTTTTTTATACTAATTTGGACGTCCACAACGGAAATGATTTCCATAATGGTACAACATACAAAATAGCTGTAAGTGTTTTTCTTAATAATAAAATTCTGTTACTATATATATAACACTATTTTAGGCCTGGACTTTGTCCTTACCAGTAGTTGTAATCGTACATGGTAATCAAGAACCACAATCATGGGCTACAATTACATGGGATAATGCATTTTCAGATATTGGGCGTGAGCCTTTCGATGTTCCAGATCAAGTATCTTGGTCTCAATTAGCAATGGCTTTAAATACAAAATTTGCATCCGCTACTCAAAGAGCCTTGACAGATGAAAACATAAGCTTTCTGTGTATGTTTTTGTAAAATTCTTTAAACAGTTTTTATAAATTAAATAAAAAATTACTTGTTTTAGTTGAAAAGATTTTCCGTGGGGATATAAATAATGATTACAAAGAAGTGACATGGTCATTGTTCTGCAAAGAGCCTTTACCTGATCAGCAATTTACATTTTGGGAATGGTTTTTCGCCATAATGAAACTAACCAAAGATCATATTTTAAAGCCCTGGTGTGCTGGAACCATTATTGGGTTTATAAATAAAACGAAAGCAAAAGAAATTTTAAGAGAGTGTCCCGCAGGAACATTCATATTGAGATTCTCAGACAGTGAATTAGGTTAAAGAAAAAATAATTTTTATTTATTTTTTATAATTGTTTTAATTTCAAATTTAATATTTTTAATTATTTTTGTTTCATAATTTTCTTTTTTGATTTTAAATTTATGATATATTTTATTTTTAGGAGCCATTTCTATTGGATTTGTAAACGAAGATCAAACAGTATATAACTTGCAACCTTGGACATCTAGAGACTTGAATGTTTTGTCTTTGCCAGACAGAATTAGAGATATTCAAAATCTGAAGTATCTTTATCCTAATATAGAAAAGGATCAAGCTTTTGGTGAATTTTACTCTACAAGAGGTGAGAGCAAAAATTAATAATCTAAAGAATAAGATTGTAATTATACATAACTTTTGTAATTTTTATTTATTCTTCATTGTTCTCACAAAAGTTATTTAAATTATTTTTTATTTTTTATTATTCCAATAACAAAAACTTTTCGCTAAAGTTCAAAATAGAAACAAAAAAAATTATAAATAACTATTATTAATTAATGAAGCGGTAAAATGGAATATAAATTTTTATCTGGTCCTTAATCATGTGTAGTTTTTCGTACAAGCATTTGTTTAAAATTATGTGTTTGCGAACTTTGGTTGTTAAATATTATTGTTAGTGGAATATAATCAATAAAATTTTTAAATTAAAAATCTGATTGGATTTTGGTACCCAATTTCCGATTGGCGTTACTGATAGCTTATTAAACTAAGAAATTGTAAAAGATGTGTGGAGTTATTATTACTGATGTTTTGGTTTTTAACATGGCAATAGAAAGCCAAAAATTTATCTAGGAAAATATAACAACTTTTGGCTTTGTAATGATGAAGAATTATTGTTATTGAAAAT
Source organism: Hybos culiciformis (assembly GCA_964007475.1). Taxonomy (NCBI): domain Eukaryota; kingdom Metazoa; phylum Arthropoda; class Insecta; order Diptera; family Hybotidae; genus Hybos; species Hybos culiciformis. The sequence continues at coordinate 52,705,729 of OZ023273.1, forward strand.
AATTTTTCCAATAAAAAAGAAAATAAGGTGTATTATTTAAATTTTTTTGTAAACATGAAAATCTTTAATTTAATATTTAGTTGTAAAAAATACATAAATCTTTTATTTCTTTTGAATTAATGAAAAATATTTTATTATAATTTTAAATTAAAATTTTAGACGATGACAAAGTAACTCCTACCGGAGATGGTTATGTTAAAACTTCAATTACATCGACTATACCATCATTAAATCCTACTTGTCAAAATCGAACTCCGAATCATATGATGCAGTCGCCTGCACAACTTGACATGAATACAAGGTAAAATTATTATTTTTTTTTTAATTTTTAGTATTTGAAAATTTTGTTATTATTTTCCATTCAATCGCTAATTCATAAATCAAAAAAAAAAAACAGCTTCATTGTTTTTGCTACTTAGACTTTGTTTTCTTTTTTATAAATAATTTCAGCAGCTACCAGAATAGCACCATAATGCATCTTTAATTTACTAATAAATTCATAGTAATCATTTTAAGTAAAGTAAAGTAACGGTCTAAAACAAGGTTCAGAAACTCTCAAAAACTCTCAAGAGTTGTAAATTTCAAATTATAAGAGCTTTTGAGCTTCTAAAATTTAATTTATTTTATTTATATACTAATAAAGTGGCAGCTTTTTATTTCTGCTTAAACTTAAAATTTGTAATTTGTAATAACTCTAGTCTCGTTTTCTATAGTGGTTGTTTTTGGCATTATTTCCGGGATAGACTCTCGAAATAAAAAAGAAAATAAAATAGGATAAAACAAAAAGAGCTAAAATGATTTAATGTTGAGGTATATATTGAATTAAAAAAGTAATCATGATTTAATTTTTCTTAAATTAAACAAATAAATTATGAAAAATATTAAATAATACAAATGGGGGGAAAAGAACTCATTTGAGCAAAAAATCTTCAAAATTAAAATTTTTGATATTTAAAAAACTCCCCGGAAATAGTTTGTATTGTTGACAGACACATTTAAAAAAAAAAAAGATATGGAGGCTCTTGCTCTTGTTTTTTAAAGTTATTTGAAAAGAGTTTCTGAAACCTGCCAGAAGATTTAAGCGGGATTAAAATTTGTACTAAAAATATACTTGATGTAAGAATTAAGAAAATAATGTTTGATGTTATTTAGAACACATTGAATGGTGGACAAATTTTTTGACTGGTGATTTATGATTTTGTGTTTAAAATAGAAAAAAAAAACTTTTTTGTCCAAAATAAACTTATAAATAAAATGATAAAATAAAGTATTAATTTTTAAAGAACAAATATTAAATATAAATAATACAAATATGCTCTATACAAAAAAAAAAAAAAAAAAAAATTACTAAAAATGCATTTTTTTAAAGAATTTTTATTACCCATCCTTACCCCATTAAATATTATTAAAAAATAAATTTTCATGAAAATTCAATTAAAAAATTTGTAACGAAAACATCGAAAATTCTTTAAAATTTTTATACAAAATCATAATCAATTTAGTGTTTTCCATCAATTTGATTCTAAAAGGATTTAATTAAATATAATATTTTTGAATGTTGTTTAAGGAATTGAGAAAATTATATTGAATTAAAAAAATAAAATAATTACAACGAAAATATTTAAATTAAAAAATCATTAACGAAATTTATCGTAAATCACTGTTTAAGCATGTTCCTTAATTCTTCATTATTATTTTTTTTTTTTTTTTGTAATTTGATAACTTTAACGATTTGATTTTTTGTTAGTTGTAAAAACTGCATGTGTTATGATAATAATAAGTAATAAACAATTTTTCAGTTATTATTTATTACATATTTTTAATTCTGTAACAATTAGGTATTCATAAAAAAAATTAAGAATAATTTAACAAGAATTCGTTCTTAAAAAGATTTCGAAAATTTTTCTTTGTTAGAAAATAATTGTATTCAAAGTATCTAACAAGTAGAATAATAAGTGTACTTATTACAATTTATTTTTGTTTAGTTTTATTAAAAAAAAAGAAGATATATTTGCTGTTGCGAAGCACGGGTATGGTATGCAGCTAGTTACAAATAAAAAATGTTTTGTCAAAATATGAAGCATTCAATCAAAAAAAAAAAATTGTACATTCACAAATTATAAAATCACTAAAAGTTGAATTTATCTATTTTTTGCTTTTTTACGGAAAATTTTAATTTAAAAGCTAATTTAAAGGTTCTTTCTATCTTAAGGCTGGTTCTAAGATCCAAGTGCATTTCGCTTGTAAAATTAATATTGTTATCTATGGGAAATTTAAAATTTCCCTTCACACAATTTTGAAATATAGAATTTAACACTTGTGAACGATTTGTTCGAAAAGTTTCTTAATCTTTACACTACCTAGGTATTTTTCTAATCATGAAATTCACAGATTGGAAATACTAAAAAACTAAAAAACGTTCTTTTAATCTCTATTAAATAATTATTGAGATATGTTTAACTAACATTTGTTTTGTTCTAATACGGTACTAACAATCAACTTATTTCGAATAAACAAAGAAAAATTATCGAAGTTTGTACTAAATTTACTTCATTCCTTTTTTTGGTTTGACTGCAAAAGAAATTTTATGAATACATATTTTAGTATTATTATATATATGGTTGAAAAATTTATTAATTTTGTATTTTTATTATTATTACCTATTAGTATTTTTTATTTATTTATGTAAAAAAAAATGTTTATATTAATGGATTTTTTTCTTTTTTTTTTTTTTTTCCTTTTTATTGTAAAATTGTGTTTTCTGTTCAGCAATATGATGTATAACCATATTTATCCAGATTTTCAAGGAACAACTGATTTTTCCGAGCTTGAATTTTCAAGTTTAAATTAAAAGAAATTTATTTTTCGAACTGTGTGTTTAAAAAAATAAATAAAATGATTGTTAAAAGAAATTTTATATATGTATTTAAATTATATACATAATATACTATATGCTAAAAAAAAAAAAAATTCTACAAAAAGTGATAAAAATTTATAAAAAAAATTAAAAAAAAAATGTTTTTTTTTTTTTTTAAATGATGTCATACTCAATGGGTAATCGACTGAGGATTTAAAAAATAAAAAGAAGTTATTTGGTATGTATTTAACTTTTTTAAAATTATTAATTCATTACTTAATAGCAGTGTTTGCATTATTGTATTTTGACAGTACCTACATATTGTTTAATTGTTTGATATATATTCGAATTTTGATTTTTAAATTCGGTACGTGTTGCACATTCTATAGATAGGTTTTCTGTTTCTTTGTTGAAGTAAACTTATTGTGATATCTTTTATTAAAGTTTAATCTCAGTTTAGAGATTTAGACTAATATTATTTATTTGAAATTTATTAATAAATAAATTTATAAAATTCTTTGCGCAATATATAAAAAAAAAAACATAATATCCAGTGAAATTTATGAATTCTTTTATTTATTATTTCAAAAACTTATTTTATTTTTTTCACCCAAAAATTTCAAATTAAAATCAAATTAAAAAAATATTTAATGCATGTTTAAAAATTTTTTTAAAAATTAAACTACTGTTTTAAAAAAATTTGTATACCAAACGTTGCTGTTTGTGACTATTACGATTAGAGCTTATAATATAATAAAAAAATTTATCAAAATACAAAAATATTTAAAAAAAAATTTTTTTTCAATAATTGTTTAATGTTTAAGATGTGTATAAATTGGTTGTGATGGTAAGTTTCGGTACTTAAGAAAGCTACACACATGAACTTAACCAAAAAGTAGTTTTTTTATTCGAGTAAACATAATGTAAATTAGTTAATTTTAAGTAAATGAACAAAAGCTTATATAATTAATTAAGAATAACGAACAAAGTTCACGCAAAATTCGGACTAACTTCAGCCTAATTCATTGCGATTCAATTGATAATTATTTCGTGAAATCAATAACAATCAAGTCGAATTTTACTAGTTTCATTAAATTTATTTTTTAAACACTACAAGAAAATTGGATACCTAGGTATTTGACAAACAAAAATTTTTTATATATAATTAGTATCAACTTCGGTGTGAAAAGGAAACAAATTCTTTTTCGCTTAATTAAATAAATTGTAAACTAAAAATAAATATACAGATATGTATCTGTCCCCACTATTTTTAAAAAATTTAATAATTTAGAATAAAGTTAGTCAATTATTGCCTTCTAACTGAAAATTAGCAAATTGTGCAAAATTTCGATAAAACAGTTAATATGACGTTTATATTACTGAATAAGATGTATACTAGTTTTTATTTTTTGAAATCTAGAAATACAATAGGCCTAAGTAAAACATTAGAATTATTATGGAGGCCTATTTTTTATATTAAAAAACAAAAAAACAATTATTAATTGTAATAAAATAAGAAAAATAAATTTAACTTCTATTATTTTACACAAAGGTTTCCAAAGTTTATTATAATAAATTAAAATGAAGATTCTCTGTTTCTCGGTCTTCAGTCACGCATAAACAGCTGGACCGATTTGACTGAACTTTTGGAATTAAGAAGTCTAGGGTCCCGAGATGCTTATAGGGTACTAGCAATTTTGATTCGAGGCCCCGACGATGGGGCTACCTTAGAAACTGGTTTTGAAATTTTGTTAAATTCCTATAAAATTGTAGGGATTGACTATTTATAAGACTGGATGTCAAAAGGCCGAGGACTCCATGAGGCTATATAACATAATTTTTAATTTATGATTTCATGATTTCACACTCACAAACAGTGTTTTTTGTATGTAAGTTCGGCACTACCCTGTGAAATCGGGTAATGTAAGCCTAGTGTAAAATAAAATATATAGTTAAATTTATTTTTATTATTTTACTTCGTCGGTAAAACTAAAATCAATCGTTGTTTTTAATAACTGATTTTTAAATAATTAAAAGTTTTATGGTTTAGTTCGGAATTTTATTTTAACATTAAGTAATTTCTTTTTTATTTTCCTGATCTTGCAATTCGATTGTTTTTTTTGAATCGCAGTGAAGTGTATTATGTTAAAAAAATTTTATTGTTTGAAAAAAATGTATAAGAAATAAAAATTTTTGTTTTATTTTCTACTTTTTTTTTAATATTTGCTTGTCATCCCAAAGAAAGTAATAATTATATCAACTAAATGTTCCCTCACTTCTTCCGCTGCATTTGACAACAATTATAAGAGTTCAGTTGTTTGAACATCCCAATGGTCCAGTCTGAATCCAGTCATAAGATCATTATATCTGTGCGGACTACTAAATTTCGCAATCGAAATATTACTCATTCAAGGCTGACATAATTGACAATGAAATAAGTCAATCAACATCCAATCTAATATATAAAAATTAAAATTCTCTGTTTCTCTTCTTTTTTTTTATTAAAGTTACCAAATCACTAGGTGGGATACCTTTTATACTGAAAGAAGTATGGATTTGGTAATGGGGACAGGAAGTTTAGACGGGATTTAAAAGTGGGACAGTTAGTAGGTAATAATGTACATTCTTCTTAAAGCGGCGCAAGTCCTAAGTCAAACTTCCGCCAGCTCTCGGGAACAATTTTGATGGGAGAGCATTCCACATTCTCGAGGTACGAACTGAAAACGAGTCTCCGAAGCTCGTTCTATCACATTTGGGAATTTTGACAAAATATGGGTGTGACGTTGAAGCGGCACGTGTTTGGTGTGAAAATACTTGAATTGGGGATGTAGGGCCTTTACTTCCAGGGAACACGTATCCGTTCCAACAAGATATTTATAAAAAATTGAAAGTGAACCTACATTACGACGGTGATTGAGTGATGTTAAAGAGCTGGTGATTTGATGATCATTAATCAATCTAATAACCCTTCTCTGGACTTTGTCCAGGTACTCAAGATGGGTTTTAGGAGCACCAGCCCATATATGTGAAATATATTGTAATTTCGGTCGTATGTAGGATTTGTTAATGTTTAAGAGATCAGAGGGGCAAAAATATTGTTTACATCTTTTTAGAAAACCAAGACATTTCGCTGCGTTTTTTGCCGTTTCGAAAATATGGACTTTCCAGCTCAGATCGGAAGTTATTTTCGAGCCTAAAATATCAAGGCTTCCAGATTTGACAATACTTTCACCTTGAAAAGAAAATTGGGGATCAAAATTTGGCAGTTTCCTAGAAATTAGGCAGCATTGAGTTTTGGATGCATTAAACTCAACTCTGTTGAGAAGACTCCATTGTGAAATTTTGGAACAGCATTTGAAGATGCTGATTTCCTATTATTAAAATCGTAGCATGCTACCAAGTTACTGTCATCGGCGAAGCTGTGGATTGGGTTGAGTGTTGACTGTAGAAGATCATTAATGAAAATTAAAAAGAGGGTTGGGGAGAGAACACATCCTTGGAGTACACCGGAGTCTCTGTTTCTCTGTCCTCAATCACACCTAAAACGCTAGACCGATTTGGCTGAAATTTTTAAATTAAGTATCATTGTGGCCCGAGATGGTTATAGGGTATACTAGAAAACTTTATCCGAGGCCTCGGCGGGGGGCTAACTTAGAAGCCGGTTTTGAATTTAGGTATATTCCGATAAAATATTATAGCGTTGGACCCGAATCGACTATTTAGAAGACTGGATGTGTTAAGGCACCGGAGAAGTGGCTATTGAACAAATTTTGAAAATTTTTTTTAGTGCACAAAATCTGGATTAGAGTGTTTTGATATTAATTCACATTAGTAAACATTATATTTAAAAAAATACGCCTCGTCGCAATCCTCCTTTTCAACTTATCCTTTCACACAACAAATTATGGAATATATGAACCAAATCACAGAATGTTGATTTTAAGTAATAAGAAATAATAAATCTAATTGATTTACTCTGAAAAAAATAGCTTAAGAAAATAATATTTTGATCTTAAATGAATAAATTTACTTGAATGCATTTTAGGAATCATTTTTTTGTAAATTTTTTGAGCTCGAGCTTAAATGAATTAATAAAAATAAATAAATTAATTGAAATTTTGTTTTAATTACATTATATTTAGTGTTTAAAATATTTTTTTTGACAATACTGTTTATAAGACCCATTTTACACATGCCTTTTTCATTCCTTTTCGAACAAAAACTTCATAAACCAAAAAAAAAAAACAAAAGTGTCAAAAATCTAATGAATAAAGGCAACATGTAACTTTTTATGAATTAAGAAGAGATGGAATAGCTATTTTTTTGTTTTCGTTCAAAAAGAAGTAGAAAAAGGCATGAACAAAGAACTATATAAAACGGGTATAATGGAAAAATTTTAAATTATAACTTTATTATGTATATTGGCATTTAGAAATTTTATTTGAGTAAACAAAATATGAGAGGCTAGCTTTTCATAGATCTCTGTGATATATTTAGGTACCTACCTTAAAATTTATATTTAGTTTATAAACAGTATTCATGATATTTTGATCGTATAAATATAAATTGTTTTCAAATAATTAATTTTTTTTTGTTTTATGATTTCTTCTCTATTATTATAATAATATAATATAATTAAAAAATTCGACGTTTTTCTATTAAGTTTTATCATTTTTTTTTCTTTAGAACTAGACCAGTAGGTATATTTAAGTTAAAATTATTTTTAAAAAAATTATTAAAATTTATATTTCTTTTCAGTATGAAATGTTGACGACAAAATGGAATTTAATTTTTATCTTGTTTTTCTTTTATAGTTTTTATACTTTAAAATTACATTTATAATAAATCAATTATATAATAAGTTTTATAAGAAAAACATTTAAAAAATATATCTATTATATATAAATGCATACACGTGAATATGTAAATGTCTATACATGCATTTTTATAATATATATGTATTATATTTACATAATTATAACGAAAAAAATGAAACCTTGTTTTAAGAAAAACTTTTATGTATTGTTGAATATGTAGCTGCACCATATAACTAATAAAGATTTTATATTTTAGCTATTTTTAGTTACATATTTGTTTTCGAATATTTTGAAAAATAGTTTCCAAAAACAATTTTTTTTCACTGAAAACGTTTTAAAAGCATGATGTCACTTCGTTATCAATATCCTAAATTTAAGCTTTTTTTATTTTTTTTTAATATTAAAGAAAGTATTGTTAGAGAAACTAAAATTGAAAACAAGGTCATCGTGGTTAAGAGGAAAACCAGAAATTATTATGGTGAGGAAAATTTAAATCCTTGCATTAGTTCAAGTCAATTGGAGCTCTTTAATTAGAGTACTTTTCGTTTATCTTTTTCTTCATTCTATCTTTAAAAAATATCAAACTTTTAAAGGCTAAGATACTTAAGTAAAATGTCATTCTTGCTATTGCTCTACATTTTTATGCTTTTTTAATTTAATATGAAAAATTGAGTATGAAACTGAAACAAACTCGATTTTATCAATTAATTATTTATGAAGTATAATATATTAAAATATGTAAAACAAAATTGGTAATTTATAATTATCTTCAAGTGACACGGTTGGCCAAGTTTTTACAAATAATATTGTTTTGTTTATTTCGCGTATCTATCAAAATGTCGGACTTTAAAATTTTATAAGTAAAAAAAAAATGCATTGCTACAAAGAAATGTTATTATTTGATATTCTAGCTAGAATTATAGTAAATTTTATTTGCTTTATGCTTGTTTTTGTAATATGCATGAGACTATAAATGTTTTCTTTTTGTTTTAAATGTTTAAGAAATTTTCGAAGATAAAATAAAACTTTTACTATATATATGTATATTTATACAAGAAATTTATTGTGTCTTAATTCGATCAATGTGATCTTAAACTTTTTATTATATTTTAATTTGTTAATGTTAATTGAAAAAAAAACAAAAGCTTCAAATAATCTTATATTCAAAATATTTTCCCTTTTTTACTTTACTGTCAACCCTCCTTATAAAATTATTAATTCATATTGTGTTATGAAAATTATGTTATATGAGGATTATTATGAATTTCGAAAGAAGATAAAAATCTTATGTACATCCATTTTTCTCTTCCCATAAGAATGATATTAGAAAGATATATTCATTTGAATTTTATCAATTGAATTTTCGTAAGATTTTTACGTTCGATCGTAATTCATATTAAGCCTACTATAGGAGGATTAACTGTATGTAATTCATTAATTGAATCCATTATGGGAAAAATTCATCCATATAAACTTATTAATTAGTGTGTATTTTTATATAATTGCCTTAAGTTTATGAAAATTTAGATAAAATAAAAAAAAATATTTAGCAAAGAAGAAAAATGAACGTTAAATTGAGTAATTGAGTAAAAATAAAATAAATGATATATGTAAAAATTAAAATTTTTGTTTCTCAATAAATTAAAAAAAAAAATGTATTTACATAATTTTCTTCAGTTATTATTTATTTTTTTAAAAGAAAACAAAAAACTAGATTTTAGATAAACAATTCAAAAATGTTGCTAATTAAAATATTTGTAATTATTATACATATGTAGTTATATTTACAAATTCCGAATAAAGTTAACGTAAAAACAACTTCATTTGGAAAAATATAAATTTGGACTGTTATATTTTTAATGTTTTGAAATACAAATAATAGTATCTAAATTTTTATATTGCATTTGATTATCAATTTGCAATTTATGTTTCATGCTATGTAGAATCAAATTTATTCAATCATGATTTTATTCAAACTTTGAAATATTTATGTCAAAAAAAATATCGACATTGTTGAATAAAATTACAATGTTACTATTCTATTCGAAGGAAATGTTTAAAAAAAAAAAAAAATTGTTGCTGAATTTCACATTTAATTAAAAAAAAGTAGATAAATTAATGAAAACAAATTTTATTGGGAAAAAAATTTTTTTTGTTCCAAAATATAAATTAAAAAAAAAGAAATATATTTTGTTATAAAATTCATATTTTTAATAATGGACAAACAACTATAATAACTAATATTTTAACAATATTTGACGACATTAAAAAAATGCTTGTTTTTGTAAATTAAATATGACAGTTTATGTAATTAATCGGTTAAAAAATAAAAATTTATTCACTAAAATTTAAGTACAGAGAAATTCAAAATTATAAATTTTCCAAAAAAGAATGTTCCACTATAACACTTAATTACACAAATTTGCTGTTTAACAACAAATTTTAAACTTTCTATGAATTATTTTCTATAAAGCAAAAAATTAGAAACTGCATGCGTAATTAAAGTTATATAGATTAATTATAGATAGCTATTAAACAACCACTAAAAAAATGGAGGATTAAATACGAAGAACAATTTTTTAAAACAACTGCACTGATCACGCTTTTAAGCTTATAATTTTGTTCTAATTATTTTTTTGATAATACCGTAAGTAATACAAAATTTAAGAGCGGTCCCACAGCCCTCTTTAAATTTAATTAATTTTTCTCCGTTTTTTTTCTTTCCAAATAAAAAAGGGGAATAAAGTGAAAGACTTGATTATTGGAAAATTTATATGGTTTTTGTTTTTTAATTACATAATAATTTACACTGTTCTTCACGTAGATGAATCTAATTATGAGCTGAAATTTTCTGACTTTATTTTTTTTTATCCATTTTTTTTTTTTTTAAATTAATACAATGTAAGCTAACACTTTTTATTCAAAACAATTGACAAAATAATTATAAAATATGTTTAATGTTGTACACGAAATACATACTACCTACATAAGTGTTAAAGTCAATGTAATATAATAATAAAAATCTTGTCAAAATGGCCAATAAATGGAAAAAAAATATCAATCAAAGCTTACAACTGAGTTTTATTTAAACAAAAATATATAATTTTTTGATAGGTTTTAGGTATATGTAATATGTATCCTGCTACATGTACAGGTAATATAAATTTAATATTTTTTAAATTTCAACTCCTGATAGCTTTACAAAATAAATATATTTTATTCATAAAAGATAAATCCGTATTAGATACATGATCGTATACTTTTTTTTTTAAATTTGAATCCAAAGAAGTTTTTGTAAAAGAATTATAGATTTATAACTTTCATTTTCATAAAGATATCCAAGTTTTTAAAATACAATTTTATGTTGTTTTTAAAAATTACCTTTCTGTAAGCAATGACTTTTTCAATATAAATGTCACTATAATTATATCGACTAAATAAATAAAAACTAGTTATAAAGAAACTTTATGTAAAATAATATTAGATTTGAAGGGAAAACTGATGTCAATTTTAAGTCAAAACACTATTCTTAAAATATTAAGGATTAGGATTGTGTGGAAATTCAAGGACCTCCAATTTAAATTACAAATTCTCTTGTAATGTTATGTGACTAAATAACAATGGTTTTTCGAAGCAAACATCTTCAAAATTGTTGCTTTATTTTCTTAATTCTCTTTTAATTCTTTTTTTTTCCTTTATTTTTCAAATTTTTGTTTTGTATTTCTGTAATTTAATTTTTTTACTTTATTTTCATTTCCTAATCTAAATGTAAGTCGACAAAAATTATATCGAAATCTGACTTCACTAAAAGTTTGTAAGCGTCAGTTTTATTATTTCTATTTTTTAATTTTATCTTAATTATTTTAAAATATTTTTTTTATTTATTCTTCAATTTAATTTTTTTTTCTAATTATACTTCCAAAAATAATATATTATATTAAACTTTTCAATCAGAAATATACGTATATTAGACTGGTTCACAAAAATTTTCCTCCGCACTTAGGCCTGTTTGCCCGGTTACCAAGCTTGTTCCTCTCGAGCCGAAGCACTCCTTTCAAACCTTATTAATCTCCTTGGCTTATGTATAAAGAAAAAAAATACTATCTGTAACAATTTTTTGTACAATCTCTATAAAACGATGTATTTCGGATGAAAGGAAAAATTTGCTTCCATTTTTGGACTTAGGGTACCAAAATTAGATTAAGACGTCAATAATATTCAATAATATTTAACGAAAATGCAGTTTAGCTAGATCAATTTAATTGTTAGTAAAGTATCTCAATTTTTGTGTATAGGTAGATGTGAGCTGATAAAATTTTAACAACCAGTTCTCTATAGCTTAATTAAACAAATCTTAGCACAAACTATGAGAAAAAAATACGTATAAAAATTAAAAATATTTTTGAAACTCCAATCATTTGGAAATCATGTAGTACCAGTAATTTAACATTCAAAGATAGTGTTGGAAATTTGATTTATTCCGAAATGGAAACCGGTTCGATATTATTTAGCAACCGGCTCATCACTGTCTGTAGCCAACAATTGTTATTTTATCTTAATAAAAAGAAAGAAATTATGTGCACCAACTATTTAAACTATTATACACAAAAGCTTAGTATATAATATAATAATATACGTATGTATATTTAATACATTTTTTAATACCGCCAATATTTTTTTTTTTTATTATTAAAGTTATTAAAAGTTTTTCGGAAGCCGAACAAAATAGTCATAGAATACTTATAGAACGGACAGCGACGGTATTTTTAATTAAATAGAGAATATTATAATCCGAATATTTTCTTTATTTTTTATTTTATTTATTTTTTTTTTCTTTTTTTTTCAAATAAATTTTAATAATACCGTAGTATTATTTTAAATTCCAAACATCTATTAATCATTAAAAAATATATATATATAAAAAAAATTTCCAGAAAAAAAAGAAGCTTCTATCTAGATAAACTTTTTTTCTTTTGCATTTTTCAATGCAATTTTCATGCAAACATAAATTTTTTCAAGGTCAGTGGAAAATATATACTGTGAAAATAAAAAAATAAAATATTATTTAGCTTTTAGCTTTTAAAAAGATACATTTCATACCCGACCTAAAATGTTGTTTTATTGTAAACGGGTGGAAAAAAAAACATAATCATGCCATTGTAAATAAATATTAATGGTAAAACGAACGAAAAAAAAAGTTTTTTTTTTTGACTAGACGGGAAAAACTGCACTTTTTCTATTTTTTGTTGTGCTAGAACTCTTATAATAAGACTCGGAAATTAACAAAAAAAAAAAACAACTCAAAATATCAGAAATAAAGTGTAGGATCAAATACAAGTTTGTTAATTTTCTACAAGTTATCTAAAAAGGAAAACAAAAACTAGTTAAACTTAATAGTTGGACAACAAAACTCCACCTGTATATAGAAAGAAAGAAACTTAATAATAATGGAATTTACATTAGATCAAAATTTGATTGAAAATTCGAGAAAAAGTTGGATACAAACTAATCAGTCACTGTAGTTCTTAATGTGATTTTGAGAACAAAAAAAAAAGTAAAGCTTTAATTTTACGATGTTAATATATTTTTTTACACTCTTTTTGATTTAAATAATGAAGCACTTAAGTTGCTTACATTATAGCTTGTATTCTATCAATATTACGAGCTTTTCCTAATTGCATATCATGTTGAAAAAAATAAAAAATAAAGTAATTAAAAATAAGTTTTGTTTTAGAAAATAATTAGCTGGTACTTAAAATATTATAAAATATTATTATCTTACATAACTGGAAGAAAGATATTTTTTAAAATTCTTAAAAGCGCAATTTTACACAATTTTTTCTCAACATTCTAATTTACTTTTTTGCGCGGGTAAAAACAAATTCTCTAAGGAATAAATTCGTTTTTAGATTTAAAAAGTCCAAAAAAATTTCAATATTTTTATATCCTGATTAGTAATTAATTTTAATTACATTTTAAATAAGATGCGTACATAAAGTACTTACACTCATCGGAGCACAGCTAAAATCATAGATAGTTATAGCTTATACTTATAATAGTATTAATTTCATTGTTCATGCCAAATAAAATAATATTTAAAATTGTACGAATTATATAGAAAAAATTAAAAAATTTTAATTTCTATGTAACGATAATAATAAAGTTCATATATATCAGACAATGTTAAATTATACGCTTGACTGAATCAATTGGTACCTAAGGTATGTATGAATAATAATATTATTTCTTGCACAATATAGAATAAGTGCATTATAGGTGAAACACAAATTTTTAAATTTAATGAATCAAAATCGAGAATATGTATTGTATTTTAATAATAATTGTTAATAAAAACATTTTTATTAATTTATTATAATTAATTCGATGAAGAGTATAATAGAGATATTTAAGGGTAAAACATACAGATTAGTAACTAGCACAGCTAGTACGTACTTTAAAAAATTAATAACTTAGGGTGAAATTATCAGGCCCAGGCATTGGATTACAAATTAATTACGTAACTTATAAAATGTTTATTTCATTATTAATTATTTATTTGATAGAAAAACTTAAACTTGGAGAGACTTAGACAACCCAAACTGTGTACAAACAAATTTGATTTTGAAATTATTCTGTAGATTGCATTTTGCAATAAAAAAGCACCGGCTATATATTTTCACTTAATGTCTGTTTGTCTTCCGTCCGCCACTTATTACACACAATTATTAAACTACCATGCCGATTTCAATCGTTTGAAGTCACTTATTGAATGCCAGAAAATGCAGAACGTTATTCAGTTTCATCTTAAGATTTATAAGGTACATTTATGATGAATTAATAATGCTCAAAGATTCGAGGTTTTTTTTTAGAATAAAATAATTTAAGAGTACCAAAAATATTAATGATAATATAATCGATACTTAGGATGAATGCTTGTGATTCATAATTGATACATAAATTATTGTATATAATATATTTATTACATGATTTTAATGAATTTTTTATATGTACTATTTCCATTCAAATTTTTTTTAAATATATCTAAAAGTATTTGGTATTTATATAAATTTATATTATATTCAACTATTTGTAACGCCAACGATGAACGAATAACAGTAAATTATTCATAATAATAACGATAAAAATATTCTGTAATTATTTTATAGGCAATATTAATTATATATATTTCACGAAATATTTTCTATACTATACTAAATAGGCTGACTATGTCTGGGAATTTAAGTGTACTGATCGTGTTCGTACTCTACAATGCATATGTCGTCTTTACTTGCCATTTACATTGGAAGTTTTCAAAGATTTTTTTTGGCTGTTGTGTAAAAGTTGTAAAAGTTGTATAAAATGGTAAAAAAAATAGAAAAAAATTAGTTGCGAAAAAAATTGACAAATTGGAAATGTCAAAGGAAAAAAAAAAAAAATTTATTTTAATTGATTTTAATAAAGATTTTGAAATATTTTTTTAATTTAACTTTATTATATTTACATATTTAAAAATTGAAACATTCTAGTTCGAACTAAAATCTTGATTTTGAGCTGGACAGTGAAAATAATTTCGGAGATTTTTACGAAAATACATTGCAAAAAACCTTTACGAAAATCATCAAGAACATCTACTCTAAACGGGGGGGTTGAAACTAATAGCATATAAAATTTGTACTAATGTCACATTTAAATAAAAAGGTTTTATTTTATCAATTTCTTCGATTTTATAATGTCAATTTAACAGTTGACCCTGTGTTTACAACCATGTCAAAAATAATTTTATTTACATTTATAACATAAAACATACCTTTCTTTTGTATTAAGTATAAATTAATTAAATAAATTTTAAATATTTAGTACCACTATATGAAAAAAATAATAGAATTATGTACTTATGATGGTGGAATTAACTTTTTTAAGTTAAAAACATAATTAAGAAAATTATATAAATATTATATGTTGTCGACATATTATATTACCTATATTAATTTAAAAACTTCATTTCATAATTTATGTAATTTAGCGTTCTGTATAAGCACGTTAACTTATGTATCTATGTAGGTAAAATAAACAAATTTTTTTTATATTAAAAATATGTTTAATAACATTTTTATTATGATATATGTAAATATGTAATGTGCATATATATAATAAGGCAGATAAAGTTGATTTCAAGGCCATTTGGTTTTTTTTTGTAACAAAATGATATAAGCAAGTAAAATAGTGTATGTGTAAGTAGATACATATTTTTATATAAATAAAATATTTATGCTAAGAATTCCGAAGCATTTTACTCATACCATCAAATTGATTCAAATACGTACTATATGTATATTAAAAGCAGTATAAATATATTTTGTTAATAAAAATAATAGTAAAGAAAGTGGTGTTGTGTGCATGCCAGACAATTTCTTCTCCTTTTATGTCAAAAAAAGAAAGCTTATTTTATCTAATAAAGTGAATTGTAAACTTTATTAAGTTGTGGAAAAAAAACTCGTAATAAATTCTATCTGAATAAATCCTTAAGGTATTTTCAAATTCAAAGGAATAAAATAGAACAAACCATTATTTGTATTTCCAGTGGACTAAATATACAAATTAACATCAATAACGACTCCGTATTTATATATCTAAATATCCAAAGTTGTCTGTCAAAATATTATATAGATTAAATTTAAATGGGTGGGTGTAGGTTGCTTTGAGGACCCTCGCAATTTAGGCAGTTGGCCCATTATTCTAGCTTACTCTGTGGGCGTTTCCTTACCAAACCATCCGAAACCCTTTTTGGAACGTAGTTATATTTTCTACTTGCTCAAGAATCAATTTGACTTCTCCTTCGTGGGGCACAACATTTACTGTTTAGAAGAATATTGGCACCAACACTATGCGATTGCAAGCAATTTTTTGGCTCCGCTATTATGGCTACACAATTTTCTGATTTTATGAAATCTTATAAATAAACCTTTAAAAACTCAGATCCTCAGTTTTAAAACTGTTGTCAAAAAATTTTAATTAATCATTATAATTTTTACTATAAGTATAATAAAATTAAAATTTTTTATGGATTTTGTTTTTTTTTTTTTGGTTTTTTTTTTGTTTTTATCAAACAGGAATTTAAATTTTTGATGACCTGCACAAACTTTTGAATAGGCTGTTGGTATAATGTCAAGGTTTTGTGGAAGTTTCATAAACATCTCAGACTATTCAACCAACATATATGTGTATTGATTTGTATTTAAAATTGAATCAAAGTTTATTTTATAATATAGATTCATATAAATAGCATGTACATAAGATTAAAAAAGCTAAGAAAAGCTTGCAAATAATTAAGAAGCTTTTTCGAAATATTCAAAGAGTATCAAATATTTTGTATGTAATTAAAATTATGTACCCGATGTAACCAAAAAAACTTAAAATATATGTTTGTTTGTTATACATAAATAAAAAGCTGTATTGTTTTTAATTCAAATATGGATTAGTTAGAGTAGTAACAGGGTCAGTTGAAGATAATTTAACGACTGACATTTAAGATTATGTATAAAATTAAATCTTTAATTTTTCTCCTTTTTTATTTCAGATATTTGATTAAAAGGGTGGGATTGAAGTTATCTTCAACATAATGTATATAGACTCCCACTGCCGATCATCTCTAATTTTTAAACTTAATTATTAACAGGATGATAAGTTACCGAATCATCTATTTCCTTAAATGAAATAATATTTAACATCAAAATGGATTCTTCTTCGCAAAATAATAAAATTATCTATTTTACCAAACAATTGTCAAAAAATGATAAAATAATTATTACAACTTCTTTTAAAGCTTCTGCTAAGAACATCAATCCAGTAACTACAACTTCTTCATTTCAAAAAACAATAACATTTTTAAGAGCACCAAAAACACAAACATCAACATCACCCACAACATCAACATTAAAAACAACAACTGCAACAAATGTTGAGTTGTCTAGTAGGACATCTTCTTTTAATTCATCAAATCTAACAAATCGGTAAGTTTCAACAATTTTTTTGGGCTTTATATAGTGTTATGTTCAATTTTACATTTGGCTCTCGGCACACAGCTATACGCCTTTTACATTCTCGTTCATGCGTGACAAATGGTCTCTTATATGTAACAAACTTGAAAATGTTTGGGGAAGAACTCACAAAACTTGAGTAGAATTATTCAAATTATTATATAATTAAATTACATATTTAAATTGATTTCAAATAGTAAAAATTACTTTTAATTATCAGTATCGCGTATATGTACAAATGTAATATACAGATACATTTCTTAACTCAGTGCATTGGATCAAAATCCTATACAATATACAAAATTCTATACAATATACAATATGTACAAATAATACAAATAACAAATATGTAATAGAAATATATACATATCTATGTGTAGCATCTTTGAAATGATTTTTTCTCAAATAACGTTCAATCAATCCCATATGAACTCAAAAGGCTTAATAATTTATTCGCTTTAAGCTCAATTTATCGACTGCTTGTACCTAACTTTTAATATAATAGAAAACAAATTTCTAGAATAAGTTTTTATAATATGAAGTTGTTATAAAGCCTTTTTTATTTAAAAATTATATTGCTCTTGTATCCTTCATGCATTTCATTCCATTTTATTAAATTGATCCACATAGATAACGTAAAAACTTAAATCTATTGATTTTTATTATAATTACATCTAATAGAAATGTTTGTATTACAAGTTAAAATTGACCAACATTTTTATTTATTTTGTTTTTGACAAAAGTTTATTAAAAATCCACAATATACCTAATCGAAATTTGATAAATTATTAGAAAATATTGTTTAACAATTTTGAGTTTTTTTTTAAAGAGATTGGAATGAAGAATATGTTTACTTAGCGTAATGAATGTTTTTAGTAAAAGAAACATTTGCGACAATGCATCAAAAATAAAAGCTTTATTTTGATGTTAGAAATTGTTGGAAATTATTATGTTCATGGATTTTATTACAGTGTCAGATTTATTCTACACGCGTGCAATACCTTTGTACCATATCATATCCTGTAAAGTAAATGTATTTTATCATTACAAAATAATTGTTGTGATGTTTCAAGAGAAAATTTAATTGATTATAAATCTATGCAGTGTCTTTATATTTTATCATACTTTTTTATATGTAATACTAATCGATATTACAGGGCTTCGCACGATAGTGCCGAACTTATATTAATGTGAAATTACTTCAATGTTGTACAAAGTAAATGTATATTTTATTTATTTTTGTTTGGAATTGAATTATAGTTTCAAGGTCTAAATTAATAACGTAACAGAAATTAACATAACAAAATTACAAAATAATAATTTAATCATATACTAATTAAATTTGCTTTTTCTTTGTGAAATCCTCATTACTTAGTTATATTTCTTTATTAAACTTTGAAAGCTTGGCATCCACTCTTAAATCAATTGAATCAATTTTCAGGAAATCACAAATGACTTTTGCACTTAAATACACAAAATTGGTATAGGTTAGATCAAAATTTAAAAACATCTTGAAAGAAAAATAAAAAGAATAACAATGAATGAATAATGTTCTCGCAAAATGATCATTATCTAATATCTAGTACGGGGGATGAAAAGGCCGCAACGATTTTTTGTTGCGGCCTTATTTCATTTTGAAAAATGAAATAAAACCCCAACCAAAATCCTAGCGACCTAATTTCATTTTGAAAAATTCAAAAATAATCAACGGGTGCCAGTACATACTAAATTACTAATTGATTAATATGTTTTAGTTAAGCTTTAATGAAAACCTTTTTTCACAGTATCTTTAGAAATAAAATACTTACATTTTGGTTACCCACATAAACATCAATATTGCGCTTATTGATTCATTTGTTCAATATGCATCAAGAACATTAATTGCAAACATATTAAAAAACACAACGAAGATTCTTTACAAAAAATTTAAATTAATATAAGCTTCGAAGATAATCATTCTATATCAATTTATTATTAAAAATTATTGACTTATCATCACTAATTATGTGGACCACCAACTGTTAGCCTTGATTCCTAACAAAAGATTTAAAAAAAAAGAAAAGAAAATTCAAATAACATTTTGTTTTTTCACCTGGAAAACTTCTTTCTTTCTTCTTTTTTATTAAATTTGAGTATATATAGTATATATATGCATAACATATGTATATAATTTTTAGCCGACGAAAAGCACAGTGTAGATGTTTTCAAAAAGAAAAAAAGTAATGAAAAAATAAATAAAGTTTCAAGGCTGATTTTATTTCAATTATTATTCAACATTATAAAGATCTGCTTTAATACAGTTGACTGCTTTAATTTGTTTTATTTAAATTTTTGCAATTAGAAGATATATAGGTAACTAATATTTATTCATATAGGTATCCCAGAAAAAAAAAAGGTTTAAACCAACAATTTTATTTTACATATATATGTCTGAACCTTCATTACATAGTACATGGGTAGATACATACATAAATGAACATTTAATATACATACCTATTATTTTTTTATTATTATAAATTATACATTAAATTTATTTTTCTATTTATATAAAATTATAAACTTTAAACTGGTTCTCAAAAATAAAAGCTCTCATTTGATGACTATCAATTAACCAAAAAAAAAGGTAAATAGAAGATTATTTTATTTAAAAAAAAGAGCGAAATATATAAGTATAATAAAAATAATATTTTTCAATTCTAAATAAGTTCTAAGCCAAAGAACTTAAAATTAAAAAAAAGAAAAAAAAATGTATTTATGTATAATACAAGTTTTGTTGTTAAGCTTCAAGCTTTAAACAACGAATTCCATTTGTTTTTATAGTTGTTTTTCATATAGTATTTTATCTTTTAAGATTAGACATAATGGCAATATAAAATCGTTTAACCGCGAAAATATATTCAAATTTTTTTGTAAAAATCTTAAACTTTATACATATTATATTAAGTTCGATTCTTATTATTCTTTTCATTATAAATTTTAAAAAATTATAAAATCTGAAAAGTTTAATATTTAAAAATTCTATCATTGCTCATTTTTGATGTAGAGGTAATTCTTCTTTTCAAAAGAAAAAAAAAAATGTAAAATAAATAAAGTTAATCCTATTCAAGTTTTCTTTTTAATAACAACATTTAGCAAAATATGTTTTTTTATATTTTTATGTCTTCTAAAGAGTTTGTGATAGCGAAATGGTATGTATGTATGCTGCTGTGTTATCAGTTTTTTTTTACAATAATAATGTTATTTTAGAACAAGTGACTTTTTTTTTTGAGTTAATTGTATGTATGAATTCTTGAACGAATTACTTTTATTTATATGTATATCATCATATAAAAAGTATATTTGTATATTTGTTGATAATATTATTCTTATTATGTTGCAGAAAATTTAAGTAAATTTTTATTGGTATGACTGAAAATTATAGGATAATATATAAATTAAAATATATTGTATTAAGTATTAGTCGGAATTCCTAGTTTCTTTATTGGTTTATTAATTTATTTATTTAAGTATTTTAACAGCTAATACTGGGTTAAATATATCCATTTCATACACAAAGTGAAATCTATAATGATATCATTAAATTTGTAATGAAATTTATTAATTTTGTGATTGATTTTCGGTACCAGTGTACATACAAAAAATCCAGTTTGCAAATAAAAAATACCAGTTTGCAGAATATAACAAAAATAGTTAATTATTGATTTCATCAAACATTTGAATCCTTTTTTTTCAATTGTAAAGGAATAAGATTTTGACTCCTTCCTTTGTGCCCTAGTTCAAAAATATGATATTCATAAATACTTTGTGCACTATACATATTAATAATTACAAAAAATATATTAGTCATAGTAGATTTTGTCAAAATTAGAATATTAAGTAGATGATAATTTTGGCGCTTATACTTTAACATTGTATTAACTATTACTGGCTGAAATCCTTATTTATTATACATAATTGGTCTGCACTTTGAAGAACATAATAACAATAATTATTTTGATGTGTATCAAATTGAAAAATGCGATATTTATCAGTCTATTAATAAATTAGAATTTCGTAAGAATAATATAATTTTGCACTTATTTCATAAACAAACTATATAAACACACAAATAATAATAAATAAGAACAAAAAATTGATAATGCGATTACACAAACAATATACATGTACATCATATTAGATACATAATTTCTACATGCAAAAGAAATAAAAAACTAAATATTGCTTTTGTCACGAAAAGAGTACAAAATATATATACACATAATGTAAATAATACATAAAATTTATATATGTATATAAAAAAAAATACTTTTTTTTTCTTTAATTCATAATTCTATTTTTATTTTGTGCTTTTTTATTTTTCGAAAAATAAAAACAAAAAAAAAATGTATAATAAGAAATTTTAAGTAGTCGGTATTCGCCTTTAAAATGATGAGGACCACATAAAAACAAAAATTATTATTAATAAAAATAAAAATAATATTCGTTAAATTTTATAATTGCATATACATATACTTATATTATACCTATGATGAAAAATATATAAAAATTCGCATTTTGCGGTTTTTTTGTCACTTATTAAATTTAAACTAAAACATAAAAAAAAAAAGAGAAAACTTAATTTTTATTTTATATTGAAGATTTTATATATACGAAAAAAAAATCTTATTTTGAACGACTTTAAGAGTTCAAAGTATCTTTTTACTTATTTTCTTATTTTTTTTTTTTTTTGCAAAAGATAATAAAATATAATTTTCTTATTTTTTTTAAATCGGTTGGTGCTCAATTTTTTTCTTGTCATCTATTCGGTTTCAAATAAAAAAAATAAATAAAATAAAAAAAAAATTTGTTATTTGAATATAATACACATATATATAATTTTAAATAGAAATAATTTATGTATAATTGTGTGTAGATATATATAATGTAAAAAACATCAAAAAAAAATTTGACAAAAATGTGCGTATAAATAAATTTTTGGGTTTTTTTTTATATCTATTATTGTGTATACAAAATATATTTTATAATATTAAACATTTATAAATATATAACTATAATATATAATCTTAAATAGTAAAATAATACAAATAAAATAAATTATAATAAACTAAATAAATTATTCAAAAATAAATAACAAAATAGAATAAAAAATATATATATATTTATATTATACATATATATATATATATATATATATATATTTTATTTAATAAAATATAATATTTTAATAATAATAAAAAAAAAAAGAAATACAGTTTATAGCACACAAAAGATTTTGCGTCTTATTTGAACTGTCATCATCATAAAACAGAAAAAAAAAAACAAAATAATAATAACAAACAACAACAGTGTTACAAAAAAAAAAATTATCAAAAACCACTGATTAAGTGGACTCCCACCTGTGAAAAAAAAATATTTTCATTGAAGAAAATTATAATAATAAATAAATTAATTATTTATTAAAATGATTGATCGCATAATAATACAGAATTGAAAATATAATATAGTATTTTTGTTAAATAATTAATTTATAGTGTGTACTTGATGTCTCAAATAAACTACATATATAAAAAAAAATGTTGTCACTTACTAACTTACCTGTTTTTTGATAGATCGCCAAGTTTTTTTTTTAATATTTATCTTTTGCCAATATTCAAAATATTTTTCAGCTGAGTGGATAAATAAAAAAGCATCAATTACTTATAACTTAAAACTATGTAAAAAAAATTTTAACAATAATTAGTGTAGAATTAATGACATTTGATTATATAGCGCGCGGTTACTATCATTATCACATATATTTTTTTTTTTTGTTATTATTGTCATATGTATTTTTGTTATTATATCAATTGGGTTATTTATTTTTATTTTTATATTTTTTCGTGAAAATAAATAATTTTTTTAACGTTATAAAAATTAGTCGTCAAGTTTAAATTTGAAGACACCTATCTTATATGGTTTTATTTTATTAATACCGTATAAATTTCCTTAACTACTTAATATTTTGAAAAGCCGGTATCATAGATATGAAATTTAAGTTTCATAGTTCAAGTTAGCTCTCATACGGAATAATTTTAAATACATATTATAAAACTAAATTATCTATATGCATTTATAATAGTAGATTATTGTATACGTAAACTAAATTTGTTATTAATTAAGAGTTCTGTATACACAAAAATACATTGACACGAGTCAATACTTATATCACGAGACCGAAGGTCGAGTGATATAAATTGACAAGTGTCAATGTATTTTTGTGTAAATACAGAACGAGTTGTATAACAAATTTTGTGTACATATCCAATATACTGTTTTGATGCGTAGGGAAGAGGTAGTTGCAAAGAGAGAATATTTTTTCTTGTCATTTTTTCTCTTTTTTTTTTTTGTATTTGGGTGTATTGAAATATTGTGAGAGATAATATGTTTGTTTAGGTATTACGTAATATTCAATACGAAACATCTAAATAATTTCATTATTTACGCTGATGCATCTAAATTTTTTCATTATATACGCTGATGCATCTAAATTTTTTCATTATTTACGCAGATGCATCTAAATGATTGCATGTGTATTGACGCATATAATACTCCATTTAGTGATCTAAATTCTATAGCACTAAATACAACATAACGATCCCCAACGCATTAAAATATTTTATATAATTATATTCGTGACTTTTTTTCGTTTTGGATGGATTATTAAAGCCTTAAAATTATTTCATATGATTGTGTTAGTTTTATTTTACACATTCGTTAAAAAATTTTATCACCCAGCTGTTCTTGGAAGTATACACTAGACATTCAGCATATGGAGCTATTTTTTTTTTTTGAAGAAAAGCCATAATATCACTATTTGTGTGAATCATTTATATATCAATCTTTTTTAATTTTCATTTACAAGTTTCAGGTACACATTTCACAAGTTACAGTATATATTATGATATATGTATATGTATGTACTGTACATATGTATATACTTATTTTGGTTGTTTTTTCCTCTGGGAATTATTATCAATTTTCTATTTTTCACACGAACAACAAAAAAAATTAAATCTATTTTATTTAAATTGACAAATATTGAAGAATTCGATATAACAAAACCACATTTGGTTTTTAAAATTTTTTGGATATTCTTAAGCAATTATTCAACAAGTATGTACAAATATGTACACTGTTCGCAGATGTGTTGAATATTTTTCAATTATTTTTTTTTTGTATTGTGGTTATAAAAATTAACTTTTTCATTCATTTAAATTTTAAAGTCTTGAATGAAGTTTAATCGGAATCTATAATTCAAGGAATACTTTTTCGATTCAAAATAACTTTGAGAAAGAAAATTTGTTTTCTAATTTTGCCATTCTATTTTTTTACTAAGATGTATAAATTTTAACTCAGGGAACATAGTTTATTTCGTAACATTATTCTGAACTATCACTTTAAGATAATTAAACAACACTAACCTTCATACTATATAGATTTGATCAAAAACAATGTATGTGAATAACAAATTATTTTTGTAAAAAGTTTAAATAAATAATTTATTAAATTATTGCGAATTATTAATCCGAATTACTTATATTTTTAATGCTATTGTTATGTGTACTAAAACTAAAATAATCAATTATTTAATTATTAAAATTAATGTTAGCAATTTCCTAAATTCCTAAATTAGATATCACGTAGTTTTTGGTTGCGTCAATAGATTTTTTCAACCATCTTGTTATATGAATTATATTATTTAATATAAAATATTTTAAGAATATTTTAACAAATACCTTGACTGGAATTGATTGACTGTATCATAGATTAAGAAAGATTTATAGCTTCATTTTTTCAGCCTTTTTTGGTATTTTTATGTGAAGGTGTTAGTAAAACTAAATAAAATTATTTTCATATATGTATTGATAATTATCACGTATTTTATTTTGTTTTACTAACACATTTACATAAAAATACCAAAAATAATGTTGTATGAAGCTAAC
This sequence comes from Hybos culiciformis, assembly GCA_964007475.1. Taxonomy (NCBI): domain Eukaryota; kingdom Metazoa; phylum Arthropoda; class Insecta; order Diptera; family Hybotidae; genus Hybos; species Hybos culiciformis. The sequence goes on from OZ023273.1 coordinate 52,731,422, forward strand.
AATCTATGTATATTCTTAATCTATGATTGTATTGTATATCATAAATTCGATACAGAATTAATATGAGGATGAGCCAATAGGTCGAAAGTACAAAGTTCAAAAATTGGAGTGTAAAGTATTGTGATACAATTTATTAAGTCGTGTAATATGAAAGTGATTGACACAATCCTTAGCCTATTTTTTCACTAATTTTTATTTAATTCGTGAATTAATAATAATAATATATATATATAATATTTCAAAATCAATTTATCCTAATTATATCATCTACATAGAATTGGAATACAATAAAAAATCAGACCTATGTATATAAATATTTTTTTTCACGTGAAATTTGTCTAATTTTTATTTACAAAATAAATGTACATACAAAAAATAAAACAAAAAACAAAAAAGTATGGGTTTTTGAAAATCAAGAAAATACACTTCTTTACTATACACATACTTTTAGTAAATTTAGTCGAGCTCTTAATTTTGCTTTCATAACAACAAGTTATTCTAATCAGCAACGGTGTGAATGCCCTTAAATACATTTTATACATACGTTAAAAATAATTTTTCACCGTTTATTATTTAAATTTATTTTAATAATTTTTAATTTTATTATATAGTCATTTCCTTGCTATGTAAACAAAATGTTAATTTTAAAATAAATAGAATTTAAAAAAAAAATCAATTTAGAGCACAATATTATTTTTTAAATACATACCCTATTTGTTTTTTCCTATATTGAGATTCCTTTTCACATCTGTATTAATGGCATAAGTATGCCTTGTTTCTAAATTCAATAAATTTTTTGCTTTGCTTTAAAACATTTTCTACGGAACGATCGTAGGCTTTTTAACATTTTTGTTCCCACGAGATAGTTTTAGTTTTATTCAAAATTATTTTTTTTTTATTTATTGGTTTTAAAATATCTAATTCATTTTTATTTTGGAAATACCTGCACACATGCATTAATCGCTAAAATTTTAAAAACAATGTTATCATATTACAAATTTTACTAATTTTATTGACTTTTAGAATTAAAGCAATAAAATTAACAACTTGTGTAGTTAATAAATACATTTTTATTGCTGAATTTTCATAAAATTATTCATTATATCAACCAAAAACATAAAATAAAGATGAAATGTGCAATTTTCAATAAAAAATTATGTACAAAATAATATTTTTATATAGTATTGTTGCATTTTCGGTTGGAACGAAGAATGAATGAATAATGCAAAATAATGAAAAGATAAAAGAATAAAAATTTGTGTACAGATGGAAAAGGCTTGTTGTACTTTCTTCATAAATTTATATGTACCCACGCCTCGCTTCTAATAATAAATTACATAAATTTCTAACAATTTGTGACAAATAATTCATGAAATCCTTATTACAGTATTTTAATGGAATATTTTAATATTTTTTTTTCATAATGTTTGTTATTATTATTACATATCAGAAACCTTATGAAACTCTAAGGTTGAGATTAAATTCATATTAACAAAATAATTTGATATTCTTGGTATTTTTTTTACATTTTCGGTGTATTTCTATAGAGATCTGTTGTTGTTGCCTGTTTGTCAACATTTTTGTAACATGAGAAAAGCTTTTTTATTTGCAAATTATTATCATGACAATATTTGACCAAATTGTGGAAGGCAGACACAAATATTTTTACGACATTTTGAAGGCACATTTTGTTTTCCATTTCATTTATTAAGCTATAATATTGTATGTGTATGCAAATAAAATATTCGAAAATAAAAGAATGAGATGTTCACAGAACCACAGAAGATGGATTAACAAAATAGTTCATTAATTAAAATACGTCTAAGGGTAGTTAGGTAAAAAATAAAGAAGAAATTTACCATTGAGTAAATTTTTCTTTTTTTTCTGTCTTTTTTTTATTTCAATTTTGGTAATTTTAATAAAAAAAAAAATTAACACTCTTACTAATTTAAACGTTATAATCACGTATATTTAAAAAAAATTCCATAGAATTGAAAACCCAGAAGAAACATTTGTATTTTGATAATTTCAATGAATAATTTTTGTATTTATTCATTAATTATTTTTACTTATTTTCTAAATAAAAACCTTGAATATTTATTTTAGGGCAATAAATTATCGAAAAATATACATATTTAATTTACAACATTCATCCAGAATGTAACAACCTATTTTATATTGGGTGTCTGTTGTTTGTTGTAAACATAATTTTTTTCAACTACTTAGACTAGACCAAATAATACAAATGTATAAATTTCTTTTTTTTACGCAAAGGTTAAAGCCGAATGTTTTTTTCTGTATTTTAATTGAAAGTCTATTTACCTACAACATTTTTATTGTAAACACTGTCATTAACTTTAGTTTTTATTAATATATTTATATACTTATATGTATTAATAATATGTTATTTAAAAAATGTAAATTAACAAAAATATCAGAACTAGAAATTACTATAGTAAACTTAATAATTTTATATAAATTAAAATTTTTTTTTTATTTTTATTATTTTTTTTTTTTTTATTTTTATTATATATATTTTTTTTAATTTTATTATATTTTATTTTTTATTTTTTTTTATTTTGTGTAAACATTATGTACGAAGATTTGTACATAATATTTCTTTTTTGTTTTTGTAGATAAATCAGTTTTACTTATTATTCTAAATCAGTATAATTATTTCTACTCATTACTGCACGCTTACAAATGAAGTTAACATACTTACATGAAGGCTTACCAAATTTAACTTTCTCCTAACCATAATTTAATTTATTCTTGAAAAACTAATTTAAGAATTTTGATAAATCATATCATATACACATATAATACGTGTGTATGTAGCTAACTTATAATAAAAAATAGATACATAAAATTTATTTATATAAATTAAGTATTATATACAATATATACATATAATGAATATAGTCCTTGAACATTTTTTTATCGTGACGTCGTATGTATATAAACACAACATCTATGTATTATAATTTTACTTGAGAACTAACTAAGTAAATATTATTTCTTCGACAAATAATTAATTAAAATTAAGGTATAAATTTAGATAAAAAAAAATATTTTCACAAAAAAATAATAGTGTTTCACATCATGAGTCCTTGAAAAAATACATATATAGTAGATCTTATATTAGAAATTCCTTAAAATAAAAAAGATTATCCTGGCCCTATATATTTTTTTTTTCGCTAAAGTTTATTTATAGAATATTTTTTATCTTTGTTTTAAATGTGTGCGAAATGTTTGTAAAAAAAATTGTACAAACAAAAATTTATACCATAAGTTTCTTTGCATATGTTTTAATGTTTTTATATTTATTTATTTTATTTATCTTATTATATATTTTCTTTTTTTCTTTTGGAAAAATGTTAATAGTTTTAATTTTTTTTTTATTAGATTGAAACATTAGAAAAATATGTGTGTACTTATTGCCGTACAAGTTTCTCCTACACACATTTATTAAATTTATACACGTTCACTTCTGTTTATTTTTATTTTGATTTTTGATTACCATATACCATATTAAATAAAAATAAATAGATATATACATATATTTGAAAATATATTTGATATAAATAAACTGGTTTTAGAAAAGTACTTTATGATAATAAATTTGATAAGATGTTTTGTTTTTCTAGAATTATTTCTGGAAATATAAAAATAATTTTTGTGTAAACATTATGTACGAAGATTTGTAGAGTGTAGTATAGACGTTTCCATAAGATATTTATTATTGTTTTCGATATCAGTGTTAACATTTTTTAATTAATTAATAAAACAAAAAATGTTCTAAATTTGATTCAATTGACTAAGAACTCAAAGAAGACGGTTATTTATTATTTGTGTATAATATCCAATAATTGTTTATAATATTTATTTGAATAACAAAAATATGGAAAATTACTGTAGGTAAAATAAAATCTAAAATTGAACAGTGTCAATATGTCAATCAATAACAAAAGTAATCAAAAAAAAAAAGGAATTGATAATTTTGATTTAGACAAATAACAGACCGGAAAGTATTTGAAGATAAGGAATGCCTCAGATTACTGAATCAAAGTACATCCCAGATTTTAGATATAAAAAAACACATTTTATTTGTTATAATGACATTTTGAATAGCATAAAAAAAAATTATACAATTTTAAAATAACAGAACGCGAAAACATTTGAATATAATGGTCTGAGATTATTGAAACAGCATTAATCGCATTCCGGATAGGAAACATAAGAAAACACATTTTAATCGCTAATGTCAGAAAATTACACAAAATATAATAAAAATGTGTTGTGAATTATAAAAATAACAAACCAACAAATTATTTGAAAATATGAAATCTTTCTGAGATTACTCTAAGAAAATAATACACATTTCAGGAAAATAACTTTTTATTCGATAACGATAATTTTTTTTCTGCGTCTGATTTTGCTTAATTCATATAGTTTTGAAATTAAAATTTGTGGAAATTTTTAGTGTATTTTATGCTATTTAATTTTGAATGAAGAATTTAAAAGAAATTTTCTATTTTAATAATTTTCTTTTCTACTTTATTTTAATATTATTTTTAAATCAAAAATAAAATTTGAAAATCAGTTTATATTTGTTTTTTTTTTAATTATTTCTACCTTTCTGTGTAATAATTACAGGAATATTCACTAAAAATTATCATAATTTATTTTGCCTATACTAACTATAAATAGGTTTACTTGTCTATAAAATGTACATTTTTGGTATATTAACAGATTTCAATTATTATCAATGTTTTTATTTCAATGACTTTTGAACTCATTCTGTTGTTTAAAAGAAATTAAGTTGACAAGAATATATTATTATTCAGTTTTAAGTATTTTTATTATAAATTAATAGTTCTCAATTATATGTACATATACTCGAATATAAATTTCTTTGTATACTTCCAGTAAAAATTTGGATAGAATATGATAAGTATCGCAGTAGTGTAACTTATTTTAAGTTATTTCTGACGATATACAACACACTTAAAGATACAATACATTAATGTTTTTGATAATTGATAATTATAATAATGTAAATTTGAATCAACCAAATATAGCATCGCGCGTCATAAACTTTGATCACAGAAACAAACTTTAATTAGCATTTTTTTTTGTTTCTGTTAAATAATATTCAAATTATAATTTCTAATTTTGAATGATTTTGGCGTGCCTGACGACGTGAACAAGAAGTGCTAAAAAAATTTTGAAAGTTTTCCCCAGGAACATTTGAAGATTTAAAAAGTGTTCTACACCTAAGATTTGCATTATTGCATAGAAATACCAGCTTATAGCTTATAGAAGAAAACATTTTATTTTTCACAATACAATACAACGAAGATAATTGATTTCAGTTGAAAAAAAAAAAAAATAAAAAATTTGTTGAACTTATCTATTTCCGCACTTGAGCAAATTTATTTTGCCATCCGCTCTTGAGTTAGTTACACTAAGAAAGAATTTTTGTTACAATTTATTTATTTGTCACTTATATAATATTATGTGTATGAGATTAAATTTTCTTACGAACCCGGGGAATCGATTCGATATTATATTATACATAATTGTTAAATTTAAAATTTATGAAATGACAAATGAATTAATACTTTAATCAGAATTAATTATAAAGTCTATCGATTTTTTTTGTACAAATTTAAATCTATTATTGTGACAATTAATTTTGTCTACTACTACTTGAATATTTGGACAATTTTGGTTAAAACAAACATTTTTCATAATGTTCCTTTATTTTGTAATTTGTTCTTTTTTTAAAATTAAACTTGAGTGGTGGATCAATATAGATCAATGGTGAATAAAAAGGAAAAACAATTTAAAAAAAGAATGATTAATATTCCAACAAAATTACAGGATTTATCAAATTTTATATTTAGTTATTAGGTGTTATTTGCAAATATTACGCATTTAAATTAATTTCGACCCATATTTTTATCAATGACTAAATTTAATTCCAAAACAAACAGCAGTTTAACTTTACTATATGACTTAATCCCAAAAGTAGTCTCAATTAATTGTCATCTTTTTATTTACGAATAATTCCAAAGACGAATTTAGTGAAAGCGATATTTGCTTTTACAATGACTTAATATTTTGAACATTGGTTAGATGTATATTTCAAATCCAAATTAAAAAAATAAATAAAAATTTATTAAAAATAAAAATTTGATTTATTAAACAACATAAAATTATTTACAGAAATTTATTCTTCTACTATAGTGAAATTTGACATAAGTACAAAAATTAACTATGAACAATTTTAAAAATTCAATTAGATAAATTTAAAATGAATCCTAAAAATAAAAGTTATTTATAAACGTATATACAGATAATTTGTACCTACTTATACATAATATGCGACATTTGGTCTGATTTGAGTAAGTAAATAATATTGCATTTCAGTTAAAAAAAAATAAATAAAAGATGTATAGAAACTTACTTATATATTAAAATATATATACATATGTAATGTTCATATATGTCACTTTAATATATTACAAAAATAAAATTTCAAGTTGAAAAATATTTAATGCACAACTTTTCATAAGGTTTCAACAAAATAAATTATATATAAAAATATATAATATATCGTTTAAAAAGAGACTGATTTAATAAAGTTTAAATAAATTTTTTTTTATAAAATAAATAAATAACTTATAAACGGCTACAATTATTTTAAAAAAAGTCAATGAATTTTATAAATATAAATTTTATATGAATATAAATTTAATAAATAAATATTTATTTAATGAAATGTATAAAAAATGGCACTCTTTAATGGTTTATGTAAAAATTATTGTAAATTTTAATAATAAATTAAAAAAATAATTATATAAACAAAAATATATATATACTAGTTAAAAAAAAGAAATCTATAATAATTATATGTTTTAAAAATGAATACATCGAATTGTTATCCAAAGAATGATCCAAATCATAGTGATGGATCGAATCGTACAAGTCCGACTGGATTACATGATTTACCTAATGAAGATTATAATAATCAATCTCAATACAATTCTTATAATGATAAAGATAGATTATCTGTTGATACTGATCAACAAAATGATTATAATGATGATTATAATATACCGCCGTATCATGAACAAAATTATTATCAACATAATCGACCACCTGAAAATTATCAACCAGAAAATTCAACATTTTTTAAACAAGAAAGTGAATCTCCACCACCACCTTATCCGCCATTATTTCGGCCTCCACCATCATCATATTATTCAAATTGTTATCCACCTCATAATATTGAATTTAATTCAAATTTATATAGACCGCCAGCATCATTTCGATCTCTTAATACAAATCAAATGATGTGGTACGAACATCAGCAACAATATTATAGACATTATCCATCAACATCATCTGAATGGTACGGCAATAATAACAATAATGATCAACAATTAATTAGTGCAATACAATTTACAAACAGGTATTATACAAATTGATTAATATAGTAAAAATAATGAAAAATATATATGTATAATAATTATTGAGTTTATGTTATGAAGGCATATAATATAAATTGCGTAGTATAATTGTATAATATTTACAAATCAATAATTTTTGATAGTGAAGAAGTGAAAATAAAGCTTCTGAATTTTATTCTTCTATCACTCTAAAGGTGTTAACTATGCAGTAATAATACGTTTTTATTGTATATAATTATTGAAATATTTTCAATTAACCCAGAAATATGTGTACTGCGTAGAACTAACTCTACAATCTACTAATTTATTTAATTTTAATTTTGATTTCAAATTTAAATAATCAATATTTATGTATTTTTTTCAACTATATCAATTACTTGGAAAAATACATTTGTCACTCTACATTTATCACTATTAATTTACCATAGAGTATAATTTAAAAAAAAAAAACATTCTTATGAATTTTTTTTCGTTGCAAATCTTGAGGGTCAACTAAACCCCAAGATACTTCTTTTTTTTAAATGGAATATCGCGGAATATGCATAAACAAATTATGCTTAAAAATATATAAGCCAATAACAAGAATAGTAATCACAAAATGATGTTAACAGGTTTTTTTTAATTTATATTAAACGGTGTATACTTATGCTATGCATATGACCAAAAAAAGTATCTTTCTCTTAATGCATTAAATTAATCAGTTTGCAAATCAATGTCGAAAGTTTGATAAAACTGAAGAGTTTTCGTTTAACGGTTAGTAATTTTGTTCCTCATCAATAAACAAAATGCATTAACTAAAAAAGAATCTTACCTTTTAATAACATATTTTTTTTACTGAAAATCATGACATGTATCCGACTTTGATCTTGTAAATTCATAGTATTCTTACGATTATAATTAAAAACATTCGTGTTTAAATATAAGACACATTATAAATATTATAAATTAATAAAAAAAAAAATCTTTTTTTGTAATTTTTAAAATTATTTTATTCAAATTAAGTATGAAAGTGGTGC